>LR738709.1:613851328-613880445 GCA_902687465.1 Secale cereale | reverse complement strand
GAGCCCCGCCTCCCCCCCGAGCGCCGCCTCCCTCGAAACCCTAGAAACCCGCCGGAGATTTGGAGCCTCGGAGCCGCCGGAGACTTGGAGCCTCGGAGCCGCCCCACGTCCACCAGGAGAGGAGGCCCGCAACCTCCCCGCCGTCTATCCCCGCCTCCCCAAGCTCGTCGTCTCCCTCTGCCTCTCTTCTCGGTTAGTTCATCCATCATGCTACATGTGTGTTTGCCAGGCAATTGATGTTCAACTTGGGTTGGCAATTGGCAGTCCAATCTCTTCTGATTTATTTTAAGATAAAATCTCTACCGATTTCTAGCCGTGGTTGTAAATTTTCTAGCTGATAGCGATCGGCGGCAGCTCACTGTAAATTTCTCATCCCCCCACCTCATACCCCAAGCTCTAGACGTAAGGGATAATCAGGGAAGTGATTTGGGGGATAAAAGCACACACGGGTGTGAGATTTCTTTACATGTCTGAACACAGCGCATGTGGCAAATCCAGTAACTCTGTAAGATTTACTTGGTCTTTATTCGGTTGTTTGTGAGATTTCTGTAATACAACGACTCTGCACTTGTTGATAAAGACTGAGTCTGCAGTTGTTCTGGTTCAAAACTGAATAAAGACCGACTCTGCACTTGTTTGAACCTGAATAAATACTGAGTCTGTACTTGTTCTTGGTTAACTAAATTCTGGACGCTCCTTATTTCCAAGTATGTTATTTATTTGGTTAACTGAATCCCTCAAAATCATCTTACACTAATGTATTTTCCATCTCAAATTAGAAAAGCATCAGTTCTAAGTTTAAGTATAAAGGAACACATGAACTACTTGTTAGTAGAGCTGCGTGTTTACAACTATTTTACACAATCTAGCTTTTTTGGGTCTACTAGCAGTGATAGCCAGGTTTCAAGATATAATTTAATGTAATCATGTACGTTACAAGTACTCCTCCAAACAAGTTTCAGCAGATTTCAGTCATCTATGATAATGTAGGCTGGTAGGTCTTTTGGTAATTAATTAAGTTCACTCTCTGTCATATTTTCCAACTCCAGCTACTAATATGTTCAGATGCTGAATAGGAATGGAACTATGTGTGCTCTGTATATTTTGGAACACTACAGGCATCGATATTAATGATAGTGAGATATTGCGAACATCAAATCCTAATAGGGTGTTAAGTTTAGCCGCAGATATATAATGTCATCGTTACCTGAAATGTTGTGTACAGACCAGAAGCACTAAAGCTGCTCCATAGTTGCTACTGTTGATCTACTTATGTGTGTTTACCGCCGCTATTAGTATCTGAATTATTCACTGTTGCCTGCAGGATATGCTCTTTTAGCAAGTCCATTTTGTTACTGACTTGTAGCTCCTCTGGTTAGTAGGATCACTTGCCCTGTTGGAAGATCCACCGATTGATATTTCTTAAAGAAACGTGGCCTCATATTGTTGCTGGTAGCTTGCAGTAATGGAGAGCACTAGTAGTTATTGTAAATTTGAACAAACTGTTGTGCCAAAAATGACCATGATAGAGCCATTGGGCTGAGCTAGCAAAGTAGATAGGGTATGTCTGTCAGCTAGTTGTATGTTTAAGATTAAAAATACACTAGGTATATGTGCGCTTTTATTCTATTCTGCCAATTTGCAAATAAAGCGGTTATTTTATTCTGAATACAAAGATTGCATGTTTTTCCATGTGGGTCTCTGAAGTTTGATCCAAATCTGAGATAACATACATGTAAACGGGCGTCCTTAAATGACTGCAAGCCTTCGACATGCATTTTCTTTACTTAAATGCACACTGCATCTCCTTTGTCTTAATGATATTCTGTCCAATGATATTGGATTGTTTCATGATGTAACTGCGAAAGCAAATGATATCTGTTGATTTCTGAAAGTTGTGTACCGGATTTTAAGAAGCGAGTGTATGATGAGGAGCAAACTGTAGATCATTTAGGAGCAAACCTCAAACAAGCAACTCCTGTTCTTCTTTGTTGGTAGATAGCTTTAATAGTAGGAAGCATGTGGTAATCTAGTACCGCTTTTATTTTCTCTTATACAATGTTGGTGCTTGTCTTTATGAAGCTTCAGTACCAGACAATATATGCTTTTGCAAGCTATACACAGCTATTTGAAATGATATGCTCAAGCCTATGCAAACTGGAAATATATGCTTTTGCAAGCTATACATGTGATTGTCTTATTGCTCCTGCTTTAATTTGTTTGTACTGTAACATCTTATAGCTTCACTGGTCCAATCAGCTACTGGAAATATCCATGTTTAGACATGGCAGATTTCCCCACTTTGCACTGCTGGGTTTTGTCTCCGACCATCGTGTCGTGATGATTTTGCAGGTACCCCGAGAGGCCCTTGAGTTTGCTGGAATGTCGATTAACTTCTGTTCCGGCAAATTCGGGTACTCCATATGTCCTATTTTCAGCAAAGGTCATGCTGAAATTTTCCGTGAATTTTAGCATGACTTTGCTAAAAATAGGACATATGGGGTACTTGTGACTAATGCATGGGCCGGGGTATCTTAGTAGTTAATTAAGTAGGATCAACTGCCCCTTTATTCTTGCTGCATTAAACCATAGGCGGCAATAGAGCCAAGTGATTAGGCCCAACTTAGAATTCTCCTTCCCAGCTTAGCTTTTAGGATGCCTCGGTGTTGACAAACCATAAATTATAAAACCTTGGCTTTTAGGGTGCCTCGGTGTCGATAAAAACCTAAATGATGAAAGCTTAGGCTTTTAGGGTGCCTCGGCGTCGAAAAACCCTCAATGATAAAAGCTTAGCTTTTAGGATGCCTCGGTGTCGACAAACCCTAAATGATGAGACCATGATCTTGTTCCTTGACAAAAACCAACTTTTTGACCAAACTTTTTCCTATTTAGAGAGAAACATGGCCCACAACGATGAGGCCGGGGGTTCGGGCGGCAAGGCATTCTGGGAGCTGTCCCAGGAGATGGAGGAACAACCTCACTTATATGAGAACGCCGCCTTCCCCACCGATCCTGACACCACTGATGGTGCCGCCGAGGATGACCCCACTGATGGTGCCGTCGGGGATGACACCACTGATGGTGCCGCCGAGGATGCCACCACTGATGATGGCGGTGCACGCACAGATGGCAACGGAAGGACCGGCGCCCGACCGTGCTCCGCACCGTCAAAGAGGAATTTACTGAAGTGGACTCCGACGGGAATCCAACGGCGCCCGAACGAATAGTCAAGGGGTACTCGCTTCAGCTCGGGTGCATTCTCCGGAGCACCTTCTCGATCAACACCGAGAACCTGAGGCATCCTGACCAAGGGAATTTGCGCAACCTCCTCTTCACGAAGCTGCACGAACGATACAAGTTCCCCGCTGAATTTGAAAACACAAGCCTCAAAGGGAATAAAGTGAACAATGCCGCCCTCACGAAGATGAGCACGACCCTGTCTACTTGGAAAAGCACAGTGAAGAGAATGATTGACAAAGGTGATAGTTATGAGAAGATCAAGGAGAAAAAAATCCTTCGATCACTGAAGATGACTACAACGACTTCAAGATCAAGTGCTCGAGCACCGCAACCTCCGAATCAAGTCAGTGGGGGGAAAGAAATGCGGGAGCTGAACTTAGGGGAACACACACTCGGTCCCGGCGGTTATAGAGTGGCGGAGCCTATATGGGACAAGGAGGAGGCGGACCGTGCCGAGCAAGGCCTACCGCCCCTCTTTGATAAATACGGTGACAAGCAGACCAGGAACTTTGTCAGGGCCCGGTACAAGAAGGACCCGAAAACAAAGGAGCTTACCACGGATCCGAAGACCAGGGCGCTTGAGCTTGTTCTGGTAAGGAATACACCCCCGCGTAATTAGCTCCATATGGTTGCATTCTAATTAATGAAGCCAAATTTCTAAATGGTTCACATTCCTTCCGCAGGCGACTGAAAGCAGTAGCGCGGGGTCAACTAAGAGCAACCCTTGGGACACCACTCTAAATAGGGTGTTGAATGTAATGAAGAAAAAGGATAAGCTCAGTAAGCCGTCGTCAGCTGGTCGTGTGGCCGGCAAAGGCTTGTCCACAAACTGGTCGTCATACTATAACACTGGAGGGCGAAAGGAGAAAAAGACCAGCTCGGAAAGCCAGTCGCGTGAGGTTCAAGAACTCAAGGCACAAGTGGCGCGGATTCTGGAGATTGTCGAAGAGCAAATGCAACAACAACTGGGAGCGACGATCACCGCCATTGTGCCTACCTTGATTGAGGGGTTGCAGGCGTGGATTGCGGGCGGCCAACAGGGGCCGCCCTCGATTCCCAGCTTCACGGCTAGCAACTCGCAGAACGCGATGGCGGGGCCATTGGTGTCTCCGGCGGAGGCGGCATTGGTGTCTCTGACGCCGGCACGGGAGCTTAATGCACCCGGGTGTACGCCGGCCGGCACCTCTGCAGCAAGTGGCCCCTCCGTCAACTGCACGCCCGCCGTTGGCGGTGCCTCGACATTAGCCGAGCTCAACGCCGTCATCACGGTAACTAATTAAGCCTCTCTCGGCCGAGGACTTCATCTCCTTGCCTTTGACTGGGCATCCCTGACGCCCTACATGTTTTCGCAGGGCGCCGCCGACGTTCCGTGCACACTCCTGCACTTCGTGAACAACGAGTTGCTCGATGTCGCCAAGGGCAAAATCGTTCAACCGGGCAATCCCGTGTTCCACGGTACTAGGATGCCACCCAACTTGTATAGGGTTCAACTGGTTCCGGTGCTGCCACGCTGCGATGAGTTGTTACCTTCGATTCGACCCGTCGGGGCCGACGAAGATGATGTGATGACCCTCAGCGCCTGCCTGAGCTGGCCCCTGCTTTGGCTGAAGAGCCAGATTCGTTTGGGGGCGGGGGACACCACCCCAAAGACAACACCGCCAGTCGTGCCGGCGCCAAGTCGGCCCCATGGCAAGACCGCCGCAACGGTGCCGGACATCCCTATGCCACTGGATCCAAACATGCATATGGCACAGGATCCGAACGACGATGACGACAACAACGACAATACATTTGCCAACGTCGATCAGTACTTTGCCGATCATGGGTACGGTGGCGACTTCATGGGGCCTCCTTCTCAAGAACCCAACCCTACAAAAGACATGCGCGATCTAGCTGGTACCGCGGAGAAACCAAGTTGCAACAGGCGCTGTCTGCCGTTCAGTTCTCAGGAGACGCCTCCAGCTGCCGACTTCACCGAGCCTCAGATAGACGAGGTGCGAAATATTATCAGCCCCAACACACTCAAGAAGGCGGTCTGTGAGCAGAACTTGGTCCCATTACAGGAGAAGAAGAAGGCACAGAAAAGAAAGACTAACAAGGGTGTGAGCCAGCCGGCACCGAGTACGATCCGTGCTCAGGACGGGCCACCTTCACCTGAGGATGTAATGAGGAGGGTGCATGTGGTGGGTAGGCCGATGCTACTCAGTAATATGCTCAATGCTGCAACCGGTGCTATGCGGAGTCTGCATGACAGTGTTCTTTCTTTGGAGAAGCGGCGTCTCAGAGAGAAGGATGTGGCATACCCGGTTTTCGCGGCCAAGGTGCCAGAGGGCAAGGGCTTTGTGGATAACTCCATCGGGGGTACGATCGTCCTGCGGTTTGATGACATCTACGCTATGTTGAACCTTCATCCGCTGCACTACACCTTCGTTCGGCTATTTTCGCTGAGTATGGAGATGCGGATCATTCGCGACAAGACCCCGGACATCGTGATAGTCGACCCCTTGTACATGCGTGCCAAGATCTTGGGCAGCGCTGGGGACCGGCAAGTCGCGAGTTCTTACCTCGAAGGCGTCATTCTGGCAAACCGAGATAAGGATAACTTCCTCGTGCCTTACTTTCCCGAGTAAGTCCTCCCCTCAACTGCCCCGTAACATATGAATTCTTAGATTTCGATCATTTTTCTTTTAACATTCCGTGTTTTGTGCAGTGACACACATTGCACACTCATCCTCCTAAGCCCCAAATATTCCATGGCCACGTATTTCGACTCGGACCGTCAGTCGAAGGTAGACTACACAAATGTCAAGAATGTTCTTGATGATGTTCTCCCTGGCTACGCCAAATCTGGAGGCACCTTCACCAGGCCTATTCGTAAGTACGGCAAGCACGTGTTCTCCCACAATACGACGTTCTGCTGCGTCAAGCAGCCACCTGGCGGTCAGAAGGGTGCCTACTACGCCATCCATCACATGCGGGCGATCGTACAGGACCATCATCACCTTCTGCTACCGAGTAAACTCAAAGATTGGGCCGCGACCGTGTCGGCAATCCAGGACGCGGACATCAGAAAAGAATTCTATCGCATCCAGTCGGAGTTTGCGGAAATCATCCATCAAGATGTCCTTCATACCTCGGGGCAGTTCTACCTCAGAAATCAACCGTCCAACAGTGACATCGACACAATGCTACAAATGCAGGCTGACAACGCCCGCGATTTCATGACTCCCACGATAGACGGCGGCTTCATCCATGCTCCGGTCCCTTGAGTCGAGTCGAAAGTAGTGATGCTGTGTCTAGTTCTGAAACATCGATTGGCTCATGTTGTAATTAAACTTTAATGAACTTGTAGTATGTCTCTTTGGTTTCAACAGTCGTTCAACTTAGATGTAATCGATGCTATTAATGTCTTGCTTTTCTCTTCCGATCGTTCTGTTGCATACTTATATATTGCTTATGTATTGTCTGTGAATTGGTACTAACGTTTCGTTTGGCTAATGCATAGCGATGTCGTCGTATGTCGTGTACAAGGGTAAGGTTCCCGGAGTCTACGACGACTGGGAGGAGTGTCGGAGACAGGTTCACCGATTCAGCGGTAACAGTTACAAAGGGTACACCACTAGGGCCGAGGCGGAATCTAGATACGCCCGCTATCTAGCGGGAGAGGGGAGGGAGTGTTGGAGGAACCGGATGAAGACGAGTTTCATCGTGATGATGCTCATCGTGATGACCGCAGCTCTCTTCTATGTGATGGTAGTTTAGATGATCGATCTCGACTTGTAATGTGAAGACAAACTCGCTACTCGCGGTCTCGAGACTTGTAATATAATATTCTATCTTTGTTCGGTCTTTTGAATTCGAAGACTAATATGATGAATTGTATTCGGAGACTAATATGATGAATTGTATTCAGAGACTAATCTTCTATTGTATTCGATGAATCTGTTGTTGTTGTGTGCTGCTATCTATATTCTGTCCAATAATACATTTTGTAACCTGTGCAAAAAACAGAAAATTAAAAAATAAATAAAAAATCTAATATTCATACTAATGGCGCATCACATCACAGTGCGCCATTAGTATGCCAAAGGATACTAATGGCGCATCATCCAACAGTGCGCCATTAGTATGCCAAAGTTACTAATGGCGCATCAGGCAAGAGTGCGCCATTAGTATGCCAAAGCACCTGGGTATATATGGCCCCTGGGAGGCATAGGCATACTAATGGCGCACCGTGGTATATACTAATGGCGCATCCGTGGTGCGCCATTAGTATACCAGATACTAATGGCGCACCACAGATGCGCCATTAGTAAAATATACTAATGTCGTGGCACTAATGGCGCACCACTAATGCGCCATTAATGGCCAAAATAGGTGCGCCATTAGTAGGCATTTTCCTAGTAGTGGACAGAGGGTCTGCCCTCGAGGCTGGGGGCGCGCCCCCTGCCTCGAGGCTGGCCCGTGTGGCCCCTGGTGCCCCCTTCTTCATATATATACCTACGTACCCCAGAAACTCCATACGTAGAGAGAAAACCCTAATTCCACCGCTGTAACTTCTGTTCCCGTGGAGATCCCATCTTGGAGCCTGTTCCGGGAGGGGGATCCATCACAAAGGCCTTCATCATCATCATCGCCCTCACCATGAGTTGTGAGTAGTTTACCACAGACCTTCGGGTCCATAGCTAGTATCTAGATGGCTTCTTCTCTCTCTCCGGATCTCAATACAAAGTTCTCCTCGGTCTTCGAGGAGATCTATTTGATATAATCTCTTTTTGCGGTGTGTTTGTCGAGATCCGATGAATTGTGAGTTTATGATCAAGGTTATCTATGAAAGATATTTGGTTCTTCTCTGAACTTTTTATGTGTGCTCATAATATCCTTGCAAGTCTCTTCGAATTATTGGTTTGGTTTGGCCTACTAGATTTATAGTTCTTGCAATGGGAGAAGTGCTTGGCTTTGGGTTCAATCTTGCGGTGTCCTTTCCCTGTGACAGTAGGGGCAGCAAGGCATGTATTGTATTGTTGCCATCGAGGATAAAAAGATGGGGTTTTCATAATATTGCTTGATTTTATCCCTCTACATCATGTTATCTTGCTTAAGGCATTACTCCGTTCTTATGAACTCAATACACTAGATGCATGCTGGATAGCGGTCGATGTGTGGAGTAATAGTAGTAGATGCAGGCAGGAGTCGGTCTACTTGTCTCGGACGTGATGCCTATATATAATGATCATGCCTAGATAGTCTCATAATTATTCGCTTTTCTATCAATTGCTCGACAGTAATTTGTTTACCCGCCGTAGAATATCGCTATCATGAGAGAAGCCACTAGAGAAACTATGGCCCCTAGGTCTATTCTCAACATATCAATCTACATCTACTTTACTTTTCTTGCTTTTATTTGCTGTTTTATTAAACTAAAAATACCAAAAATATAAACTATCATCTCTATCAGATCTCACTCTCGTAAGTGACCGTAAAGGGATTGACAACCCCTTATCGCATTGGCTCCGAAGTTCTTATTTGTTTGTGCAGGTGCGAAGGACTGGCGCGTGGTCTCCGACTGGATTGATACCTTGGTTCTCAAAAACTGAGGGAAATAATTACGCTACTGTGCTGCATCTCCCTTTCCTCTTCGAGGGAATACAACGCAAGCTCAAGAGGTAGCAAGGGGCACCCCATAGACACACAAGTTGATTTGCAAGCCGTATGCGGTGCCCCCTCCACAGTTACACACCTCGGTCATATCGTTGCAGTGCTTAGGCAAAGCCCTGCACCGGTAACTTCATCATCTCCGTCACCACGCCGTCGTGCTGATGAATCTCTTCCGCAACGCTCAACTGGATCAAGAGTTCGTGGGACGTCATCAAGCTAAATGTGTGCTGATCGCGGAGGTGCCGTACGTTCGGTGCTTGAATCGATTGGATCACGAAGACGTTCGACTACATCAACCGCGTCACTAGACGCTTCCGCTTTCGGTCTACGAGAGTACGTGTGGACACACTCTCCCCACTCGTTGCTATGCTTCTCCTAGATGGATCTTGTGTAATCGTAGGATTTTTTTTAATACTACGTTCCCCAACACAGACCACACATGTAGCAGACCAGTCCACCAGGCCCTTCATGCTGTCACCATCGATCAAAGGTCAGATGGCCCGATGTCGCCCGAAGCAGAGCTGGCCATTGCGCCGCCAAGACCTGAACGACCGAGCCTCCTCATGCCGAGGGCCCTCGCACAACCCCCATGTTGAGGGAGAGAGGTAGACCTCCGCCACCGCCATCGGCCCCTGGGCTTAGCCCGATGGTGTCCCCCGGCGGCGATGGGGGGAGGGGAGGAAGGAGATAATGCCCCCGACGGCTAGGGTTGAGCCACCACCCGAGTCGCCCGAGCGGAGTCGATGCGGGGGTCGGGATGGGATAAAGAGAGGATGGTGAGAGGGTTTCGAGTCTGCTCTCTGTTGTGGAGGAGGTGGCCGGAGAGGGAGATCGAGCGGCGGCGGCGGAGCTCTCTCCTGTCCGCTTAGGAGGGTTGAGCTTGGGAGCGACTGCAAAATAAACTTGATATGAATAGCCTCTTTTAGTTGCTGCACTCTTATGTTAGCACCAATTTTTAAGATTGTGCAGCAGGTGTATTTGTGCCATCCCCAACCCTAAAAACGACATCATAAATATAGAAAGCCAAAGGGCACCATAAATATAACTCTAACAATGACATCCCCCGCCTGTCAGTGTAGGAGGCAAGAGAGTGAATTCGCATCACCATGGGGACGGAGTACCTCCCAGCGAAGGGGCATCTTGCGGATGAGGTGGCAGGCACGCTGCATTATCACCGACCCGACATGGTCGCCGAGAACCGCACCATCCTTGAGTCCATTGAGGATGAGCGGGTGGTGGCGGCGAATTGTTGGTTGTAGCTCCTTTTATTCTGACAAAAGTTAGTCTTACTTGCCAATGGTGGTACTTTCACCCCTGATGTAACTTTGACTCGTGTTACATGAATTTGGATTAAATTCACAAGTGTGCTGCTCTCATGTACTCGCAAACAAATCGGTGTAACCGGTTTCATGTAGTACGCAATATATTGCTTGTTGTAATGCCCATTCATCCTCATCCATGATTAGGGCTGCGAGAAAAGCTCGAGGCTCGTGAGCCGCTCGAGATTGACTCGTATTTTGGATCAACTCGGGATCGACTCGAGAAAAATTGAGCTGAGTATGAGCACTTTATGTAGCTCGATCAAGAAACAAGCTGATCTTGAGTTAGCGTTGGCTCGCTCGATTTTAGCTCGATATCATATAAGTATATTAAGTAATCTTCATGTCTATTACAAAGATTTTGGATTATTTATTGCCATATATGTTGTTTATGATTTATTTTTCTCCATTTTACCTATTAGCAAACAACAAAATTAAGCGTGGAGAAAATGTAACCCCAATATGATACTTGGCTAGCCATGCGTTCAATATCTTGTAATTCTCGTCAAAGTTTGAGAGCAGACTTACCTGCATTTTCTTCTGTTGCTAGCTCATACGCGATCTCCTGTTATTAAATACTAGTCTTCAGCAGAGAAAGAATAAGTCGAATTTCATAGTGATTCTTTTTATGTTGTGGATTATTTTGTTTTCATATCTGCCTTACATTATTTTAAAGTTCATCTTACTTAGCTAGAAACTAGCTCGAGATCAACTCGAGATCGTTACAAGCTGAGCACGGGCCACTTTCTACAGCTCGACCTTGAGCTTCGCTCATTTTGAGCGAGCTCAGATTTTAGTATGAGTTGAGCTGAGCCCAGTCCAACTCACTCGAACTCGACTCGTTTGCAACCCTATCCATGATGTATATTGAGGTGTCATGTGCGAATGTGCATGCTCCAGCAACACAGGATTCATGTTGCCTACTTGGAATTTGATAAAATTATTTTTGGCTGTATCCTGTTGTTTGCAGGGGAATTGTTATTTCTGAGATCTTGCAGCGTTTTTGCAGACATGCTGTTATCTTTGACATAGTTACCGCTTCCTTTTTGAATTTAACTGTACTATATGTTGTTCTTTCATGCAAACAGTGGGACGCTGATGGTTTTCTTACTGCTCATATGCATTCAACTTGTTACTCCCCAGGTTATTTTGACATGATAAATGCTATATCTTTCATTTTTTTTCTCCAGTTCATAACGTGTGAGATTTGTCTCCAGGTAATCCTAGACAGTTTACACATGATGGCATTGGTAACCTATTATCCCGGTTCATTTACACAGTTGTCACGGGACAGTTCCCAGCACAGATGATTACCTCGACACCGGAAAGTCAAAAGAGCATTATATTTCTCTAAAACTCTAGACTGTATATAAACACAAAGTTCAGTTTTGTTGATTGCTCTTCCAGCCATACGGGAGTTTAACTGAACGAGATACAAGCGATTCAGTTTTCTCCGTGTAATGCAATAAACACATTGTAAAACTACATGCAAGTTCACAATAAAAGGAACACATTGGTCAATGATGTGCAACCATCACCAACAACCTTATCAAATTTGTGGCATCTTTAATATTCAGGGGTAAATGGAACCACGAAGTGAAGTACTGCATATTGGAAACAGAGTACATAGAGTATCCATTCGGTAGCTGAAGAATACTACCTAGCTCAAGTCATCCGTTCATTTTGTGACATCGTTACAAGGAACCATGCATGATGTATGAACATTTTCCATGTCAGGCGGGTCCGTGGAACACTTAAAGTCTGTACCTCTTGATTGGTTGAACCGTTCACCTATAGGTATGTATCTTGTCTATAAAACAACGTTGGTGGCGAGAAGAGAGGGAGTAGTAAGTGGGGAAGAAAAGAAAAGAATGGCAGAATAAGTGGCATCAAGAAGGGTGAGAGTGACAAAACAAGTAGCGTTGGAGCCACCAATAGATAATCCATTGGGATGGGATGCATTAGGAACTAGATGATACCCCGCACGTTGCTGCGGGTATGTGTAGTTGCATCGCTATAGAATTGGAGAAATAAAAGTAAAAGCAAACATTGAGTAATGGATAATAAGAGCAAAAATTGGAATCTCATGCTAAGTACCTATTAATTTGAGGGTTTACCACACAAAGGGTAAAAATGCGGCAATTTTGTGCCAAGTAAAACTCGGTAGGTTAGATAATCATGGTAACACTTGACTAAATGTTACACATAGACAAAATTGGTAAATACCAAACATTTATGCTGCTAACACACGATAGCATAAATTGCTAGGCTAGAATGCTTTTATATAGAAACATACTACAGAATTATATAAATACCGTGGATGTGGATATTCGTATTACCTGCAAAAAACAGTTGTTAATTTTTTAATTAATAAGCAAGAAATGATTAACTCAGAATTGACACTGACCAAAAGCTAACCTCCCTTAAATGGAGTCGTAAATTTGGGGCAATGTTAATCCATCTTGTAAATTTAATCCGCATGGAGTAAACAGGTGGAATATACTTATTTTCTTTTGTACTTTGTGAACGGGTCGCCATCTGCTTCTTGTGTTTTTAGGGAACCATCTGCTTCTTGCTAGGAACGATGGAGAATTATATGGAGAACATGTTGAAATAGTCAAATCGAAAGGTACATCAAATCACAAAAGAGGGCAATTGCCTCAATTTAGCAGGAATGTACGACAGAAAATAGGAGAGAGCACAAGCATAAAATAATTACATAGATTATGCCTCAACTCTAGAGCTTCATACCCACCGGTTGTGATCTCTTGCGTGTGAAGTGCAGCAGCATACATATATTTCTGTTGAAAAATCAAGACGACGTAAAAGCATAATGTGTTAGATGGCAAGAAGCTAAACTTAATAACCAAAATAGTAAAGTGAATCATGGAATGCAAAAAAGAATCAAAACGAAATAAGATTCATGGGAGTGGAAAGGAAGAAGGGTAGCACCTATTGGATTGAAGCGAGAGATATGTGGGATGAGAAAATTGCCATGTCCACTAAACCAAGAATTCTAAGGGACGTGAAGTGAATGGAAATATGAATCATGAAGAAGCAGATGGTGGTACCTGAGAATAAATAGGTGGTCTGCTGCTCGCTTTCCTCACCCAAGACTGTGGCATACGTTAGGAGAATGTGAAAAGTGTTGGGGAACGTAGCAGAATTCAAAAAAAGTCTACGCTTTCACCAAGATCAATCTAAGGAGTCATCTAGCAACGAGCATACTGGAGTGCATCTACATACCCTTTTGTAGATCGCGTGCGGAAGCGTTCGAAGGAACGTGGATGAAGTAGTCGTACTCTTCGCGTTCTTCGTCACCGATGATCCTAGCGCCGAACGGACGGCACCTCCGCGTTCAACACACGTACGGTACAGCAACGTCACCTCCTTCTTGATCCAGCAAGGGGGGAGGAGAGGTCATCGGAGATCCAGCAGCACGACGGCGTGGTGGTGGATGTAGCAGGAAATCCTGCAGGGCTTCGCCGGCGCCCTGCGGAGGAGTAGGAAGTGTGACGGGAGGGGGGAGAGGCGCCAGAGGCTTGGGGTGCGGCTGCCCTCTCCCCCCCCCCCCCACTATATATAGGGGCCAGGGGGGCGCCGGCCCTGGGAGATCTGATCTCTAGGGGGGGCGGCGGCCAAGGGGGGGAAACTTGCCCCCCAAGGCATAGGGGGCGCCCCCTCCCCCTAGGGTTTCAACCCTAGGCGCATGGAGGGGGGCCCATATGGGTGCGCCAGCCCACCAGGGGCTGGCCCCCTTCCCCTTGCGGCCTAGGGGCCCCACCGGGATGGGTGGCCCCACCCGGTGGACCCCCGGGACCCCTCCGGTGGTCCCGGGACACTCCCGGTGACCCCCGGAGTTCACCCGATGGCCGAAACTGGACTTCCTATATATCATTCTTTACCTCCGGACCATTCCGGAACTCCCTGTGGCGTCCGGGATCTCATCCGGGACTCTGAACAACATTCGGGTTTCCATGTGCATGTATCTCTACAACCCTAGCGTTACCGAACCTTAAGTGTGTAGACCCTACGGGTTCGGGAGACACGCAGACATGACCGAGACGACTCTCCGGTCAATAACTGACAGCGGGATCTGGATACCCATGTTGGTTCCCACGTGTTCCTAGATGATCTTCATCGGATGAACCACTGTGTCAAGGATTCACTCAATCCCTTATGTCATTCCCTTTGTCTATCGGTACGGTACTTGCCCGAGATTCGATCGTCGGTATACCCGATACCTTCTTCAATCTCGTCATGGCAAGTCTCTTTACTCATTCCGTAATCCATCATCCCGTGACTAACTCCTTAGTCACTTTGAGCTCATTATGAAGATGTCTTACCGAGAGGGCCCAGAGGTACCTCTCCGTCATACAGAGTGACAACATCCCAGTCTCGGTTCGTACCAACTCAACAGACACTTTCGGGGATACCCGTTGCGTGCCTTTATAGTCACCCAGTTACGTTGTGATGTTTGGCACACCCAAAGTATTCCTACGGCATCCGGGAGTTGCACAACCTCATGGTCTAAGGAATAAATACTTGACACCGAAAAGCTTATGCATTACGAACTATACGATCTCGTGCTAGGCTCAGGATTGGGTCTTGTCCATCACATCATTCTCCTAATGATGTGATCCCGTTATCAATGACATCCAATGTCCATGGTCAGGAAACCGTGACCATCTGTTGATCAACGAGCTAGTAACTAGAGGCTTACCAGGGACTCATTGTGGTCTATACATTCACACATGTATCGCTGTTTCCGTACAATACAATTCAAGCATGAATAACAGACAATTATCATGAACAAGGAAATATAATAATAATACTTTTATTATTGCCTCTAGGGCATATTTCCAACAGTCTCCCACTTGCACTAGAGTCAATAATCTAGTTACATTGTGATGAATCGAACACCCATAGAGTTCTGGTGTTGATCATGTTTTGCCCGTGGAAGAGGTTTAGTCAACGGGTCTGCGACATTCAGATCCGTATGCACTTTACAAATATCTATGTCTCCATCTTGAACATAATTCCGGATGGAGTTGAAACGGCGCTTGATGTGTTTGGTCTTCTTGTGAAACCTGGGCTCCTTGGTAATGGCAATAGCACCAGTGTTGTCACAGAAGAGAGTCATCGGGCTTGACGCGCTTGGAATGACTACTAGGTCGGTGATGAACTCCTTCATCCAGACTCCTTCTTGTGCTGCTTCGCAAGCAGCTATGTACTCCGCTTCACATGTAGAATGCGCCACGACGCTCTGATTGCAACTGCACCAGCTGACTGCTCCACCATTCAAAATATACACGTATCCGGTTTGTGACTTCGAGTCATCCACATCTGTGTCGAAGCTAGCATCAACGTAACCCTTTACGACGAGCTCTTCGTCACCTCCATAAACGAGAAACATATCCTTAGTCCTCTTCAGGTACTTTAGGATGTTCTTGACCACTGTCCAGTGTTCCATACCGGGATCACTTTGGTACCTCCCTACCAAACTTATGGCAAGGTTCACATCAGGTCTGGTACACAGCATGGCATACATGATAGAACCTATGGCCGAGGCATAGGGAATGACACTCATCTTTTCTCTATCTTCTGCCGTGGTCGGCAACTGAGCCTTGCTCAATCTCATACCTTGCAAAACAGGCAAGAACCCTTTCTTGGACTGATCCATATTGAACTTCTTCAATATCTTATCAAGGTATGTGCTTTGTGAAAGACCAATGAGGCGTCTTGATCTATCTCTATAGATTTTGATGCCTAATATGTATGCAGCTTCTCCAAGGTCCTTCATTGAAAAACTCTTATTCAAGTAGGCCTTTACACTTTCCAAGAATTCTATATCATTTCCCATCAGCAATATGTCATTCACATATAATATGAGAAATGCTACAGAGCTCCCACTCACTTTCTTGTAGATACAGGCTTCTCCATAAGTCTGTATAAAGCCAAACGCTTTGATCACATCATTAAAGCGAATGTTCCAACTCCGAGATGCTTGCACCAGCCCATAAATCGAGCGCTGGAGCTTGCACACCTTGTTAGCATTCTCTGGATCGACAAAACCTTCCGGCTGCATCATATACAGCTCTTCCTTGAGGAAGCCATTAAGGAATGCCGTTTTGACGTCCATTTGCCATATCTCATAATCAAAGAATGCGGCAATTGCTAACATGATTCTGACTGAATTCAGCATCGCTACGGGAGAGAAAGTCTCGTCGTAGTCAATCCCTTGAACTTGTCGATAACCCTTAGCGACAAGCCGAGCCTTATAGATGGTCACATTACCATCCGTGTCTGTCTTCTTCTTAAATATCCATTTATTTTCTATGGCGTGCCTATCATCAGGCAAGTCCACCAAAGTCCATACTTTGTTTTCATACATGGATTCTATCTCGGATTTCATGGCTCCAAGCCATTTATTGGAATCCGGGCCCGCCATCGCTTCTTCATAGTTCGAAGGTTCACCGTTGTCTAACAACATGATTTCCATGACAGGGTTGCTGTACCACTCTGGTGCGGAACGTGCCCTTGTGGACCTTCGAAGTTCAGTAGTAACTTGATCTGTTTCTTCATGATCATCATCATCAACTTCCTCCCTTGTCGGTGCAGGCACCTCAGGAACAATTTCCTGTGCTGCGCTACTTTCTGGTTCGGGAGGGGTGACTGTCACCTCATCAAGTTCTACTTTCCTCCCACTCACTTCTTTCGAGAGAAACTCTTTCTCCAGAAAGGATCCATTCTTGGCAACAAAGACCTTGCCTTCGGATCTGTGGTAGAAGGTTGATACATCCAAAACGTATCTATAATTTCTGCTTGCTCCATGCCTCTTTTGGGTGATATTGCTATGATATTTATACACTTCCATACACTTTTGATCATATTTGGACTAACCTATTAACTTAGTGCACCCCAGTGCCAGTTTCTGTTTTCTGCTGTTTTTGTATTTCAGGTTTTCACGTTACGAGAACTGCCAGAAAAATCCCGGAAAAATTATATAAAAAATCAGCGTTCCAGAAGCTTCCCAACTGCCAAAGGACAGCCGGAGGGGGGCCACCAGGGCTCCAGGCGCCCTGGTGGCGCGGGCCCCCCCTGGCCGCGCCATGGGGGCGCCTGGGCCCCCCGAGCCTCTGCTGATGCCCCCCTTTGGCATATATTTATATCGCGTCCCGAAACCCTCGAGACGGGAACCCTTTTTTCGCGATCTCATCTCTGTTCCGCCGCCGCCGCCGCCGCCACTTCCAAGATCAGGAGCACCAGGAGAACTCTTCCCGGCACCCTGCCGGAGGGGAGGATCACCACCGGGAGCTTCTCCACCACCATGGACGCCTCCCGGATGAGTTGTGAGTAGTCTCCCTTGGACCATGGGTCCATGCCCAGTAGCTATGTGATGTTCTCCTCCCGTTCTTGTGCTTCACTAATTAGTCCTCGTGAGCTGCCCTACATGATCGAGGCATATATGTAATCCTTATGCTGTTGCTATGTTGAGTTTGCTGGGATCCGATGGATTGTGAGATTATGTTCAGATTGTGTTTGAGTAATATATTTGATCTACCTCTTTTATATTTATGTTCGTAAGTAATTCTTGCATGTTCCCCGTTGTTATTTATTGCTTTGGCCAAGTAGTAGGTAGTGACTCCAAGAGGGAACGTTATGCTTGATTGTGGGTTCATGCCCCTCGATGACTAGCTTGAGTGACAGAAACATGAGTCTAGGGGATGTGCTGTTGCCACAAGGGGGAAAACAACGGTGCTTGTGCCCGCGGGTGCAAGGATTGTTTACTTTACGCAAAGTTCTTTTAATGCAGTTGTCTGTTGCTTTGAGTTTACACTATGGGTGGGACTCGCAACTTAATACCAGCGAGATGTTCTGGATAGATATCTCAAGGTGGATGATTAGTAGTAGATATTGATGGATTTCGGTCTACTTACCTTGGCGTACCGCCCATGCTTTGAACCTCTACCTTTCTTGCAATATAATTAGCATTGGTTTGCGCACATAATTCTGTCAATTGCCCAGCTGTAATTCGTTTACCTCACATAGCTGTTTTATCGTCTTTTGGGAGAGAGACATCACTAGTGAACATCATGAGACCCCGGTCCATATTACCATCACTGATCACATCCGCTATTTACTTTCTGTTTTTACTTACTATTGCAACAATACCTATCACTATTATCACTTGCGTTTGATCCTTTGTAAACTACAAGGCCGGAGGGATTGACAACCTCTCTGTACTCGTTGGGAGCAAAGTTATTTGTATCTGTGTGCAGGTCCACGTTGATTGCTAATATCTGGCGCCGTTAGCAGTTGACACCTTGTTGAAACTGGGAGTCTCAGGGGAAATCGATCCTTGGTATCTTTGCCAAGGGAAAACTTCCGCTACACTGCATCTCAAACCTTCCACTTGGGGTAACCAACGAGGGGCGAGAAGCCATCAAGCAAAGTTTTCTGGCGCCGTTGCCGGGGACTCCACTCTTCAGGATAGGGGAGTTGCACGCTATCTTTTACCTTTGCTTTTAGTCTTATTAGTTTACCTTTCAGTTTTTGCTTTAGTATCGTTTATCAAAAATCACAAAAAAAAATATTTGCTTTTCTGTTAGTAGTCCTTTCTGTTTAGTCAAGCATGTTAGGATTTGGTGCTTTGAGGGAATCAGAAGTCCTAGATTTCCATCAAAGGGATGGCGAAAATATGAAGAAGGCATGGGATAGAATTTCTGATGCACATAGGAGAATTATGCCTTGGATACCTATAAAAATTGTGCTTAGAAATTTTTACCATGGTCTTTTTAAATGGTGTAAACACTCTCTTGATATTATAGCTGAAGGAGATTTCCTAGAGTGTGATGAAGCTAGAGCTCTTGAAATTATACATGGTCTATCTAGTTACTTTGTTTATGATCATAGTTTTGATACTGTCATAGATAGACTTGCTACTATTGAGAAGAGAATGGATGCTCTAGACTTGATGAAGGAAGAGAAACCCAAACCCAATAAGAAAGACATTTTGGAAATAGACAATAATTGGGAGCCTTTTGTTAGAATTAGCATTTCTAATCAAGACTTCCTTGCTTATTGTGATATTGGATCTATGGTTTCTACTATGCCAAAAATTGTTCATGATTCTTTAAAACTTAACATGGATAGATTACCATCTTATCATGAACACACTAATGGAGATATTTCTGAAATCCAGGGAAGAATAAAAGACGTGCCAGTTAAATTCCTTAAAGGGATTACAATGGTTGATTTCTTCATCATGGAGCCAAACCAAGGAAATATAGTGCTTGGAAGGGACTTCCTTCGAGCAGTTAAAGGCTTCATTGATATAGGTAAGGGACAAATCCGCTTACGCGGGAAGGCAAAAGGTGTGTACCCCTTTCCTAGAAGGAACAAGAGTGAACTTGTTGAGGAACCATTTGAAGCAATTTATAGCTCCGATTATTATGATGGTCATTGATTCCTCTTTGCATTATGCCTAGCTTAAAGGCATAAAAGAAAGCGCTTTTGGGAGGCAGCCCACATGAATAAAATTTTATTTTTTTTGTTGTGTCTTGATGTTGTTTACTACAGTAGCATCATCATTGTATCTTTTCTTTTCAACTTTGTGCCAAGTGTAGCCTCTGATTGCAAGAAAGTTCAAAAGTTGTGACGTGCTGTCCAGGAAACAGATTCTGTCCTTGGATAGAAAAATTCGTATAAAATCACCAGATCATCTTTTTGGTCTGAATTTTTTCGACAGCGTGCTCTATACAATTGTCTTTCGAGCGTCTGTTCTGAGTTTTTTTATTAGAGTTGCAGAAGTGCCCCGAAAAAATCATTTACTACCTGCTGTTCTGTTTTTCACAGATTCTGTCCTGTTTTGCCTTTCCTTCATTTTGCAAACCTAGAGCTTGCTTTTTCTTTGCAAAAACCTTTTGGCAATCTTGAGAAACAGTAGATCTTCAAGAATATCCTTATTTCCAGCAAGGAACAATTATTTTATTAAGGGTACTAACCTCGCTAATCAGATTATGATGAGTTATGTATGAAGGGAGTTTTCAAGTGTGCGAGGGAAGATGATAAAAAGATTCAGGAGTGTCAAACGCTCAAGCTTGGGGATGCCCCCGTGCACCCCCAAGAAATATTCAAGGAGACTCAAGCGTCTAAGATTGGGGATGCCCCCGTGCATCCCCTTCTCCATCAACATTATCAGTTCGTCTTTCGTTCCACTATATTTTTATCACTTCATGTGTTATGTGCTATGCTTGGAGCGTCTTGCTTTTAGTTTTCATTTTTAGTTTTCTTTAGCTTTTCATAACGAGTCGGAACTCAGCATTTCTTTATGTGGGAGAGAAACACGCTCCACTTCTACCTAGAACATAACATAGAATTTTCATGTCTATCTTTGCTGTGTGTGTTCTTTGTCTTTCAATAGCTACTATCATGCTTAGCTTTTAGTTTTCATGCTTATCTTTTTAAAGAGCTTTTGTTTAGTTGGTTGCTTGAACTCTCTTTACTTATCATGATTATCTTATTAAGAGAGTTTGGTTCCGTGGCACTGGTTGGTATTTCTATGATAAAGATGCTACGTGCATAATGGCGCTTAGTAGTTCATGTTTTCTTATGGTTAGTCTCAAATAGCTGGAGGGTTTCCAATGTGTTATTGGAGTACCAACATGATTTGTTTGCCCATGATGTGGTATGGTTTAGTAATATCTTCCTTCAAGAGTTTATTTTGATTGACTTGGCGTATGCTCACGCATATTTAAGACTGTAAAGAAAGTGTGTCAAGCCTTGATGATCTTTTATTTCTGAGTAGCGATATAACTACCATGCCTGATTCAATGTTGCTTTGTCGCTCTGCATGATTATGACCGTCATTGCTCTCCTAGTTGGTCGCTCCCAGTCTTTTGCTAACCTCCACCTGTACTAAGCGGACTGACTGCTTGTGCATCCAAATTCCTTTAAACCAGTTATGCCATATGAGTCCACCATACCTTCCTACATGGTATTTACCTGCCATTCCTAACGGAGACTTTCATGTACCATCTCGAAATTATTCAAAGAAAAAGAAGAAAATGCATTCCTATTTTGTGCCTCTGTTTTAAGTCCATGAGGAAGTAGTAGTTAATTCATGATCTTTTTAAGTTGGACAAGCTTCACCCCGGGATTGCATGTATAATGTGCAAACCCATAACACGAGAAGGAACTGGCATTGAGTGCGCCCGGCTCAAAATTAATATAACAAACAAACCCTCCTTCACGCTTTGTTCATGAGAAATCAGAAAACTTTGGCAGTGATAAACAAAGGAGATTAAGAGGATGTGATCGTCCTCATTCGGGAGCCGTTCCTCGAAACTTGTCCCTCTCAAGAAGTAATTGAGTTATCTGCTAGCATTCGTTGACGAAACATGCATGATCTAAGAAAAAATAATTATTACCTCTGTTTTTAAAACCAAGAGCTCTGGTACATGCTTTGTCTTTGTTTCCGACTACAGGTTTTCAACCTTGCCAACAAAAGCCACGGTTCGAGAGTCTCCACCTTCTTTTAAAGCACCAACTACTGAGAGCATGATTGTCATTCTGAGTGTAATGTGCATTGTCCCAAAGTAGCATTGTCTTTTGCATGATTATAATATCGTTTATTTTGAAATCATTGTATCTAGTCATCACTTAAACCTTGGAGGTGCCCCTGCATTTATGTTTTGCTTCACTAAAGGGGGCAAGCGAGATATCACTTTATCATATTTGCACACCATGCTCATTACAAATCTATTTGATGTTTCAGTATCATATTGTAAAACTTTCAGTTCTTTGTGATTTTCTCATGAGGCAACATAATTACTACAGATTCATTGTCTCAGTAAGCTTTTGTCATATGACTATGAAAAATCCTTATATGGTTAATAGCATGTCACCACAGAAATTATTCTTGTTATCATTTACCTACTCGAGGACGAGCAGGAATTAAGCTTGGGGATGTTGATACGTCCAAAACGTATCTATAATTTCTGCTTGCTCCATGCCTCTTTTGGGTGATATTGCTATGATATTTATACACTTCCATACACTTTTGATCATATTTGGACTAACCTATTAACTTAGTGCACCCCAGTGCCAGTTTCTGTTTTCTGCTGTTTTTGTATTTCAGGTTTTCACGTTACGAGAACTGCCAGAAAAATCCCGGAAAAATTATATAAAAAATCAGCGTTCCAGAAGCTTCCCAGCTGCCAAAGGACAGCCGGAGGGGGGCCACCAGGGCTCCAGGCGCCCTGGTGGCGCGGGACCCCCTGGCCGCGCCGGGGGGCACCTGGGCCCCCCGAGCCTCCGCTGATGCCCCCCTTTGGCATATATTTATATCGCGTCCCGAAACCCTCAAGACGGGAACCCTTTTTCGCGATCTCATCTCTGTTCCGCCGCTGCCGCCGCTTCCAAGATCGGGAGCACCAGGAGAACTCTTCCCGGCACCCTGCCGGAGGGGAGGATCACCACCGGGAGCTTCTCCACCACCATGGACGCCTCCCGGATGAGTTGTGAGTAGTCTCCCTTGGACCATGGGTCCATCACCAGTAGCTATGTGATGTTCTCCTCCCGTTCTTGTGCTTCACTAATTAGTCCTCGTGAGCTGCCCTACATGATCGAGGCACATATGTAATCCTTATGTTGTTGCTATGTTGAGTTTGCTGGGATCCGATGGATTGTGAGATTATGTTCAGATTGTGTTTGAGTAATATATTTGATCTACCTCTTTTATATTTATGTTCGTCAGTAATTCTTGCATGTTCCCCGTTGTTATTTATTGCTTTGGCCAAGTAGTAGGTAGTGACTCCAAGAGGGAACGTTATGCTTGATTGTGGGTTCATGCCCCTCGATGACTAGCTTGAGTGACAGAAACATGAGTCTAGGGGATGTGCTGTTGCCACAAGGGGGAAAACAACGGTGCTTGTGCCCGCGGGTGCAAGGATTGTTTACTTTACGCAAAGTTCTTTTAATGCAGTTGTCTGTTGCTTTGAGTTTACACTATGGGTGGGACTCGCAACTTAATACCAGCGAGATGTTCTGGATAGATATCTCAAGGTGGATGATTAGTAGTAGATATTGATGGATTTCGGTCTACTTACCTTGGCGTACCGCCCATGCTTTGAACCTCTACCTTTCTTGCAATATAATTAGCATTGGTTTGCGCACATAATTATGTCAATTGCCCAGCTGTAATTCGTTTACCTCACATAGCTGTTTTATCGTCTTTTGGGAGAGAGACATCACTAGTGAACATCATGAGACCCCGGTCCATATTACCATCACTGATCACATCCGCTATTTACTTTCTGTTTTTACTTACTATTGCAACAATACATATCACTATTATCACTTGCGTTTGATCCTTTGTAAACTACAAGGCCGGAGGGATTGACAACCTCTCTGTACTCGTTGGGAGCAAAGTTATTTGTATCTGTGTGCAGGTCCACGTTGATTGCTAATATCTGGCGCCGTTAGCAGTTGACACCTTCTTGTTGAAACTGGGAGTCTCAGGGGAAATCGATCCTTGGTATCTTTGCCAAGGGAAAACTTCTGCTACACTGCATCTCAAACCTTCCACTTGGGGTAACCAATGAGGGGCGAGAAGCCATCAAAGGTGTACCCCATCGTTTCCTTTGGGTATCCTATGAAGACGCATTTTTCCGATTTGGGTTCGAGCTTTTCAGGTTGAAGTTTCTTGACATAAGCATCGCAACCCCAAACTTTCAGAAACGACAGCTTCGGTTTCTCTAGGAACGCGTTGAAGTTGAGGGTGACATGAGCGTGGGCCATTTGATCTACAAGACATATTGTAAAGAATTTAGACTAAGTTCATGATAATTAAGTTCATCTAATCAAATTTTAATGAACTCCCACTCAGATTGACATCTCTCTAGTCATCTAAGTGATACATGATCCGAATCGACTAGCCCGTGTCCGATCATCACGTGAGACGGACTAGTCATCAACGGTGAATATCTTCATGTTGATCATGTCTTCTATACGACTCATGTTCGACCTTTCGGTCTTCCATGTTCCGAGGCCATGTCTGTACATGCTAGGCTCGTCAAGTGAACCCTAAGTGCATTGCGTGTGTAAATCTGGCTTACACCCGTTGTATGCGAACGTTAGAACCTATCACACCCGATCATCACGTGGTGCTTCGGAACAACGATCCTTAGCAACGGTGCACAGTTAGGGGAAACACAATTTTTGAAATTTTAGTGAGAGATCATCGTATTTACTACCGTCATTCTAAGTAAACAAGATGCATAAACATGATAAACATCACATGCAATCAAATAAAGTGACATGATATGGCCAATATCATTTTGCTCCATCGATCTCCATCTTCGGGGCACCATGATCATCTTTGTCACCGGCTCGACACCATGATCTCCATCATCATGATCTCCATCATCGTGTCTTCATGAAGTCGTCACGCCAACCATTACTTCTACTACTATGGCTAACGTTTAGCAATAAAGTAAAGTAATTACATGGCGTTATTCAGTGACACACATGTCATACAATAATTAAGACAACTCCTATGGCTCCTGCCGGTTGTCATTATCATCGACATGCAAGTCGTGATTCCCTATTACAAGAACATGATCAATCTCATACATCACATATATCATTCATCACATCTTCTTGGCCATACCACATCACATAGCACATGCTGCAAGAACAAGTTAGACGACCTCTAATTGTTGTTGCAAGTTTTACGTGGCTTCTAAAGGTTATCTAGCAAGAACGTTTCTTACCTACACAAAAGCCACAACGTGATTAGTCAATTTCTATTTACCCTTCATAAGGACCCTGTTCATCGAATCCGATCCGACTAAAGTGGGAGAGACAGACACCCGCCAGCCACCTTATGCAACTAGTGCATGTCTGTCGGTGGAACCAGTCTCACGTAAGCGTACGTGTAAGGTCGGTCCGGGCCGCTTCATCCCACGATGCCGCCGAATCAAGATTGGACTAGTAACGGTAAGAAAATTGAGCAAACGCAACGCCAACAACTTGTTTGTGTTCTACTCGTGCAAGATGCTACGCAAAAGACCTAGCTCAGATGCCACTGTTGGGGAACGTAGCAGAATTCAAAAAAATTCTACGCTTTCACCAAGATCAATCTAAGGAGTCATCTAGCAACAAGCATACTGGAGTTCATCTACATACCCTTTTGTAGATCGCGTGCGGAAGCGTTCGAAGGAACGTGGATGAAGTAGTCGTACTCTTCGCGTTCTTCGTCACCGATGATCCTAGCGCCGAACGGACGGCACCTCCGCGTTCAACACACGTACGGTACAGCAACGTCACCTCCTTCTTGATCCAGCAAGGGAGGAGGAGAGGTCGTCGGAGATCCAGCAGCACGACGGCGTGGTGGTGGATGCAGCAGGAAATCCTGCAGGGCTTCGCCGGCGCCCTGCGGAGGAGTAGGAAGTGTGACGGGAGGGGGGAGAGGCGCCAGAGGCTTGGGGTGCGGCTGCCCTCTCCCCCCCCCCCACTATATATAGGGGCCAGGGGGACGCCGGCCCTAGGAGATCTGATCTCCAGGGGGGCGGCGGCCAAGGGGAGGAAACTTGCCCCCCAAGGCATAGGGGGCGCCCCCTCCCCCTAGGGTTTCAACCCTAGGCGCATGGAGGGGGGCCCATATGGGTGCGCCAGCCCACCAGGGGCTGGCCCCCTTCCCCTTGCGGCCTAGGGGCCCCACCGGGATGGGTGGCCCCACCCGGTGGACCCCCGGGACCCCTCCGGTGGTCCCGGGACACTCCCGGTGACCCCCGGAGTTCACCCGATGGCCGAAACTGGACTTCCTATATATCATTATTTACCTCCAGACCATTCCGGAACTCCTCGTGATGTCCGGGATCTCATCCGGGACTCCGAACAACATTCGGGTTTCCATGTGCATGTATCTCTACAACCCTAGCGTTACCGAACCTTAAGTGTGTAGACCCTACGGGTTCGGGAGACACGCAGACATGACCGAGACGACTCTCCGGTCAATAACCGACAGCGGGATCTGGATACCCATGTTGGTTCCCATGTGTTCCTCGATGATCTTCATCGGATGAACCACTGTGTCAAGGATTCACTCAATCATGTATGTCATTCCCTTTGTCTATCGGTACGGTACTTGCCCGAGATTCGATCGTCGGTATACCCGATACCTTGTTCAATCTCGTCATGGCAAGTCTCTTTACTCGTTCCGTAATCCATCATCCCGTGACTAACTCCTTAGTCACTTTGAGCTCATTATGATGATGTCTTACCGAGAGGGCCCAGAGGTACCTCTCCGTCATACGGAGTGACAACATCCCAGTCTCGGTTCGTACAAACTCAACAGACACTTTCGGGGATACCCGTTGCGTACCTTTATAGTCACCCAGTTACGTTGTGACGTTTGGCACACCCAAAGTATTCCTACGGCATCCGGGAGTTGCACAACCTCATGGTCTAAGGAATAAATACTTGACACCGAAAAGCTTATGCATTACGAACTATACGATCTCGTGCTAGGCTCAGGATTGGGTCTTGTCCATCACATCATTCTCCTAATGATGTGATCCCGTTATCAATGACATCCAATGTCCATGGTCAGGAAACCGTGACCATCTGTTGATCAACGAGCTAGTAACTAGAGGCTTACCAGGGACTCATTATGGTCTATATATTCACACATGTATCGCTGTTTCCTTACAATACAATTCAAGCATGAATAACAGACAATTATCATGAACAAGGAAATATAATAATAATACTTTTATTATTGCCTTAGGGCATATTTCCAACAAAAAGAAACAAATAGGCAGCCGAGTGGTCATCTGCCTCGCTAGTGGCCTTCCTGTGGGCCTAGTGCTACGAGGAGAGGAAAGGGTGAATAGTACTGTTGGGAGGCAATGTACGGGTGCGCTTGTGCTAGAACCCATCAATTATGGCAGCAGCAGAGTGTGGAGGAAGATGCGGGCAACCCTCAAATTAAAATGGAACCAGACGCATGAGGTGGGTGGAGTTTCGCTGACATGGCTGCATGTTAAAGGTGCATACTGATTGGCTGCTTTTGAACTGAATAATGACGTGGCAAATCGCTGATGTGGACAGTGTGTATGGTGAAAGAATATGGAGTAGTGAGAGCAACTTCTTAAGAATGGTAGATTTGGGTTGGGGACCAAGCACCGAGTTCTGTAGTAATGTTATCCAAGCGAGGAAACATGCTAGCTTGATTGACCTCGACAACAGGTTGGTGTCAACATCTGAGTTGTGTTCGTCTAGTCTCTCCCACACAATCCGAGGGGCGGTGCACTAGGGTTCGACCAGTCTCTTGTGATAGAGACACGGCGGATGAGGGCGAAGAGGCACTCAAGTACAGCCAATATCGGTCGTATTGAGTGAAGGACAACCATTTTCGGCCATATTCACAGTCTATCAATATGGCCGAGACTGGTTGTCAGAATCTCTACCTTCTACTTATCTTTACCTAATAATAAATAAAATTGGGTTTCTTTCGTCCGTCACGCCATTTTACAAATAACCCCCTCAGCTTTCTGTAAATCAACCCGCAGTACACGTTTAAGTTACAACCGAACCGTTTTTTTTATTTTCTCAGAAAACCCCCTGATGTTTTAGATAATCGACCCGCCGTCCATATTAAGTCAGCCGAAACGTTTTTTTCGTTTGAACAGAAAACCCCTTGACGTTTTGGTTAATCAATCCATAGTTCATGTAAAATAAGATTATCCATATCTTTTAAACCATAACTTTGATTTTAACATGTTTTATACGAATTTCGATTAGAAAAATATGTAGAATCTAAATATGATGTTACTTTTAGCTGTTGAATATTTTTAAAATATTTTTTTGGTGCAAACTTAATCTATTGTGCACGGTCAGTGTTTCCTTCGTACTGTCGATGATTCGAACAGGAAATAAACATCTATTAAAATCAGAGTGAGAGAAAAAAAACATCAAGAACCATGCATGCACAACTATGAAAAACCTTGCGGGAAAACAACATATTTTTCATCTTATTCCGAGCGAGTGTGCGCGCGTGCACGCGCGTAAGAGCGAGAGAGAGAGAGAGAGAGAGAGAGAGAGAGAGAGAGAGAGAGAGATTGAGACTGACCACATTTAAACGTGTTTTCGTTGTGCGAGCACATAGGTCACTTTCGGCAACACAAATGTGATGCCATGTGAAACTAAAATACGCGAGCGTATTAAGGTATTGAGTCATGGTTATTAGGTTAAGAGCATGTGTTGTTTTCTTACCCGTTGCAACGCACGGTTTTGCAAAACTGTTCGCAAGTTAAATCATGATATGGGAAAAATGGTCGGGAAATAAAATTTGTTCATGAATTTGAAAAACTGATCATGTATACAAAACATATTTGGGAACCTGAAAAAAAATGTCAATTAAATTTTAGAAAATTTTCAAACTAAAAAAGACGCAAATTTTGAAATTCGTTAATCTGAAAAAAATCCATGAAATTTAAGAAAATTTTCAAATAACTAAAAAACTTGATTTTTTTAAAAAAAAATCATCGATTACAAAATGTTTGGTGCGTAAAAAAGTGTTCATGAATTCTAAAGATGTTCATGCATTTCAACAAATGTTTGTCATTTTTTTTTGAGAAAATCCAAAATAAAAAAATGAATGTTGATTTGAAAAAATGTTCACCGATTCAGAAGTCTTTATATCTAGGATTTGATTAGTTTTTCGGAAGTCTTTATATGTCTAGGCCTTGAGTAGTTCATGATCAATGAGATTTTTCAAACTTTTAAACATTACCTTGCGCAACATAATGAGAAGTGTGGTGTGCGGTGGCAGGCTTATAGCCTTGAGATTTACCACGTCGAGTGCATTGCCATCATGTGGATATCACGATC
>LR738709.1:613759147-613851242 GCA_902687465.1 Secale cereale | reverse complement strand
GAAAAATAAATGGCAACATGGTGAGCCACTATGTTAAAATAAAAGACGCTCATATGTTAGGGTATCGAGTCATATTTATTTGGCTAGCGCATAATTTTTTTTTGTCTTCCGTTGCAACGCACGGGCATATTTGCTAGTAAAGAAAAAAAAAACATACTTACCAGATGTGAGTAGAACGATGGCTCGAGTGGAGCAGGCCAGCGGCACCTTTGACCTCCTCTCTTTCTCTTTGCAGCTTCCCTTATCGAGCCAGCGTACATTATTTGCAGCTGCAGGGGCGTGTGGGTCAGTGGGTGGCAGTGTTACATGGTGATTCTCTGTCGTAGCAGCTTGCAATGCAGGTCTTTGCCAGGAAAGATTCGAGGCATCTGGGCTCGCTTTTGCTTGTCCTTGAACTATTAGATATGCACACTGCTAAAATATTTTCGTTTGTATGTGGAGTACTCTTGTATAAGAGTTGCAAGGCCTTTAGATGTTCTTTTTTTGTTTTATGGACGCCAAAGTTATGCTGGTTGATTGCAACAAACTAGTTTTTTTTTTTACTTTAACATCTTCAAATTATTTGCTTGTGGATTGAAGAGTATGGTTTGACATGTGCGTATGGTGCAATTCAGTGCACTGTTGGAATTAACCACTAAAAATGCAGCTATTGCCGATGTAGTTGAAATGGTAATTGAAAAATTGGACATTGCTTTATGCCATAGTTGAAATGATAGTTGAATGTGTAGCCATTTGAGAAATTATGTTTTCACATGTTTTGACTGTGGTTCCGTAGCACAATGTGGAAACTATGCAAAGTACATCACGGTGATTACATATAAAATAGTTATGTCCCCATTGCAACGCAGGGGACAATTGCCTAGTCTATATAAAATCTGAAGCATTGAAGATGCATTGGCTCGGCAAGCTTGTAGAAAGCGATATGCCACATCCCACATATCACATTTTTACTCCTGTAAAAGCTGAAAAAACTGGCCTAACGAAATAGTAGTGGTTAAAATTTGGCTTGACAGCATCCAAAGCCTATACTTGAGTGCCATTTGTTTTCAAGGGCTCCATTTGTCTAGCCCGTATCACTGAGAGTAAAGAAACTACGGACAGTCAAACACTTCAATTATTCTCAAAACAAAAGCTCAAACACTTCAATGCGAGGATCGATCAACAAGTGGGAGATGGGGCATCTGAACTAAGTGTGACATCCATCCCTGTCCTACCATCTACTCCCTCTGTTCCTAAATAGGAGTATAAGTTTTTTTAGACATTTCAAATAGACTACAACATAAGGATATATGTAGATATATTTTAGGATGTAGATTCACTCATTTTGCTCAGTATGTACTATGTAATCACTTGTTGGAATATCTACAAAGACTTATATTTGGGAACGGAGGGAGTATAAGGTTCCATATATATTCAAAGAATCCATGGCGCAAGCCTACTAGCTCTTCAAGGCTATGAGAACATTTTACAACGTACATCATGCACGTTGGGTGGTTGGTGAAACACTGAAGCTTTTACATCATGAGATGTCGAACCATGCACGTACACTAGTCTATAAGAAGGACTATCATTGGTGGGGTAGGCAGAGGCATGGAGGGTGAGAGTGAAAAACCAAGGCAGCCTAAGGCTGGTCACAATGGGCAGGAACATAAGGTAGTAACATACACACTTATCTAGACTATGTTACTATCTTCACAGTGGGTAGGAACATGTAGGTAGTGTCATGCAACGATGCATTTATTAGCTTATAGACACATTGTTTCTTGAAGTGTGTGATGTTCCGGTAACTTAGCTAGTTACCACAAGCACCTCACTCTTCATTAAATATGTGCCACATAAGCAACGTTGTATTGAAATATGTGATGTTACTCCTAAGTTCCATTCCATTGGGACCAGCCTAAGGATAATCCATTCAAAATACGAGGCATCGGGAAGTAGAGCTGGTGCAGCCAATTGATGTGCCCCCATATGTTAATGCCTTGATGTTTTAGCACATTAAGAGGACGCGTGTTATTATCCTTCGCTAACTCAAGATTGTTTGCTGCCGCTGTTCAACAGAGACATTTGAAGACAGAAATCATGTTGATCTTTGATGAGTTAACCCAAGATGGTAGAATAGAACACATATTTTGTTTCCTCTTTTTTTTTCGCGAATACACAAAGCTTGCGTATCATTCATTGAAAGGTCGTGCACAGGAATGTCGTAGTCGCTAGCGCGAGCATGATAGAGAGTGGGTATGCTCAGCCCCAAAACAATCATCTAGCGCCTAAGGAGCTATGGCGGCTAGCCCGGTCGCTCCTGCCTTGATCCAGGAGCTCGCTTCTTCGCGGATGCTAAGGCATAGCTGCGTGGCTGAGGGGGTGCCGCCATCAAACACGCAAGAGTTGCGGTGCCTCCAGATGGACCAAGCGATGAGCAAGATGAGTGAGGAGAGGCCCTTCCTGTGCGTCGCCGGGGCGTTGATCGTGGTAGCGTGCCACCAATCCAGGAACCGAGTGCCATTGGTCGGCGCATGAACTGTGGAGGTGCACCAAGCAAGGAAGTTGTGCCAAACCTGCCTCGAGAAGGAGCAACCCGTCAGGAGATGCTCCATGGATTCGATCTCCTGGTCGCAGAGCAGGCAGAGGGCATGGTGGGGGAGACCATGGCGAGCAAGGCGTGCGGCGGTCCAACACCGGTCCTGGAGCGCCAGCCACGTGAAGAACTTAATCCGAAGGGGTGCCCAGGATCTCCAAGTCAGCTGCCAATGCGGCGCACGGATGGAACCAGCGAAGAGCGTGTTGTAGCAGGACTTAGCGGAATAGCAGCCGCTGGTCCAGCGCCAACTCAAGCGATCTGGCTCGTCGGAGAGGGTGGTAAACTGGAGGCGGCGCCAAAGCTCAATGAACTGGACCATGGCCACCGGAGTGAACGCTCCTCGAGGGTCGCGGGTCCAAGCGCGGTGGTGGAGGCCATCTGCCACAGAACACGATCGACGGCGACGGTGGGGGACAAGGGAGGCGAGGGCTGGTGCTAGCTCAGAGATGGAATGGCCGTCCACCCAATGATCCTCCCAGAAGAGGCAGGAGCGACCGTCGCCCACAGTCCACGAAGTTGAGGCGCGGAAGATGGCGCGAACCTCCGGGTCATCGGGCAGCTTGAGGTGACGCCAAGGACGTGACAGGTCCGTGCGCTGAAGCCAGCACCAGCGCGTGCGCAGCGCGATGCCAAAACGCCGAAGATCCAGGATGCCGAGGCCGCCGAACTCGAGAGGCCGGCACAACTTTTGCCAGTTAACCAGGCAGTGCCCGCCGTTGGCCTCACGGCGCCTGTGCCAAAGGAACTCTCTGATAATGCGGTTGACGCGTTTGAGAACTGGTTGGCAGATCGCCATGGCCATGAGGAGATGAATCGGCTAAAAATTTGGCTTTGGATGCTGTCAAGCCAAACTGGTTAACCACTGCTATTTCGTTAGTACTTGTTCACACATCTTTGTTGTACTGTTTAACGAAATGTTTATCTATTTGATTCATGCAAATAGATACAGAGAGGCCGGAGGTCACCCTGCTTTTCTAAAAAAAAATGCAAATAGTTGTCCGTTCAAAAAGTAGAATAGAACACATATTTTGTTTCCTCGATGATTGTAGTCTTAGGAAGCACAAAATGAAGTAATCGACTTCGCTAAGGCTCACCTCAGGCCAAGTCGAACAAGAACGCGGCAAGCAGAGGCTACCGGGGGAGATCATTGTGCACGACGACCGGAAGCCACACGTCAAGCTCGACGACTGTTGGCCACATGACTGCTACACGTTACAAGAAGGTGCTTGCATGCTGAGAGGACTGTTTCGTCATGGTGGGACGAAACCTGCATGCGTGATACTATCTACGAGATTGATAGACAGATAAATAGTGTACCTAAAATGAGAAAATTCACTTTGGCACATGGGAGTATATGCTCCTATCACCAATTTTCTTCTTCTTCAAAATATCAAGAGATTCCAAACAAAAAATTGGCACGTACATCTCGACATTCTGTATGTGCACGCCAAGGTTCACCAAAAAACGATATCTTTTGTGGCATTTGTAAAAAGAGAAAAAAAAATCGAAAAGCCCTTGTTAACACCGAATTTTGTCTTTTTCACACGTGACACGAACGAAAAGTATTCGTTTTACGCGAAACGAATTGTGAGCACGTAAAAAGTCGAAAGGTACACGTGAAATTTTTTGTCAGAATTTTATGATATTTCAAAATACGTTTAAAGCACATTTAAAAAACCAGAAGCATATGCTCCCGGGTGCCAAAACGCCTCCCTCACCTAAAATGCCCTTAACTAATCAATATACTACTGAAAATATATTACTGTATTGGCTCATCTGGACCCTCCAAGTCCAACCACATAAATGACTGACCCCAATAGACTTGATGCAACGTAAAAGAACTCTATATATATATATATATATATATATATATATATATATATATATATATATATATATATATATATATATATATATATATATTCAAAGAATCGATTCAGAGCATCTGCATGCATGCAAGCCAACTAGCTCTTCAAGGCTAAGAGAACAATTTTACAGCGTACTGCATCTTGCATGTTGGGTGGTTGGTGAAACTCTCAAGCTTGTACATCTTGAGAGGTTGAACCATGCACCTACACTCGTCTATAAAATACTACCATTGGTGGGGAGACAAAGGCATGGAGGGTGAGAGTGACAAACCAACGCAGCCTAAGGGTAATCCATTCGAAATGGGAGGCATCAGGAACTAGAGTTTCTGCATCCAAATGAAGACCTGTACATGGACATCCAAATGGCCATCAGCCAAGATGTTAATGCCTTGGTGCTGTAGCACAGCAAGAGGATGCGTGTAATTATCCTTCGTTAACTCAAGATGACTATCCAGCACCCCTGCACGAGTAGCAGAAATCCCCGTAGTGTCGGTAGCAGATCGACAAGTTCCCTCGGCTCTGCTGCTCTGAGTTGACGCATCCGACGAGACCGTAGGGTGTGAGTAATGAAAACAAAGAGATTCCTGTCGGTTTATTTCTTGCAAGGGTTATCTTTTGACCCAGTCTTTGTTAACTGGCTACCCATTTCCTTCTGAATGCACCTGTAATATGTATTGGTAGCGGAGCAAACTTATGTCCGACACAAAGTCGTTGTGGTAGCTTCTTCCTTAATCTGCTGCGGAGATTACTTTGACCCCAGGAAATCATTGGAGCATGTTTGTTTCTCCAGAGTTTCAGGCTGTATAAGCACATAGAAATTTCAGTTTCGTTGATCTCTTGTCCATCTCCGCAGGGAGTTTAACTGAATAGAGTATACACATGATTCATTTTTCTCCGTGTAATGCCATAAATTGGCATTGATGTGCAGCCATCACCCACAATCTCAGCAAATTTAGGAACCACAAAATGAAGTTCTAAATATTCAAAACACAGTAGAGTATATTAAGCAAAAGGCTTGCAAGTTCTCTTGAGCGAGTTGTGAGCTAAGACAACAGCTTTGGAACATTACATCACAGCAAACCACAACACACAGCTCTAACAAACATCCCAACCTAAGAATGGACAGACAATAAAACATTCAGATGTTAACTGGCGAAATAGACCTACACATTCCACACGATCATCAGTCAACTCGGCTCTGCTGTCAGGCAACAGAGTCGACACCCCGACAAGGGTTTCGGAGCAGAGGAAGGTCCACCGAACGGGTAGATCGAATTACAGGCTACGGTTGGCATCCTCATCATCGGTCATTGTCCCCAAGTTACCTGGTTGTTCAAAACTAGTTACCCATTTTGTGCTTTGATCCCACACGGTGAAGATCCAATAGCCCCTCATGCACCTCTTTCCCAAAGTTCGTTTCCATCACTTTCTCTATTTATATGTGGACGGGAGTCAAGGAGAGCAGGCTGCAGACAAGCTCCTCTAGATCATCTTGGCCTAGTTTGTAACTCTAGTACCTCCTGTTTATCTTTTTGCTTGGGTGTCTTTCTTCTCTTTTTGTGAGTGCTTGTATTCCAAACTGGCATCTCTGGCACCAATCTATGGCTGTACTATTGACTTAAAGGCTTTATATCGATTTGAAATTTATCCAAAGCCTTCTTTCTAAAATTAAACTAATCAATAGATACAAAATCCACATTGAGTCATGAATTTTGTATGCATGTTTCGGCGAAGGTGTAAAGCCTAGATGATCCCTCTACACCTCGTTTTTTTTTTTTTTGGAGAAATGATGAAATTTATTGGCTCAAAATGGAGCATCAAGAGGATACAAACACAATGAGTACACGCCCGGTCTCTATGCCTCATATAAGTTATGTTAGAAATTTATGCGGGTGTGGAGCCATAATTGGTCAAAGAGTGGGTGTCCACTCTGAAGCATATCCAGTTAACCCATCTCTCACTATGAGAACGAGCCGGTGGCTCGATCGTTTGTTGTGACACCTGGCATATTTTCCATGTTTTAGTTTGCAGGTATCTCACTCTTCTACCGGTCACAGGGAGGACGACGCACCTGGCGTTCACAGAGTCGAATGGCTTTAAAAGTTTCACAAGACATGTTGCATGTGTATAGGTTGTAGATCTAGTTAGGCGCATGGCTGAGGTGTGAGTTGTTATATGCCTGAGTGAGTGTATTGTGTGTATTGTGCATCCGATCAGATTCTACGGCTTGTATCTGTAGTTGAGGCTCAAAAAACGCATCGCTCACATGATTCATGCGTGTGCAAACTCATGCAAACTTCCAGGTTTTCGACTCTTCCACTCCGTCCAGACCCACTCACGTCCATTTGTGTTTCAAATCAAGGTCATGGTGAGTCTGAAACTCGTGTGCGGTCCAAGGGGCGACTGAAATTGTATACCTACATCAAAGTGTGGCACACATCCTCACCGTGTCATCCATGTTTCACACCTTCAAGAAACCATGTGCAATATGTGCATGTGAGATACTTTTCATATACAAATGATTCCCCGCGCGCGTTGCTGCGGAGATTTCTTGCAATATTTTATTGATAAAATTTAAAATAGATATGATCAATTTTATTTGATGATTATATTGTTGGGGAACGTTGCATGGGAAACAAAAAATTTCCTACGCTCACCAAGATCAATCTAGGAGATGCACATCTACGAGAGGAGAGTCGGATCCACATACCCTTGTAGATCGCTAAGCGGAAGCGTTGCTAGAACGCGGTTGATGGAGTCGTACTCGCGGCGATTCAAATCGCGGAAGATCCGATCTAGCGCCGAACGGACGGCGCCTCCGCGTTCAACACACGTACGGCTTGATGACGCCTTCACCTCCTCGATCCAGCGAGCGATGGTGAAGTAGCAACTTGAGTCCTCCGGCAGCACGACGGCGTGGTGGAGGTGGTGGTGGAGAAAACTCAGCAGGGCTTCGCCAAGCACTGCGGAGAAGAAGATATGCTACGAGGGAGAGGAGAGGCAGCGCCAAGGCACGTAGGGGTGTGGCTGCCCTCTCTCTCCCTCCCTATATATAGGGGGAGGGGAGAAGTGGAGGCGCCCCTAGGGTTTCCCCTAGGGGGTGGCGGCCACAAGGGAGAGGGGGGGCGGCTAGGGTTTGGGTGGCCCCCCCTAGGCGCCTTGCCCCCCAAGCCAGAGGGGGCCGGCTGCCCTAGGGGCGCCCCCACCCTCCTAGCTGCGTGGGAGGCCTGTGGGGGGGGCGCACAGCCCCTGTGTGGGCTGATGTGCCTCCCCCTTTTTGGCCCATGAGGCCCGCAACACTTGCCGGGACCCCCCGAAACTCCTTTCGGTCATCCGACGACTCCCCGGTGCTCCCCGGAACACTTCCGGACTCCGATTCCCATCATCCAATATATCAATCTTCATCCCCGGACCATTCCGGAGTTCCTCGTCACGTCCGGGATCTCATCCGGGACTCCGAACAACCTTCGGTTACCAACATAACGACTCAACTACACTTATATCATCACCAAACGTTAAGTGTGTAGACCCTGCGGGTTCGAGAACTATGCAGACATGACCGAGACACCTCTACGGTCAATAACCAATAGCGGGACCTGGATGCCCACATATTCTACGAAGATCTTATCGATTGAACCTCGATGTCAAGGATTCAGACAATCCCGTATATAGTTCCCTTTGTCTGTCGGTATGTTACTTGCCCGAGATTCGATCGTCGGTATCTCTATACCTAGTTCAATCTCGTTACCGGCAAGTCTCTTTACTCGTTCCGTAATACAAGATCCCGTGATCAACTCATTGGTCACATTGCTTGCAAGCTCATTGTGATGTTGTATTACCGAGTGGGCCCTGAGATACCTCTCCGTCATACGGAGTGACAAATCCCAGTCTTGATCCATGCCAACTAAACAGACACCCTCGGAGATACCTGTAGAGCACCTTTATAGTCACCCAGTTACGTTGTGATGTTGGGTACACACAAGGTACTCTTCCGGTGTCAGTGAGTTGCATGATCTCATGGTCGTAGGAACATATACTTGACATGCAGAAAACAATAGCAATAAACTGACATGATCATATGCTACGTTTATCGTTTGGGTCTTGTCCATCACATCATTCTCCTAATGATGTGATCCCGTTATCAAATGACAACTCATGTCTATGGCTAGGAAACCGTAGCCATCTTTGATCAACGAGCTAGTCTAGTAGAGGCTCACTAGGGACACGGTGTTGTCTATGTATCCACACATGTATCTTAGTTTCCTATCAATACAATTCTAGCATGGATAATAAACAATTATCATGAACAAGGAAATATAATAATAACCAATTTATTATTGCCTCTAGGGCATATTTCCAACAGTCTCCCACTTGCACTAGAGTCAATAATCTAGTTCACATCGCTATGTGATTAACACTCATAGTTCACATCGCCATGTGACTAATACCCAAAGAGTTTACTAGAGTCAATAATTTAGTCCACATCGCTATGTGATTAACACTCATAGTTCACATCGCCATGTGACTAATACCCAAAGAGTTTACTAGAGTCAATAATCTAGTCCACATCACCATGTGATCAACACTCAATGAGTTCTGGGGTTTTATCATGTTATGCTTGTGAGAGAGGTTGTAGTCAATGGGTCTGCAACATGCAGATCCACACGTACTTCGCAAAAATCTATGTCATATTGTAGATGCTGCCACTTCGCTCCACTTGGTGCTATTCCAAATGGTTGCTCCACTATACATATCCGGTTTTTCTACTCAGAGTTATCCGGATAGGTGTTAAAGCTTGCATCGACGTAACTCTTTACGTTGAACTCTTTATAACCTCCACAACCGAGAAATATTTCCTTATTCCTCTAAGGATAATTTTGACCGCTGTCCAGTGATCCACTCCTGGATCACACTTGTACCCCCTTGCCAGACTCGTGGCAAGGCACACATTAGGTGCGGCACACAGCATGGCATACCGTATAGAGCCTATGGCTAAAGCATAGGGGACGACTTTCGTCCTTTCTCTTTCTTCTGCCGTGGTCGAGCTTTGAGTCTTACTCAACTTCACACCTTACAATTCAGGCAAGGACTTCTTCTTTGACCGATCCATTTTGAACTCCTTCAAATATATGACAAGGTGTGTGCTCTTTGAAAATCTAATCAGGCGTCTTGATCTATCTCTATAGATCTTGATGCCTAATATGTAAGCGGCTTTACCCAGGTCTTGCTTTGAAAAACTCCTTTCAAACAACCCTTTATGCTTTCCAGAAATTCTACATCATTTCGGATCAACAATATGTCATCCACATATACTTATCAGAAATGTTGTAGCGCTCCCACTCACTTTCTTGTAAATACAAGTTTCTTGTAAACTTTGTATAAACCCAAAAACTTTGATCACTCCATCAAAGCGTATGTTCTGACTCCGAGATGCTTGCTCTAGTCCATAGAAGGATCGCTGGAGCTAGCATACCTTTTAGCATCCTTAGGATCGGCAAAACCTTCTGATTGCATCACATACAACCTTTCCCTACGAAAACCGGTAAGGAAACTTGTTTTGACATCCATCTGCCAGATTTCCTTATCGAAAAATGCAGCCAATGCTACCATGATTCCGACGGACTTAAGCATCGCTACGGGTGAGAAAATCTCATCGTAGTCAACTCCTTGAACTTGTGAAAAACTCTTTGCCACAAGTCGAGCTTCATAGACGGTGACATTACCGTCCACGTCCGTCTTCTTCTCAAAGGTCCATTTATTTTCAATGGCTTGCCGATCATCGGGCAAGTCCACCAAAGTCCATACTTTGTTATGATACATGGATCCTATCTCGGATTTCATGGCATCTAACCATTTGTCGGAACACGGGCCCACCATCGCTTCTCCATTGCTCGTAGGTTTCATCGTTGTCTAACAACATGACATCTAAGACAGGATTACCGTACCACTCAGGAGTAGTACATATCCTTGTCGACCTACGATGTTTGACAGTAACTTGATCCGAAGTTTCATGATCACTATCATTAGCTTCCTCTTCAACAGATGTGGGTTCCACAGAAACATCTTTCTGTGTTGCACCACTCTCCGTTCGAAGTAGAGGTTCAACAACCTCATCAAGTTCTATCTTCCTCCCACTCAATTCTTTCGAGAGAAACTCCTTCTCAAGAAAGGACCCGTTCTTAGCGACAAACACTTTGCCCTCGGATCTGAGATAGAAGGTATACCCAACTGTAACCTTTGGGTATCCTATGAAGACGCATTTGTCCGCTTTGGGCTCGAGCTTTTCCGGCTGAAGCCATAAGCATCGCAGCCCCAAACATTTAAGAAACGACAACTTTGGTTTCTTGCCAAACCAATGTCCATTCGATGTCGTCTCAACGGACTTTAGATGGTGCCCTATCTAAAGCGAATGCAGCTGTCTCTAATGCATAACCCCAAAATGATAGTGGCAGATTGGCAAGAGACATCATAAATCGCACCATATCTCATAAGGTTCGATTACGACGTTCGGACACACCATTACACTGTGGTGTTCCAGATGGCTTCAACTGTGAAACAATTCCACATGTCTTAAGTGATTGCCAAACTCATAACTCAGATATTCTCCCTTGATCAGATCGTAGGAATTCGATCTTCTTGTTATGATGATTCTTAACTTCACTCTGAAATTGCTTGAACTTTTCAAACGTTTCAGACTTGTGCTTCATTAAGTATATATCCCCATATCTACTCAAGTCGTCAGTGAAGATGAGAAAACAACGATATTCCCTGCTCGCCTCAATCCTCATTGGATCACACACATCAACATGTGCGACTTCCAACAAGTCACTTGCCCGTCTCATTGAACATGAAAACGGGTCTCAGTCATCCTGCCCATGAGGCATGGCTCGCATGTGTCAAGCGATTCAAAATCAAATGACTCCAAACATCCATCAGCATGGAGTTTCTTCATGCACTTCACACCAATATGACCTACGCGGCAGTGCCACAAGAAAGGGGTACTATCATTATTAACTCTACATCTTTTGGCGTCAATATTATGAACATGTGTATTACTACGACCGAGATTCAATGAACCATTCACATAGGGTGCATGACCATGAAAGGTATTATTCATCTAAGCAGAATAACCATTATTCTCTAACTTAAATGAACAACCGTATCATAATGAACATGATCCAATCATATTCATGCTCAACGTAGACACCCGATAACTTTTATCTAGATTCAACACTAATCCCGAAGGTAGAGGGAGCGTGCGATGGTGATCACATCAACCTTGGAAACACTTCCAACACACATCGTCACCTCGCCCAGCCAGTCTCCGTTTAGTCTGTAGCTTTTGCTTCAAGTCACCAATAATAGCAACTGAACCGGTATCCAATACCCAGGTGCTACTAGGAGTACTAGTAAGGTACACATCAATGACACGTATATCAGATATACTTTGTTGAAGTTGCCAGCCTTCTTATCTACCATGTATTTAGGGTAGTTCCGCTACCAGTGACCGTTCCCCTTATAATAGAAGCACTTAGTCTCGGGTTTGGGTTCAACCTTGGGTCTCTTCACTAGAGCGGCAACTTGTTTGCCATTCATGAAGTTTCCCTTCTAGCCCTTGCCCTTCTTGAAACCAGTGGTCTTGTTAAACCATCAACATTTGATGCTCCTTCTTGACTTCTACCTTTGCGGTCTTAGGCACCGCGAACAAACCCGGGATCATCTCTATCCCTTGCATGTCATAGTTCATCACGAAGTTCTAGTAGCTTGGTGATAGTGACTAGAGAACTCTGTCAATCACTATCTTATCTGGAAGATAAACTCCCACTCGATTCAAGCGATTGAAGCACCCAGATATTCTGAGTACATGCTCACTGTCTGAGTAATTCTCCTCCATCTTTGTAAGGCAAAGAACTTGTCAGAGGTCATACCTCTCAACACGGGTATGAGCTTGAAATACCAATTTCAGCTCTTGGAACATCTCATATGTTCCATGGCGTTCAAAACGTCATAGGAATCCCGATTCTAAGTCGTAAAGCATGGCACACTAAACTATCAAGTAGTCATCAGAATGTGTCTGCCAGATGTTCACAACATCCATAGACGACGCTCGAGGGGTTGGTACACCGAGCGGTGCATTGAGGACGTAAGCCTTCTGTGCAGCAGTGAGGACATTCCTCAGATTACGGACCTAGTCCGCAAAATTGCTTACAATAACTTTCAACTTATTCTTTCTCTAGGAACGTATTAAACAGGGAGCTACAGCGCAAGCTATTGATCTACAACATAATTTGCAAAGGCAACTTAGACTATTGTTCATGATAAGTGAGTTTAACTAATCAAATTACTTATAACTCCCACTCAAATTGACATCCCTCTGGTCATCCGAGCGTGACATGATCCAAATCCACCAACCCAAGTCCGATCATCACGTGAGATGAGGTGGTGTCAATGGTGAACATCTTCATGTTGATCATATCTACTATATGACTCATGCTCGACCTTTCGGTCTTCCGTGTTCCGAGGCCATGTCTGTACATGCTAGGCTCGTCAAGTCTAACCCGAGTGTTCTGCATGTGCAAAACTGGCTTGCACCCGTTGTATGCGAACGTAGAGTCTATCACACCCGATCATCACGTGGTGCTTCGAAACGACGAACCTTCGCAACGGCGCACACTTGGGGGGAACACAATTTTATCTTGAAATTTTAGTGAGGGATCATCTTATAATGCTACCGTCGTCCTAAGCAAAATAAGATGCATAAAAGGATTAACATCACATGCAAATCATAAGTGACATGATATGGCCATCAACTCGTGCTTTTGATCTCCCTCTCCAAAGCACCGGCATGATCTCCATCGTCACCGGCGTAACACCATGATCCCCATCATCATGATCTCCATCATCGTGTCGCCATCGGGGTTGTCGCGCGCCCACCATGCTCTTACTACTATTGCTACCGTTTAGCGATAAAGTAAAGCATTACATAGCGCTTAATGATTGACACGCAGGTCATACAAAAATTAAAGACAACCCTATGGCTCCTGCCGGTTGCCGTATACATCGACATGCAAGTCGATATTAACTATTACAACATGATCATCTCATACATCAAATATATCTCATCATGTCTTTGGCCATATCATATCACATACATACCCTGCAAAAACAAGTTAGACGTCCTCTAATTTGTTGTTGCATGTTTTACGTGGCTGCTATGGGTATCTAGCAAGAACGCTTCTTACCTACGCAAAGCCACAACGGTGATATTTAAGTTGCTATTTAACCTTCTACAAGGACCGCCTTCGTCGAATCCGATTCAACTAAGATAGGAGAGACAGACACCCGCCAGCCATCTTATGCAACAAAAGTCGCATGTCTGTCGATGGAACCGGTCTCATGTACGTGGACATGTAAAGTTGGTCCGGGCCGCTTCATCCCATAATGCCGCTGAATCAAGAAAGACCAAAGAGGGAAGCAATCTAAACATCAACGCCCACAAACCCCTTTGTGTTCTACTCGTGAAAGCATCTACGCAAGAACCTAGCTCATGATGCCACTTTAGGGGAACGTTGCATGGGAAACAAAAAATTTCCTACGCTCACCAAGATCAATCTAGGAGATGCACATCTACGAGAGGAGAGTCGGATCCACATACCCTTGTAGATCGCTAAGCGGAAGCGTTGCTAGAACGCGGTTGATGGAGTCGTACTCGCGGCGATTCAAATCGCGGAAGATCCGATCTAGCGCCGAACGGACGGCGCCTCCGCGTTCAACACACGTACGGCTTGATGACGCCTTCACCTCCTCGATCCAGCGAGCGATGGTGAAGTAGCAACTTGAGTCCTCCGGCAGCACGACGGCGTGGTGGAGGTGGTGGTGGAGAAAACTCAGCAGGGCTTCGCCAAGCACTGCGGAGAAGAAGATATGCTACGAGGGAGAGGAGAGGCAGCGCCAAGGCACGTAGGGGTGTGGCTGCCCTCTCTCTCCCTCCCTATATATAGGGGGAGGGGAGAAGTGGAGGCGCCCCTAGGGTTTCCCCTAGGGGGTGGCGGCCACAAGGGAGAGGGGGGGCGGCTAGGGTTTGGGTGGCCCCCCCTAGGCGCCTTGCCCCCCAAGCCAGAGGGGGCCGGCTGCCCTAGGGGCGCCCCCACCCTCCTAGCTGCGTGGGAGGCCTGTGGGGGGGCGCACAGCCCCTGTGTGGGCTGATGTGCCTCCCCCTTTTTGGCCCATGAGGCCCGCAACACTTGCCGGGACCCCCCGAAACTCCTTTCGGTCATCCGACGACTCCCCGGTGCTCCCCGGAACACTTCCGGACTCCGATTCCCATCATCCAATATATCAATCTTCATCCCCGGACCATTCCGGAGTTCCTCGTCACGTCCGGGATCTCATCCGGGACTCCGAACAACCTTCGGTTACCAACATAACGACTCAACTACACTTATATCATCACCAAACGTTGAGTGTGTAGACCCTGCGGGTTCGAGAACTATGCAGACATGACCGAGACACCTCTACGGTCAATAACCAATAGCGGGACATGGATGCCCATATTGGTTCCCACATATTCTACGAAGATCTTATCGATTGAACCTCGATGTCAAGGATTCAGACAATCCCGTATATAGTTCCCTTTGTCTGTCGGTATGTTACTTGCCCGAGATTCGATCGTCGGTATCTCTATACCTAGTTCAATCTCGTTACCGGCAAGTCTCTTTACTCGTTCCGTAATACAAGATCCCGTGATCAACTCATTGGTCACATTGCTTGCAAGCTCATTGTGATGTTGTATTACCGAGTGGGCCCTGAGATACCTCTCCGTCATACGGAGTGACAAATCCCAGTCTTGATCCATGCCAACTAAACAGACACCCTCGGAGATACCTGTAGAGCACCTTTATAGTCACCCAGTTACGTTGTGATGTTGGGTACACACAAGGTACTCTTCCGGTGTCAGTGAGTTGCATGATCTCATGGTCGTAGGAACATATACTTGACATGCAGAAAACAATAGCAATAAACTGACATGATCATATGCTACGTTTATCGTTTGGGTCTTGTCCATCACATCATTCTCCTAATGATGTGATCCCGTTATCAAATGACAACTCATGTCTATGGCTAGGAAACCGTAGCCATCTTTGATCAACGAGCTAGTCTAGTAGAGGCTCACTAGGGACACGGTGTTGTCTATGTATCCACACATGTATCTTAGTTTCCTATCAATACAATTCTAGCATGGATAATAAACGATTATCATGAACAAGGAAATATAATAATAACCAATTTATTATTGCCTCTAGGGCATATTTCCAACATATATAGTTGTGATTATATATGGAATATAAATAATATTTCTCATGCAAGTTAATAGAAACAATTAGTGTGATTGATGAGGTGGCAAGTGTGCATGTTGAGAGAGAATATAAATAATATTTTCCAGGCATGTTTAGTGAAATAATTAGTGGGATGATGATGTGGCATGTGTGGTGAGGTGGCATCTGTGCATGTTGAGAGAATTGAGATTGCGAGGACCAACTATTTAGGTATACTAGATGATATCCCACGCGCTGTTGCGGATAATTCTTGCAATATTTTCTAGATGACATTAAAAATAGATATGATACATCATATTTGATTATTATAGATATTAAGCGCATCTCCAATAGAAGATGTAAATTTGGAGATGCGAAACAGGAGATGAATTTACATCTCCGAAAAGTGCTTTTTACATCTCTAAAAAAGAGGCAACTCCAACAAAAGATGTAAAATGATGCTGTAAAAGTGCAACTCCAATAGATGATGCAAATGAAGATGTAAATTAGTTATGCCGCCGGCGACCATCAAGCACGGTGGAGTGCCTCGGGTTTGCTCTTCAGGTGACGGTTTGCAGCAGCGTTTGCCTCTACAGATAGCTAGCTGGGAGCGAGTTGCGTCCTTTGGGGCAAACGAGAAGAGTTGTGATGGCCGAAACTCGATGGGAGCAAGCTTGACACGGAGGACGGAGCATGGCAGGGCTATGGGCGACGGTGCGGGGCTGCGAGAGGCGGTGCGGAGCTGCGGGCGGTGGTGGAATCCAGCGGCGGTGGTGCAATCGAGAGGCGGCGGTGCGGGATGCTGTCGGTGATGCGGGCGGTGCGGGGATCCTGTCGGTGATGCGGGCGGTGCGGGGATGTTGTCGGTGACGCGGGCGGGGCGGCGACGATGGCGGATTCGAGCGACGACGGTGGAATCGAGCAGTAGCAGAAAAACGCTCGATTCGCGGCGTGCGGTGGCGACCGTCGATCGAAACCGGTGGCGGGTGTGCCGAAGGGGGCGGATCTGGCGCGGGGGCGACAGAGGCGGGGTGCGGCGGGCTTGCGGGTGGGCGGCGGGGCGGCGGGAGGAAGAAGGGGGGTTGGGGGAGGAAATGTAATGCGGTTGGCGCGGGCTGGCGCTTTTTACATCTCGAGATGTATATTTGCACCGCGAGGTATTGTAGTTTACATCTCGGGAAGGCGGATATGTATTTTTTGTGCATCTACGTTATCTGTTGGAGACGCTTTTTGGGTCTCGGAGATGTAAGAGTTAGGTATTTTTACATCTATATCTTCTATTGAAGATGCTCTAAGTAGTATTTCCCTTGAGAGAAATATAATTAGTGTTATTGATGAGGTGGCATGTGTGGAGAGTTGAAATATGTGAGAGAATATAAATAGCATATATCATGCATGTTAAGAGAAATAATTGGTGGGATGATTATGTAACATGTGTGGTGAGATGGCATGCGTGCATGTTGAGAGAATTGAGATGATGAGGATCAACTATTTAGGTATAATATAGGGTAGAATATGAGAAACTTGTCACAGCATAGATACATTCTTTTTCTTTTGCAGGAAAAACGTACGAGATATCTTGCACAAAAGCTTCTCACTTTTGAGCGATTGAACCTTCATCTCTTGCCATTACTCTCGGCAATATATATGGTGTGGGTGAGGAAGGGTGTAGCATGAAGGGTGCGAGCCACAAACCATGTACTATCTCATTCCCGATTTATAAGGCTTACGCATCATCTCTAGGTTGACAAATACATCAATGTAATACAAGTTATATATCACAAAAGATATATTATTAGAAACTTCAAATCGTATACTTTCCAATGGTATAATTTAGGCTTTACAACTCATCTTATGTTGATCAAATTATAGATCTAGAGATACGCGCAAATCTTATAAACTGGAAAGAAGATAGTAGTAGCAAGGATGAGAAGAGGTATGAGGGTGGTTGTCCAATGGAAACGGGATTAGGATGCACTGGGAATCAAAGTTGAAGCACAACCCGAGCTCCCCATGTGTATCATTGTACTCATTGGTTGAGATATATTTCTGGTGTATCCCCGAACACACAGGCCCAAGGATGATCTATTCGAAATAGAACTAGCGTGCGGAGGCGTGGCGGCATCGGTGAGCTGATATGTGTGCTTGTGTTTCTTTTTGTAATGAGGGAAAAGGAGACAATGGGTTCAAAAGCGAGCTGATGGCGTGAAAGTATTTGTGTATTCAGTTAGTTCATGTAGGTCATTGCACTTTATTATTCATAACTGTGAGTCCTTGTTGTTTTATTATAGTGATTTTTCTTGCATGGCTAGCTGATTAGTTTGTTGGGTGAGAAGGAGGAAGTATAATTTGACCTATGGAGCATGGAGGTTTTTTTTTTTTTTTGTTATGCTCCAAAAGTGACCAAAATTTGTGTATGATAGTAACTGCAGATGTAGAATATATGGATCATAGAGGTCTTCTTTCTGTACTAATGAAGATAGGTGGAAAATGATATATTTTTGAAAGTGGACGTTTAGCGAGTAGATGCCATATTTGTAGCGTGGCAAAGGAAAGCATACCAATAGATGGAATATTTGTATTCCGGAAGTATCAATGTCGAACAATAGTATGTCTGGTCTATTATTAATTAGCAAGATGTCTCCCTGAAAGCATGCTAGATTTTACGACATTTCACTTATTGTGTTGGCAACTGAATCATGTATAAGTTCAACCATTCATTAATTTATACAAAACAGATTAACTGAAAATGAAGAAAAAATGCTACTCCCTACGTTGTGTAGAGGTTTCAGTGACTCTTTTTTTCCCTCTTAAACTATGAAGCGGGCATCATTGTAAAACACTACTTCGGTGTCACCCCCTAAATCAGAGAGCTCAAGAGATATTATGAGGGTACATGCCAATGAGAAGTAGGTGGAGGCCGCGACATGGATTGACGATTCAACGGGGCCTTGCCTTTGCCTGCAAGGTGGTGCTCTAGTCGCCCGTTGTATCTAAATATCTTGTAACATTTTGGGGCGGGAAAAATGTTTTCGCTCTGTGAAGTTGTACTACGTGTGCGTTAATTAATTTGGATAGGAGGAAGTACCTATATTGAGGTTAGGAGCAAGATGCACGACCAGCAAAATTGCAGCCATCGATGCACGTCGTGGGAAGGAGGGAGTGATGGAGAAGTAATAGGGTGCACCGAGAGCGGGAAGACCAAGCAGCCATGGGAATCTGCCTTGTCGAACCTCTAGCCTCCACTCCGAAGTTCGTGGCGCAATCAAACTCGGACTGCATGGGGCCGACATGTTTCAGGGACTACGGAAGAGCAATGCAGCTGACGCTGGTGTGTTCAGGGAGGTAGGAGGATACTCACGGAGTGGGCGCCAACTGTAAGTGTCCGGTGTCGAATTTTGCTTCACTGCGGCCGTGGCAATGGCCAAAGGGAAGGCCCGAGGCACTGCGGAGGACAGGCAGGGAAACGCACTAGTGGCAGCTGATATGTCTACGTCGTATCTACTTTTACAAACACTTTTGCTCTTATTTTAGACTTTAATTTGCATGATTTAAATGAAACTAACCCGGACGGACGTTGTTTTCAGCAAAACCACCAGTGTGTTGTTCTTTTGTGCAGAAATAAAATTCTCGGAATTGGACAAAACTTTTTGATTTTTTTATGAAATATATGAAAATACTAGAGCCAAGACCCACTAGAGGGGGTCCACCTATTGCCCACAAGGCAATAGGGTGCGGCCACCCCCGGGCGCGCCATGTTACCTTTTGGGGCCCATGTGGCTCTGCTGACCCTAATCTCAAGTCTATAAATATCATTTTCCCGAGAGAGAAAAAAATAGGAGAAGAAGTTTCATGCGGATATAGGCTCAGTTGTAGTTTGTTGATCACAGATCTGGCCGCTTTGGGGCTTTTTTCACGCCTACGCATAACTTTTGGTCTTAGAACTTTGCTAGTTGTTGGTGTGTTTTCGTGCGTGTGTGTGTTAAGTTAGTTGTGTGCATCATAGTTATGCAGAGACCGGATGTGGGCTCATTATATTGTATCCTCTTCATGCTTTTTTTGAGTCAATAAAATTCACCCTTTGTCGAAAAAACATATATTACCTCCGTCCTAAATCACTTGTCTTAGATTTGTCTAGATACGGATGTATCTAGACACGTTTTAGCCATATCTAGACAAGTAATTCAAGACAGAGGAAGTATTAAGCAAGAGGATTGCAGGTTCTTGAGCCAGTTGTGAGCTCAAAGGCAACAGCTTCGGAAGATTACATCACAGCCAACCACACACAAGTCGAACAACTTGAGGATGGACACACAACAAAACCTTAGATTTTAACTGAAGAAATAGACCTAAATATTCCAGACGATCATCGGTCAATACATGATATAATCCTTCAGTAATTACCAGCAGTGAGATCTTTCCAGCTCTGCAGTGGGCCTAGTGGCATTGGCATTGGAGAGGCCAACTTGGTTCCGCTGTCGCGCAGCAGATTCAACGCCGCCAAAGAGGCTTTCAGATCAGAGGAGGGTCCACCGGACGAGTAGATCGACGCCTCTTGATTAAATCCGTTAATTGACAACCTTTCATGGAAGTTCAACCCCTCAAGGATGCTCCATGTATTTCACTCATTTCAAGTGTGTAGCTATTAAATGCTTATATCATCATTTTTCCGGTGTTGCTCTCATTACTTCCCGGATGCGCACGAGTGAGTACAAAGTGCGCAGGAAAAAATAGTATTGATCTATATGGGCAGTCTAGATCCCGCCAGAAGTAACGATCACCGGCGGTGTGTCCGGAGCGTTACAAATCTAGCTCATATAGCAGTAGAACCGAGTTCTAGAGTGCTACTTTTTTTTTCTCTGTTGACAATCTAGTTTATCTTTTATTCATTCAGCTTTCATGTTTATTATTTGCCATGGAATACTGAAGGAGTTTGTTCACTGCACGAGGATTGAAATAGGAAAAGCTTTGGTCATTATGCCCTCCAACAATAGCAACATGTAACCCTTGTTCTGTGTATGAACGTGCCTGATTACTAGTACACACAAACAAATCATATTTTCGTTTGTAAGCCAATAAGTATATTCATTTGGCATTGAAGTCCATTCCTGATATGTTCTTTGCTTCGTAATCATATTAATAATAAAAAAGATAGAATATTAACAATAAAATGCCATCTAAATCATATGATATAGCGTCCGTATGTAAGAAAAGTGCTCCATCCGTTCCTAAATACAAGTCTTTTTAGAGATTTTAATACTGACTACATACGAATGTATATAGACGTAGTTTAGAGTGTAGATTCACTTATTTTGCTCGGTATATAGTCCATATTGAAATAACTAAAAAGACTTATATTTAGAAACAAAGGGAGTATCAAACTTTAATAATATGAAGTCCATTCTTGATATGAGTGTTAATATGAGAAGTCGCTACCCGTTCCGTAAAAAACTCTTCATAAAATAACTAGAAAACTATAGTAATATGATTTCACTTCACGAAGCTAAGAGGCCAAAAACCGTATCTAAGCAGAGTCATACCCCTCCAAAAAAGTCCATTCCTGATACGTAACTATATTAACAAAAATTGTGTGCCTCGGTGTGACACATGAACAATTATCTAGTCAAACCAATTTGTGATCGGATGGTTTGGACGGCAGTGGTATCCTCAGTCCATCGGGGTTCAAGTCCTAAACTCATAGGTGCTCGCATTTTCCTGGATTTATTTCAGACCTTTCAGTAAAGTGTGTTCGGTGGAAGGGACGTTCCCGTCAAATACGAAAGCATATGTAGTAACTAGTATTATGATAATTTAGATTGAAAGAACCCATGTGTTGGCTATTATTTTATTTGATAATTATCAGATATTATAAAGTACCTTCAGTTTATTTTCTAAAGAAAAAGACAACTAACTCTTCAAAGGCATCTGCATGCAAGCCAACTAGCTCTTCAAAGCTATAAAGAACCATTTTATAGTATACCTACATCTTGCATCTCGAATGGTTGGTGAAACACTCAATCTTGTACATCTTGAGATGTTAAATTGTGCACCTACGCTCGTCTATAAAATAGCATCGCGGAGCCGTGGAGGGAGGGTGAGAGTGACAAACAAAGGCGGCTTAAGGATAATCCGTTCAAAATAAGAGGCATCGGGAACTCGTGTTAGAGAAGGAATATCAAGATGTGGGTGCATCCGGACGATCATCAGAGAAGAAGCTAATGCATTGGTGTATTGGTACAAGAAGAGGAAGGGAGTTATTATCTTCGGTACTCTCTTCCGTGACATGCGAGGACTATTAAGCACAGCTGCACACGCCATCAATCACGAGCTACAAAGAGCCCTGTAGTGGCAATAGCAAATGGACAAGCCACTGACAGCTCCTCTGCTCCCAGTTGACGCATCCTACTAGGCTGCACGAACAGTACGGACAGAGGGATATCTCTCGGTTTCTTGATATGTCCAGTTTTTTTGATGGAAATGGTTATTCCTGAGTTATTGCAACTGTTATCTTTCGATCCAGTCCTTTTAAATGTAACTGTACTATGTATAATGGTGGAGGAAACTTGTGTCCGAGACAAAGTCGTTGAGCCACTGTGCTGTATTGGTTCACAGATTAAAGAAATTGGCATTGTTGATTATTTAGTTCGAGTATAGTAGAGGAAAGACATTTGTAAATAGTGAAACACTATATTGATTATACTGCCAGTATTACCATATCGGGAAAATATCAGGTGATACCATGCCTTAGTTGCTCCCATGATACGAGTTTCTGGTCTGTTGGATCTCAGATCCAACGGCTCCTAGAGGTTCTGAAAGGCTGCCATACTTGTTCGCAAATTTTAGACTTCAAAAGGTCTTTTTTGCAAAATGTTGAAAGCCTTCGGGGCCATTGGATCCTAAGAGCTTGTATCATGGGAGCATTTAAGGCCCCCGTATCACCTGATACTCTCCCGCTTCATGTCTGTTTGCTTAAACAGTCCTCACTCTTTTCAGAGGCTTGTGGCTTGGTTTACAGCTCGATTATCATCATGTAGTCTTTTCCATATTACACTGAACCAAGGACCATTTATGGTCAGAAGAACAATTAACATCAAAGCTTGGGAAGTTTTCTGCTACTGATCAACAGAGCCATTTGAAGACAGAAATCATGTCGAACTCTCAGGATTTAACCCAAGATGGTACTTATTCACACATCTCTGTACTGTTTAATGAAATAGCTATCTATCGATTCATACAAACAATTATCAGTTCGAAAGGTGGAATATAACACATATTTTGCTTACTGAGTGATTGTAGTTTCTGATTTTGCCATCGAACAGTTATTTTTTTCCCTGAGTTATTGTGTTTGTTTGTAATCATGTGGTTTATTTCTTAACCTGCTGCAAAGATTATGTTGACCCATGAAATCACTACAGGATTTTTATTTCTCCAAAGTTTCAGCCTGTGTAAGCACATAGAAAGTATAGTCTTGTTAATCAAGACTTGTCCAGCTCTCCGGGGAGTTTAACTGAAGGAGAGTATGCACGTGATTCAGATTTCCCCGTGCAATGCCATAAATTGTCACTGATGTGCAGCCATGACCACAATCATAGGAAATTTGGTAACCACAAAATTAAGTGCTACAAATTAGAAACAGAGCATATAGAGTATATGAAGCAAAAAGATTGCAAGTTATTGAGCTAGTTCTGAGCTTAAAGGCAACAAATTCGGAAGATTACTTCACAGCAAACCAAAAGTCCACAACACACAGCTCCAACAAACATCCCAACCTAAGAATGGACAGACAACAGAACATTCAGATGTTAACTAACGAAATAGACCTAAACATTGCACAGGCTCATCAGTCAAAACATGACGTAATCCCTCATTAAGTGACCAGTAGTGAGATCTTTCCATCCATGTAGGCAGTGGCACTGGACTGGAGAGGCCCACTAGGCTCCGTTGTCGTACAACAAAGTCGAGGCCACCGATGAGGCTTTCGGAGCAGTGGAAGGTCTGTCAGACAAGTAGATCGGCTCCTCTTGCTCGAATCCGGTGATGGGCAAGCTCTCAAGGAAGTTCGCCCCACTCGTGCAAGAACCATACGAAACCTCGCAATACGGCAAGTTCAACGGGAAGCTGTAGTAAAGAACAGACGAAGTCTCGCCGTGTTGCTCAGATGCCACCCAATCAGCACCGGGGCGCAGGAGGGTTGTGCTGGTGTGATCGCTGTTCAAGAAGAAGCTCCAAGAACCAGAGGAAATATGTTCGGATTTGGGCCATTGTAGTGGTTTGTGTTCGATCTGGTGCTTGTCCATGGTTGCAATAGGAAACATGTTAGCTTCTTGTGAGACTCCTGCGGGTTTCCCTAATCCATGATTCATGACTTGAGCACAATTGTGTGGGTTAGATCTGAATTGTGGACTAGCAATTGCCTTGAATTACATGCTACGGTTGGCATCCTCATCATTGGGTCATTCTCCTCAAGTTACCTGGTTGTTCACAAATAGTTACTCGCTCTGTTCTTCCATCCCACGCCGAGAAGATCGATTCAGCCCCTCATGCACCTCTTCCACAAAGTTGGTTCCCATGCCATTATAGATTTATATGTGGACCGGAGGCAAGGCGAACAAGCTCCTCTAGATCGTCCTGGCCTAGCTCGTAACTCTAGTACCTCTTGTTTATCTTTTTGTTTTCGGTATCTTTCTTCTCTTTTTGTGAGCCCTTATATTCTAACTGATATCTCTCGCATCAATCCATGATTGTATTATTGGCTTAAAGGCTTTATTGGTTTGAAGTTGAGCCAAAGCCTTCTTTCTAAAAATCAAACTAATCACTAGATACAAAATCTGCATTTAATATCATCACTTTTTGTATACATGTTTTTGCGAAGGTGTAGAGCCTAGATGATCCCACTGCGCTTTCTTTGAGTTGTGTTATAGTATGTCTCTGAATTGTCTATATAAAAAGTGAAGCACTGAAGATGCGTCGACTCAGCAAGCCTGTAGAAAGCGATACGCAATGTGTCACATTTTTACACCTGTGATGATGAAATACCTGGCCTAGTGAAATAGTGGTCAAAAACTGGCTTGACAACACCCAAAGGCTCTACCTGATTGATCATTTTGTTTCAACGGCCTCATTTGTGTGCCCATAACAACGAGAGCTCCAACGCCGACCCTCAAACCGTCTGCAATAGTCTGGTCCGTACGGTTCGAGTGTGTTTTTCATTCAATGCGGGTCTGTACCGATCCAAGCTCGTTTTCTGACTGTCCTAGCCCACCACAAACCCCTCCTTCCTTACGCACGCGCTTCCGCACCACGCCAGCTGCTCGCTTTCATGTCGTTATAGAGCGCACTGCTCAACATTGAAGACAGCTCAGGACAGACGTGACCTCTCACTGCCTCCACCATTGAAGCGGCGCGCCGCCCAAGGGCGCTGGCCACGACAGGTCTTTGGTGTCCGCGCCTGTTTAAGGCCATAGACGCGTGACTGGACGGGACGGATATCTACCGCGCTCGTTGAATGTCGTTGTCAGCCCGTCTACAACCATTAAGCAGGCTCGTCGGTCGAGAAACACACTCCGGCGCCGCGCATTGATGCACCCGGATGTCTGGCCTCACCGGAATCCGCTATATAAAGATGGCCACAGCCGGCTAACTCCACACTACAACACCAACCCCTCCACATCCTCCTCCCTAGTACTACATTGGCCATGACTGCCAGCGGGAAAGCACCGTGGGACAGTCTGTCACCGGAGATGAAGCACGCGGTGGCAGCCCTTCCGCTGCCTGGCATAGCCGCCGTGCCAGGAGGATCGAGGCCGGTTGCCGGCCTGCTCGCCCGATGTCTCTGACGACGAGGAACACTACGATGGAGACGGGCTCCGACGACTCCGCCCCGCCTCCCATGCCTCATGTGCACGCCGGCTTCACCATGAAGCAGGTGCATGCGTAGATCAACGCCGTCATGGCGGAGGTGCGGCCTATGCCAGCGCCTTTGTCGGCGTCCAGCAGGCGCAGGAGGAACAACGGTACAACCTGTTTCTCCTGAAGCAGCACCGGCTGGCGGAGGGCCAGATCTACGGCGAGCGCGCGAGCGAGGAGGCCGTAGCGACCATGGCCGCGGGGAACCCATATTTCGTCACAGAGCAGCGTGTCATCTATGATGCCGTCCGCGCTCAAGCCACCGCTCGGCAGGAAGCGCAACCGCGGAGGCGCAACTACAGGCGATCGCGCAGGAGAACTTAGCCAACTACGCCTCCTACGCGTCGCCGACAAACCATCAGTCGGCAGGGTGGGATGACGACAACCAAGGCGCCACCATTTCCCTCGTGGACCTCACATCCACCAGCGACGGACAATGCGCGGAGTCCTCCGAGGATGAGTAGGCCACTGGAGGCGGCGGGGCCTGGTGTTTCATTTCGTCCGGTCCGTCTCGCGTGTTCTACTCTTGCTCGGGAGAGACGCACCTTCACTTCATCGGTCTTATTGCCGGTGCTCATGGAGACGGCGGAAGGAGGACGACACGGGCTTGGACGCCGGCGCCGCTGTATGATAGATTTAGGGACGGGCCTTTTTTGTTCTAAATGTTGGAAACGCTGTTAAATCCGTCGTGTTTGTATGAAATCCGTCACGTTTGTACGAAATCCGCCCGTGTTTACATTAATTTTATGTCATTTATTAAAAATAGTTTGAAATGTATGCGGCAAGCGTTGGATGTCGACCTTCCGTATTTATGTTCGCGCACTGATCGCTTGTCCGAATACGGATGTTTTCGCGGGTTGCCGCACATGGCCAACTGGCTAGCCGTGAGAGAAATTAACATGTGATAGCTGGTAGGTAGGGAGCGGCACACATAAAGACTCTGATGTACCGCACTACAGATAGCTGGCTTGTCGGTGTAGTCAAGTCCGGCAGTCCTATCACCGTGACAAGAGAACCATATAGACTTAGCTAGTACGCATGCATGCCTTGATTCATTCGTGAAAGAAAATCTAGTACACACTAGAGTCATTTGGGAGGAGCAAATGACGACGTTATTTTCCTCGTTCGTAAGAGCGTCAATCAATGGGCCTCCATGCTTTAAGTTTGTATTTTCACACATGGTTTAGCAAAAAATAAAGAACGTCGAGTTCATGGCTCGATGGGACCCTAATGAGTGAGAAAGTATCAACTGATACCAACTCACAAATGCTCCCATGCTATCAATTTAAAAAGTTCAAATTTAAACACTTCAAAAAATTCTGAAAGAGATCATGGATGTTAAAAACTTAGATCAGAATTCGAAATACACATGAAGAAACAAAAAAGAAAAATCTATAATGAATAGTGTCAAAAGAAGACAAAAGAAAAAAAATGACACTATTTCACATCTGAATTTATCTTTTTTGTTTCTCCATATCTATTTCGAATTTTGATCTGATTTTTTTAGGGTTTATCAACATATGTGCTGTGAACATCTATGATTTTTTCCAGAATTTGATCGAATGTTCAAATTTGAATTTGTTTAAGTTAGTACCATGGCATATAATTGTGTACGCTCCACGGCCTCCACCAAAACAGGGCCCAATAGGACTATAGGAGCTGACAAGGTACATCCTTGACTGGCTCGAGCACGGCAGTCAGCAAGCATGCGTTGGCATTGGCTGTTTGGTTTGGCCGTTTGGTTTGGTTTGGTTTGGTGACATGAATAAATGAGGAGGAGTGAGATCCGCAAGAGATGAATGCAGACATGCAGGTCGTATTTAGGCTAGCCAGCATCTACTCAAACGCAATGAATGGATTTGAAAACGCGCGCGTACGTACTACTACGTGCTGCACCACACCACACCACACCACCGGTAGACTGGCACGTAGTGCTGGCATTTACGGTGGCCACGTGATCCTTGCCAGTCTGCATGCGCCGAAAGCCATGCATAAATCCTACCCTCTCCAAGCACACAACACTCCACTCCACTCCCCTATCACTCTCCAGGGCACACTCTGCTAGCTACCAATGGCAATGGGCGTGGGCGTGGGGCGTGCGACAAGATCAAGGATGCGGGGCAGCAACTCCATGTCCGTCTTGCTGGTGCCGCTGCTGCTGCTGGCGGCGGCGGCCGGTGTTTCCAGCCGAGCCACGTACACGGGCAGCAGCAGCACTACCGCAGGTGCAGGCGTGACAACGTCGACGGCGACCGGCGCTGGTGGGAAGAAGCGTTCTGGGACTGGGAAGAAGCAGCAGCAGGTGCCGGCGCTGGTGGTGTTCGGCGACTCGATCGTGGACCCGGGCAACAACAACGGCATCAGCACCATCGTCAAGGCCAACTTCGCGCCCTACGGCCACGACTTCGGCGCCGACCACCGCCCCACCGGCCGCTTCTGCAACGGCAGGATCCCCACCGACTTCATCGCCTCCAGGCTCGGGATCAAGCAGCTCCTGCCGGCCTACCTGGCCCCGAACCTGACGCGGCACGACCTGCTCACCGGCGTCAGCTTCGCGTCGGGCGGCACGGGGTACGACCCGCTCACGGCGCAGCTCGCCTCCGTCATCTCCATGACGGACCAGCTCCGCATGTTCGACGAGTACAAGGCCAAGGTCCGCGCCGCCGGCGGCGACGCGGCGCTGTCGGAGATCCTCTGCAGGGGCGTGTTCGCGGTGTGCGCCGGCAGCGACGACGTGGCCAACACCTACTTCACCATGCACGCGCGGAGCTCCTACTCGCACGCCTCCTACGCGTCGCTCATCGTCGCCCACGCCACGGCATTCCTCGACGGCCTGCTGGCCGCGGGAGCCCGCCGCGTCGCCGTCATCTCCATGCCGCCCATCGGCTGCGTGCCCTCCCAGCGCACGCTGTCGGGCGGCATGGGCCGCGAGTGCTCCCCCGGCCACAACGAGATCGCGGAGCTGGTGAACGCGGGAATGGGCACCGCCGTGGACACCCTGAAGGCGAAGCACCCGGGGGCGAGGGTGGTGCTGATGGACATCTACGGGTACCTGCTGGACATGATGGTGCGGCCGGAGGGGTACGGGTTCAAGGAGTCGACGCTGGGGTGCTGCGGCACGGGCATGATGGAGGTGGCCGTGCTGTGCAACGGCGTCACGTCGGCGGTGTGCGGGGACGTGGAGGAGTACCTGTTCTGGGACAGCTACCACCCCACCGAGAAGGCCTACAGGATCCTCGTCGACTTCGTCTACGACAACTACCTCAAGGACCTCATCGCCTAGCGATATATCCTTGCTGTATCCCCTACCTTCATGCATTCTCTGGGATTTTCATTTCCATTCATTGCGTCTGTGCTGTGCATATAGCACCTTGTGACAGCAATCGTCAATTATCATTGATCTTTAAGAGGTTATTATCGGCTTGAGATCGGACAGTCAGCTTTGAAGCATGTGGACCTGCCTGCAATAACACGACTCCTTGGAGGGCTTTCTGCAATGTTTTAGCGAACTTTCTCTGCCACCGTTCAATCTCACGTCCAATACTTCATGTGCTCCCGTAGCATCGGAGCATGTGAGTCACGGGAGTACATGATACTTTCCACCATTAACGAGTGGGAGTTGAGAATCCCAAGGACGTATGTTTCCGGCGAGTGCTGCGGAGCTGATGGCCATCTACTCTGCGGACGAGCAGCTAGCTAGCAAGCTATCTCAATCGATTCCAGCGGACGGACGGACGTAGCTAGGTCCTCCGTTGGGGCGGGCGGCCGGCGGCCGTGGGGCCGGGACGGGAGGCCGGCGGGCGCGGTGGTCGGGGCGGCCGGCTTGCTGCCCGGGACGGGCGGACGGTGGCCCGGAACGGGCGGACGACAGCGATTCATGAAGTTTTCGATGGCAGTTAGAGCATCTCCAACAGCCGCGCTTAGCGCCGCGTCCAAAAAAAGCATATGCCGCGCCCGCTTTGTTTGGTTTGCCGCGCCGCGCAGCGCTGGCTCCAACAGCCGCGCTATAATGCAGCGCGCGCGTCGCTCCAGCGGTGCCCAAAAATGCAGGGCACGCACAATATTTTTTAATAAAAAAATGCATTAAAATGAAAAAGATACAAAGTTATTTTAACATATTGCAACTAGATAGGTAGTTCGAAAACATAGATAGATAGTTCGGCGCTAGATAGTTCGAAAAAAAAAAAAACCAATACCAGTCGCTCCCGCACCATCATCACGCCGTTGGTGTCGTCGTTGACAGCCAGCAGTCCAACCAACGCTCATCTTCGTGACCGCGGGAGCTAGCGCTCCGTGAAACTATGCAGCAGCGGGTGCTCTTTTTGAATTGTTTATTTATTATGGGGACCCCATAATAAATAAACAATTCAAAAAGAGCACCCGCTGCTGCATAGTTTCACGGAGCGCTAGCTCCCCGCGGTCGAAGATGAGCATTGGTTGGACTGCTGGCAGTCAACCTCTTCGATCAGCCGGAGCGTATCGCGGCGCAGAACGGAGGCATGGTGGCGCGTCGGGGGCGGCGGCGGCGCTCTGGTGCGGCGCGAGAGGCAGCGGTGAAGAGCAAGGACAGCGCGCGCGCGCTGCGTTTTATAGGCGCGCGGGAGGAGCCGCCGCAAAAAAGGCGCGCGAGAGGCCGCCGTTTCGCGCGCGCGCAAGCGGTTCCCGCGCGCGCGCAAGCGGTTCCCGCGCGCGTTTTTCCCGCCGCCGCTGGAGCGCGGAATTCTGCCCCGCGCGCGCGAAATCGCAAGTTTAGCGCGCGCGCGCCTTTTTGCGCGTCTGTTGGAGATGCTCTTAGACCCCCGCCAACCGTATTTCGCGTATACAGGGTCTTTCTGGATTGGCTCCGAAATCCTTATTTTCACAATTTTGATGGGATGTTTTCCGCACGCCTCAATTTTTTTTACGGTTTCGGTGTGCTTACATTGTCTGATCGGGCGGCTATTTTCCATGAACCCGTTTGGCGGTTATTTTATGGGTCGGTGCATTATAAGGGATCTGCTAGAGATGTTTTTATCCGTTTTGGGTCGGCATGTCCGCCCCCTTTTGTGTTTGGGTCGGCGGTGCGCCAAACGCGTCGACGCATTTTTTGTCCTCGCGGCCTGCCTTTTGTGCCCAACACGTATGTTTGATTGTAATTGAACTTTTTTTGATTTCATCAAACATATTTCTGATACATGCATTCACCAATTCTTTGCTACAAGAGCAAGACTAAAGAAAAAAAAAACCACAATTAGACATTTAAGAAGATGTCCAACTTTCATGACTACTCTCACAAATTGGACTAATATCTTCTCTATGTCTTCGTTGTTGATCTGCGGATTCTTGAACTTTACAAACTCTTTCTTCTTCGATTCTAAAGAAGTAGACGTTGCTTCCCCTCTGGTCTCTTCTTTAGTATCATCTCTAGCTTCAATTCTCGCTACAAGTTCACGGACATCTAGCAAATTCCTTTTGGTCAAAAGATCGATATACTTTTCTTCCCAAAACCAAAACTTGCATCCCTCCTACACACAAGTTTAAGCAAGTATAAAGCTATCGAAATTGTGGCGAAGCTGAAGAAAATAATGAACCAACATAAGCACATACCCCCATCATTTTTGCATTTGACGAACACCCATTGGGGATGCTCCGGCGTCGAAGAGGCTCGACGCACGACCTGTCACGGGCAGTCGTCGCACTTTATGAGCGGCAACGGTGAGCCGGCAAGCCTCTGGGCCAGCAGCGAGTTTGGGCGAAGGCTGGCCGTGGCTTTGTCGGCGAACCGACGACAGGGTAGATCCAAGCGGCTAGAGGAGGCCGCAACACATGCATGCGGTGCGGAGGCACTGCCGAGGCTGTGTGGACCGGTACACAGCCAATCTATGGCAAGGCGCACTCGCAGGCGGCCGGGGTCGGCAAATCCAGCCGGCAGGATGTGCCAAATCCCACCGTCGTAGATCTACCGCTTCACGCCGGAGGGTAAGGTTTTGTGCACGGGCAAAGGGCGTGCGGGGGGAGGTGATAAAAAAGGGCGCGCTGTGTCGCCGACTGGCGGGCCAGGGGAGGAGTAGGCACGTGAGCCGCGTATCCGCTTTGTGTCCGCGACGGCGCATATGAGGCCCAGAATGGGTCGGCAGGCGGACGAAAAGCGGACACGCGTCCGTTTGAGTCGGCGCGTTGGGCCGACTTTTCTGTCTGCGCCGACCCAAACGGACACGCGCAGGCGAAATGGGTCGGCGCGTTGGAGTTTCTCTAAGAGGTCATTATCGGCTTGAGATCGAACAGTCAGCTTTGAAGCATGTGGACCTGCCTGCAATAACATGACTCCTCGAAGGGTTTTCTGCAATGTTTTTACGAGCTTTCTCTCCCACTATTTGATCTCAGGCTGGCAATATAGAGTTAGAACATCTGAAGTGAAGTCCCTAACATGTAATGTGCTTAACATACCGTATAATTCTTTTAGTAGATGTCCAGTGAATAGATGTAGGAGCATGTAAGTATTGACATACTTTTGTTAACATCAAAGGAAATATTGTTGGGGAACGTAGTATTTTTAAGGAACGTAGTATTTTTAAAATTTTCCTACGATCACGCAAGATCTATCTACTAGATGCATAGCAATGAGAGGGGAAAGTGTGTCTACGTACCCTCGTAGACCGAAAGCGGAAGCGTTTATCAACGCGGTTGATGTAGTCGTGCACCTTCACGATCCATCCCGATCTAGTACCGAACGTACGGCACCTCCGCGTTCAGCACACGTTCAGCTCGATGACGTCCTCGCCTTCTTGATCAAGCAAGACGGGCGAAGTAGTAGATGAGTTCCGGCAGCACGACGGCGTGGTGACGGTTGTTGATGAAGAACAATCTCTGCAGGGCTTCGCCAAGCACTACAGAAACTAGACGGAGGATAAACTAGAGGGTCGGGGTAGCCGGCACACGGCTTGGTGTATCTTGATGTGTCTTGGGTGCTAGCCCTACCCCTCTATTTATATGTTGAGCCCTGGGGTCGAAACTTGGAGCAAAAGCCTCCTCAAAGTCGGTTTTGCCCGAAAGGAAAGAGTCCCACTCGGACTCCAGGGCTAGACGCCAGGGTTCCCGGCGTCTACCCCCTAGACGCCAGGGTTCCTGGCGTCTAGCCTCTGGTCTCCGCAAAACTTCCTTTTGCACTTTCCTAAAGCCTCGTGGGCTTTCCCCTTTGGCCCAAATAAAGTGTTCTCGTACCCAAACATTTCGGGAAACATCCGGAACCCCTTCCGGTGAATTCCGGAACCCTTCCGGAGGTCAAACACTATTATCCCATATATTAATCTTTATCTCCGGACCATTCCAGAGTTCCTCGTCATGTCCGTGATCACATCCGGGACTCCGAAAAACATTCGGTCACCAACATACATAACTCATTAAATACTATATCGTCAACGAACGTTTAAGCGTGCGGACCCTACGGGTTCGAGAACTATGTAGACATGACCGAGACATCTCTCCGGTCAATAACCAATAGCGGAACCTGGATGCCCATATTGGCTCCTACATATTCTACGAAGATCTTTATCGGTCGAACCGCATAACAACATACGTTGTTCCCTTTGTCATCGGTATGTTACTTGCCCGAGATTCGATCGTCGGTATCTCAATACCTAGTTCAATCTCGTTACCGGCAAGTCTCTTTACTCGTTCCGTAATACATCATCTCGTGACTAACTCATTAGTCATTTGCTTGCAAGGCTTATTATGATGTGCATTACCGAGAGGGCCCAGAGATACCTCTCCGACACTCGGAGTGACAAATCCTAATCTTGATCTATGCCAACACCACGAATACTTTCGAAGACACCTATAGAGCATCTTTATGATCACCCAGTTACGTTGTGACGTTTGATAGCACACAAGGTGTTCCTACGGTATTCGGGAGTTGCATAATCTCATAGTCATAGGAACATGTATAAGTCATGAAGAAAGCAATAGCAGTAAAACTAAACGATCATAGTGCTATGCTAACGGATGGGTCTAGTCCATCACACCATTCTCCTAATGATGTGATCCCGTTGATCAAATGACAACTCATGTCTATGGCTAGGAAACATAACCATCTTTGATCAATGAGCTAGTCTAGTAGAGGCATACTAGGGACATACTGTTTTGTCTATGTATCCACACATGTACTAAGTTTCCGGTTAATACAATTCTAGCATGAATAATAAACATTTATCATGACATAAGGAAATATAAAAATAACAACTTTATTATTGCCTCTAGGGCATATTTCCTTCAAATATATGGTCGTGTCAAGGTTAGGTATTGTAGAGTTCCAACAACACTCCTATCTAGTGCTTTCTTCCTCCTTAAGTGGCTCCCTTTCATGTGCTGAAAGTTGATTCGAAGAGGATAATGGTGTGGGTGAAGGCTTGCAGTCCTTCATTCCCATCCGAGCTAGAACTTCAGTGGCATATTTTTCCTATTTTAATATTGTGTCATCTTGAACCTTCTTAACTTCAATGCCTAGTAAAAAAATGTAAATCACCAAGATCCTTTAAAACAAATTCCGAGCTCAGGTCATGCAAAAGATCATTAGTGTCATTCTGTGAAGAACTTACAACTCCGATATCATCAACATATATGAGTACAAAAATGGAAGTATTGCCTTGTTTTAAATAAGGAGAGGTGTGTCAGCCTTTGATGCTATAAAATGAAGATGCTTCAATGGAGTACTATACTCTATGTTCTTGTTTCAAACTATAGAGGGCTTTGTCAAGTTTGCATACATGATGTTTTTTTTGCTTGTTCTCATAACCTGGTGGTTGCCTCATGTAGACCTCCTCTTCCAGAACACCTAGCTGTCTTAAGCTCCAACCCACGACGCAACAATAGCTAGCACAAGTCTTATAGTTGCAACCTTTACAGCGGGACTAAAAGTATCCTCATAATCAATACCATAATATTGTTTAAGGCCTTTAGCAACAAGACGTGCCTTATAACTGTCAATGGAGTCATTTGCCTTTTTATTTGACTATGTACATCCACTTACAATCAATGATATTTTCACCTTTCTGATTTGATACAAGTGCCATGTTTTGTTCCTCATCATTGCTCCATACTCTTGATCCATGACCTTTTTCCACTTTTGATCTTTTAATGCATCATCCAACCTTGTTGGTTCACCTGAAATACAAAACATGCCATATGGTATAATACCATCTGTTCTTATCTTAGGATTTCTAATAACTTTTTGCAACTGGGTCATAACCCTTGATGTGGCAGGTTGAGGTTGAACGTGCTATTGTGTAGGAGGATGAACATATTTGCTGGTCGCAGAAGATGCCGGCGAAGCTTCAGGAGCCGATGCAGACGATCTAGCTAGTAGCCATCGATGTGGCCATTCCATCTGTGGCCGCGGAGCCCACTGCCACAGAAGATCCCGCGCCTGACGAGGTTGTCGACTTCATGCGAGAGCTGCGCACCGCAATGATTGGTTGCATGCGATGAGTTCGCTCGCATCACGAGGGAGATTCCCCACGTGGCGACGTGTCGGCTATGGTGCGGGCCGATGCAGCCTAGCCCTCCTGAATAGATGGCTCACGATCTAGAGGCAATGCGCGCGTGATCCAAGGGGTGTCGGCGTACGTGAATTATACGCGCCGCCAAATCTTCTTCGTACGCCGTGCTAGCTTTGTCTTCTTCTTGTACATGAAATATAACATCATATTGAGTCAGATTTTGATCTGGTTGATCTTTTTGAGCGCCGTTTTCTTCGGGAGCCTGCACACGCACAAGACAAGGCTGGTTCCAGTAGGGTATTATCATATTGGTTAGCACAATTGTTTCCCCTTGGATCAAAATCTCAAAGTGCGGATGGAAAGAAGAAGTAGTTCTTGACGGAGAAGGGCACTGGCACTGGGATGAGGAGATTCAAACAGAAATACTGTCTCTTCAAAAACAACATCTTAAGATATAGACTCTGCTTGTAGGAACATCGATGCATTTAACCCCTTTGCGCATGGGGCTGTAGCCCAGAAAGACACATCTTTTTGAATGAAATATAAGTTTGCGTGTGTTGTATGGCCTTAGATTTGGCCAAGATGCACAACAAAAGACTCTAAGGGATTTGTAGTCTGGTTTTACACCAAAGAGACGTGATGGTGTTTTCAAGGTTGATGACTTTGCTTGGCCGAATATTTATGAGATATGTGGTTGTGAGAAAAGCTTCATCCCAAAACTTGCGGCTCCAGTTGCAGCGATGGTTGGCTTCTCGGCCGGCGTCTGCTCGATTGCCTGGTGCCGGAGGACAGAGTTCGTCTCGCGCCCGGCAGCAAGACCAATTTGTCTCGTGCTCGGCGGTAGGAGCGAGATCATCTCGCGCCTAGTGTTGCAGGATGAGCCGATGGAGGCCAGTTTTGGCCGGCCTATTGGGTCTTGGCGCTGGGGGCCGCCCAGGGTTGCGAAAGACGGGGCCTTTTCACTCGTCTCATCGGTTGGGGTACCAACGGGTCTCGAATGAGATGGTGCCATGGTCTTGGATGTCGCGGTGGCGGCCCTGATGGTGGTAGCGCGGTGCTCATGGGCAGAATTTGTGGCTCGGTGCCGCCCGGTGGCCATGTCCATGTGGCGTAGTAGTCGGGGTGTGGCGTTCAGTGGCGGTGAGCTAGTGATGGCCTGGGTGAAAACCTGTTCTATCTCCGGACAGACCGGTGGCGACGAAGCTCGCTCCCTTCTTGAAGGCGTCGTCGCGGCTCTCAATGCCCGTCGTGGTGCTCCAGGGTAAACTCTGATCCTCGGATCGGGTGGCGGTGGCGCTCCGGTATTGTAACCTTCCTGAAGGCGCCGCCTTGGAGTCTATGATTGTTCATCGTATGCGTCCTCATCTCATTACGGTGGCGTGTTCACGGTTGAAGTCCCCGGTTGCTCTTGTAGTACTAGGGGTGGTGTTGCTACGCTCAACGCCTATGTATCATACATTGGGTGTGTGTGTTGCGTTGGCAATCCGCCGCTTCGCGCTTGTTCTCCTTCTTGGAGTCGGCCGCCCCCTTCTCGCCCTCCTCATGCCCCTCGACGGTTCTCCCCCCCTCCCACGCCTTGGCGGCGGCATACTACGCCTTGAACTTCTCCTCGTTGATGATCATCCAACAATGGGTGAGGTTGAAGGATTTGCCGGCATGTCGGACCTTGAGTGCCTACAACGGTTGGAATGCCTACAAATGAGTAGCATGCAAGTATATAGGCAAATGGACATACAAAGGTTGCACAAAACTTGTTCAACTGTTGTTGTATCACCCTCCGTCACTATGAAAGGGACACCCACCCGCGCTTGCTCTTTATTTGGTATGGCGTGAACTTTTTGCGTTCATGGTACTCACGATGAACACGAAGCTAAAGAGGAGATGCTTTTTGCTCAGCGTCGATCTTGGGGTCTTGTCCAATGTCTCTCCAACACTTGCAAAGGAGCTTGCCCTTCGTCTGTATGTATGCCTTCATTCACTTGCTTTTGCGCTTTTTGTTTGCGTCGACTTGGTTGGGGAGCTCTTCCTTGAACAAGGCTCCTCGTGGATGTCCATATCATCCTCCACTATGGGACTCGCGGGCTATGCCTATAGCCAGGGGCCGTCGGCATAGATCTATGCCGACGGCTATCGTCGGCATAGGGCCGTCGGCATAGATCACGTCAGCGTAGTCTTGTCAGACCGTCGGCGTAGTTTAGCCGTCGGCATAGGAGCCTAAGGTGACGGCCGCTAGTCGGCCATCAGCATAGTTTAGCCGTCGGCATTGTATTTCGCCTGACGGCAACGGACGGCGCCGTCAAAAGCGGTGACGAAACACGGGACGACACGTGGCAGAGATATGCCGACGGCCAAGCCGTCGGCATAGGTGAAAAGTATGCCGACGGCTTGGCCGTCGGCATATCCCTGCCACGTGTCGTCCCGTGGTGCCTCCTGGTGGCGCAGTTATGCCTACGGCAGGCATAGATGAAAACTATGCCGACGGCTTTGCCGTAGGCATAGCCTGCCATGTGGCGTCACCTGGTTCTTTCTAGCGGCAAGGCTATGCCTACGGCCAAGCCGTCGGCATAGATTGAAATCTATGCCGACGACTTTGCCGTAGGCATAGCCTGCCACGTGGCGCGCCCTGGGAAGTCCTGGGCTCATCTATGCCGACAGCTTTGCTGTAGGCATATATATTTTTTTCCTGTTTTTTCTTTTTCAATTCATTTGACAGCATTTCAAAGCAGAATAATATGGCCATGTGCAGAAATATGACAGTTCATCATCTAAACATACTAAAGTTCATCATCATCATCTAAACATAGTCAAGTTCATCATCTAAAGATCATCACCGGCGAAAGTTCATGGACATAAAAGTAGTGCAAGACATGGAACATCATAAAAGTAGGAACATGAAAGGTATGTCACGACGGCCACAGGAACGGGTATCATCATCGACATCATGCAAGACCACCACCGCCAAAACCACCACCTCCGCTAAAACCAGCACCGCCAAGACCACCTCCGTCAAAACCACCTCCGCCAAAACCACCACTTTGCCAGATCGGAGTGACTGGGGTCGAGGAAGCAGGAGTCGAGCCACCGGTCCCCTACATGTATGAGAGAAGATTCTAACGGTAAATATGATATGATAGTGTTGAATGAACCTTGAACTAGTTTGTCAGTAGTTAGGCAAATGTACTAACTGGACTATCACTGCCTAGTGCCACCCATTCATCGAACGTGGGAATGTGCGGGGGTTCTCCCGCAGGTGGTGGTGGTGGTCCCATTTGTGGTGGATCCGTGCGGTTACTCCAAGACGCCAACATAGCCTGTATGTTAGTTAAACAAGCAAACTAAAAGGTCGGAAGGAATAAAAGTGCAAAAATTTGGCTATGTTTTAAGAGGGCAAAACTAACCGCCATCATTTGACGGTTGTAATCATCGTTTTCCTTCACTCGTTGCAAGTACTCTCGCACCTCGAGATTCCTATGCTCGACAAAGGCCTTATATGCCTACATAATTTAGGTTGTTTCTAAGTGAGCAATGCTGAAAATAAACTGAGAATGCTAGAGATAAAGGGGAAGTACTTACAGCATGCTGGCGGGCCAAGGGAGTCTGTGAACGCCCAATACTCTCTAACTGGCTCGGGTTGCTAGCCCGAAGCCGTGTGTACGAGATCGATGGAGTGATTGTGACGCCCGAAGACCGACGTCCCAGAAGATTCAAGATGTTCCGGGTTCTCCCGTGTGTTTCTTTTGTGCTTGTGTTATTTATTTTGCATTGCATCATATCATCATGCCATCATGACTTTAATTCTGCAACTCAACCAAATAAGTCGTGTGGACCTTCGGTCCATTTAAATCGAGGGAAGGATGACTTCTCTTTATAACATATATCCTCTCAATATTATTAGGGAGCTATATTGAATTATTCCAATTGTTTGGAAATTCACCAACACACACTTGCATATCTTCCCCATGCCTTTTCTTTCCCAATTCCTTGCTTCCTAAACCTTGTCCTAATTCAAACCGTTTGGATTAAATTCAAATGAGTTTGAATTTTACTCTTGCATTCTTGCCTCTCTTATTTTTCGTGGACCGTGGACATTTTTGCGAGTCCCGAGAAATTAACCTCATGCCCTAATTCTATCCCTAGCACCTCCTTCCTTTTCTTTTCTTCTTTGTTGTTTTCTGTTTTTTTTTGGAAAAACAACTGCAGAAGGAGAAGGGCCCCAGCCGTGGCCTTCTAAGCTCAGCCGAACTGGGCCCAACTCCCGCGCCTCTGGGCCCATCCCAGCCGCAGCTAGGCCCGGCCTCCTTCTCCCCTCGTAACCCTAGCAGATTCCCCCGTCGCTCCCTTCTCTCCCCCGATTCCCTCGTCCTCCCACTCAGCGCCGCTTCCTCGACCTCGCTCCCGCACTCGCCCCTCTCCCTTCCTGTGCGCGCCGCCCGACCGCATCGCGCATCGCCTCGCCCCTCCCGACGACCAGAAGCAGTCGGCCCGCCCCTGCCTCCTCGCCATGGCCTCGATCCACCCCTTCGGCACCCTCCAGCCGCGAGTCAGGCCGGTGCCACGCCGCCTTCGCTCGCATGCATCGAGCCAGGGAGAGGAGCTCCCTGTGCCGATCCCCTCACCGACGTCGGTGCCACCGCGCCTCGCCATCTCTGCTGCTCCTCCTCGCACCCCACCGCAGCTGAGCTTCTCTGCAGAACCGGCCAGCCAGGAGGTGATACGTCCAAAACGTATCTATAATTTCTGCTTGCTCCATGCCACTTTTGGGTGATATTGCTATGATATTCATACACTTCCATACACTTTTGATCATATTTGGACTAACCTACTAATCCAATGCACCCCAGTGCCAGTTTCTGTTTTCGGCTGTTTTTGTATTTCAGGTTTTCACATTACGAGAACTGTCAGGAAAAATCCAGAAAAATTATATAAAAAATCAGCGTTCCAGAACCTACCTTGCGCCCGAAGTACAGCCGGGGGGGGGCACCAGGGCCCCAGGCGCCCTGGCGGCGCCCCCCCTGGGCCGCGCCGGGGGGGCGCCTGGCCCCCCCGAGCCCCGTCTGGTGCCCTCCTTTGGCATATATTTAGAGCGTCCTTCGAAACCCTTGGGACGGGAACTCTTTTTCGCGATCTCATCTCTGTTCCGCCGCCGCCGCCGCTTCCAAGATCGGGAGCACCAGGAGAACTCTTCCCGGCACCCTGCCGGAGGGGAGGATCACCATCAGGAGCCTCTCCACCACCATGGACGCCTCCCGGATGAGTTGTGAGTAGTCTCCCTTGGACCATGAGTCCATGACCAGTAGCTATGTGATGTTCTCCTCCCGTTCTTGTGCTTCACTAATTAGTCCTCGTGAGCTGCCCTACATGATCGAGGCACATATGTAATCCTTATGCTGTTGCTATGATGAGTTTGCTGGGATCCGATGGATTATGAGATTATGTTCAGATTGTGATTGAGTAATATATTTGATCTACCTCTTTTATATTTATGTTCGTAAGTAATTCTTGCATGTTATCCGTTGTTATTTATTGCTTTGGCCAAGTAATACGTAGTGACTCCATGAGGGAACGTTATGCTTGATTGTGGGTTCATGCCCCTCGATGACTAGCTTGAGTGACAGAAACATGAGTCTAGGGGATGTGTTGTTGCCACAAGGGGGAAAACAACGGTGCTTGTGCCCGCGGGTGCAAGGATTGTTTACTTTATGCAAAGTTCTTTTAATGCAGTTGTCTGTTGCATTGAGTTTACACTATGGGTGGGACTCGCAACTTAATACCAGCGAGATGTTCTGGATAGATATCTCAAGGTGGATGATTAGTAGTAGATATTGATGGATTTCGGTCTACTTACTTTGGCGTACCGCCCATGCTTTGAACCTCAACCTTTCTTGCAATGTAGTCTGCATTGGTTTGCGTTCGTGGTCCTGTCAATTGCCCAGCTGTAATTCGTTTACCTCACATAGCTGTTTTATCGTCTTTTGGGAGAGAGACATCACTAGTGAACATCATGAGACTCCGGTCCATATTACCATCATTGATCACATCCGCTATTTGCTTTTCACTTTTACTTACTATTGCAAACATTATCTATCACTACTATCATTTGCGTTTAATCCTTTGTGAACTACAAGGCCGGAGGGATTGACAACCTCTCTGTACTCGTTGGGAGCAAAGTTATTTGTATCTGTGTGCAGGTCCACGTTGATTGCTAATATCTGGTGCCGTTAGCAGTTGACACCTACTTGTTGAACCTAGGAGTCTCTGGGGATTCGATCCTTGGCATCTTTGCTAAGGGAAAAACTTCCACAACACTGCATCTCACACCTTCCACTTGGGGTAACCAACGAGGGGTTAGAGGCCCATCAAGGAGTTTTTCTGGCGCCGTTACCGGGGACTCCACTCTTCAGGATAGGGGAGTTGCATGCTATCTTATACCTTTGCTTTTTAGTCTTGTTAGTTTACCTTTCAGTTTTTGCTTTAGTACCTTTTATCGAAAATCACAAAAATAGTTATCTTGCTTGCTTGCTACTATGGGTTCCACCGAGAACACCAAGTTGTGTGACTTCACTAGTCACAACAACGATGACTTTATCAGCACATCCATCACTACACCTGCCACTTCAGCACCTTCGTATGAAATTAAACCTGCTTTACTGAACTTAGTCATGAAAGATCAATTCTCCGGTGCTGGAGATGATGCTGCTTTACACTTAAACAACTTTGTTGAACTTTGTGATATGCAAAAGTACCACGAAATAGATGGTAATATTGTTAAGCTTAAGCTTTTTCCTTTCTCCTTGAGAGGATAAGCTAAAATATGGTTTTAGTCTTTGCCTAGAAATAGCATAGATTCATGGGACAAGTGCAAAGATGCTTTTATCGGAAAATACTATCCACCTGCTAAAATTATCCAACTGAGAAGTAACATAATGAATTTTAAACAATTGGATAATGAACACGTTGCCCAAGCTTGGGAACGTATGAAATCTCTTATCAAGAACTGCCCTACTCATGGTTTGACTACTTGGATGGTTATCCAGACTTTTTATGCAGGCTTGAACTTTACCTCGCGGAACTTGTTAGATTCGGCCGCGGGAGGAACTTTTATGTCAACTACACTTGGTGCTGCCACAAAGCTGCTCGATGAGATGATGACCAACTATTCCCAATGGCACACCGAACGCGCTCCAACAGGTAGGAAGGTAAACTCTGTCGAGGAGATTTCCTCCTTAAATGAAAAAGTTGACTTGATCATGTCTCTACTTTCGAAGCAATCTTCTGTTGATCCTCGCGATGCTCCTTTAAATTCTTTGATTGCTCAAGAACAAGTAGATGTGAACTTTATCTCTAGAAACAATTTTAACAACAATGCTTATAGGAGTAACTTTGGTAGCAATCCTAAACCGTTCCCCTCTAATTCTTATGGGAACAACAATGCTTATCCTATCACCAAGAACTCCACTACTGAACTAGAGATTATGCTTAAAGATTTCATCACTACCCAAAAAGCCTTTAATAAGAGTGTAGAAGAAAAACTACATAAACTAGATGATCTTTCTTTTAAGGTAGACCATTTAGCCAATGAGGTAAAATTGCTAAAAATTAAAACTTCTCCTCTTGAGGAGAGGGAAGTCACTCCTATAAATGCTACTCAAGTGCAAATTAATGAAAATATTAGGATGATGGCTAAACTTAAAGAGAGATGGGCTAGAGAAAGGGAGGAAGAAGATATAATTAAGAGCCTTCCTACCCACCACACTGTTGCTACTATCCAAGTTGTTGAGGATGTTCAAACTCTTAGCACCCAATGTACTCCTGGTCCCATTGGACCTATTAATGGTGATGCTATGACTATAGAAACTACCAAACAAGTGAACCTAAAAGACACCACTACCACTTTACTTGATGCTAGTGATCTTGATTTTGATAATTGCACTCTTACCGAAGTTATTGATTTCCTTCACAAGATGTCTAGAGATCCCCGCACTAGCACGCTTAACCTTGCCTTCACAGAGCATATCACTAATGCTCTCATCAAAGCTAGGGAGGAGAAACTTAGAGTAGAAGCCTCCATACCTAGAAAGCTAGAAGATGGTTGGGATCCTATGATAAAAATTAAGTTGAATGACTTCTCTTGCTATGCATTATGTGATGTTGGAGCTAGTACCTCTGTTATGCCCAAAAGAATATATGATATGCTTAAATTGAAACCTTATGATTCTTGTTCTTTTGGTGTTCGTCTCGTTGATTCTTCCATAAAGAAACCTTTGGGGAGGATCGACGATGTTCTTATCGTTGTTAATGATAATTATGTTCCCGTTGATTTCACTATTATGGATATTGAATGTGATCCTTCATGTCCAATTATTTTGGGACGTCCCTTTTTACGCACCGTTGGTGCTATCATTGACATGAAAGAGGGTAATATAAAATTTCAGTTTCCTCTCAAGAAAGGGATGGAACACTTCCCTCGAAAGTAGATCAAGTTACCTTTTGAGTCCGTTGTACGGGCTAGCTATTCTTTTACTCTTGATAAAACTTGATCTATATGCATTATGCCTAGCTTAAAGGCATAAAAGAAAGCGCTTTTGGGAGGCAGCCCACATGAATAAATTTTTATATTTTGCTTTTGTTGTGTCTTGATGTTGTTTACTATAGTAGCATCATCATTGTATCTTTGCTTTTCATATTTGTGCCAAGTATAGCCTCTGATTGCTAGAAAGTTCAAAAGTTGTGAGGTGCTGTCCAGGAAACAGATTCTGTCCTTGGATAGAAAAATTCGTATAAAATCACCAGATCATCTTTTTGGTCTGAATTTTTTCAACAGCGTTCTCTATATAATTGTCTTTCGTGCGTCTGTTCTGAGTTTTTTGATTTGAGTTGCAGAAGTGCCCCGAACCAAAAGAATATGAAACTACAACGGTATAGCCAAGGAATAAGAATGACAGAATTTGGACAGCACTCCGTCTGAAAATGGAAGGAATTGGACAAGAACTTGCCAAGTTGAGATGATACTTGATGAAAACAACAACATATTGCCTCCGAAACAATTGAGAGAATGGCACAAGGGGTAAGAAAGATTCAGAGAGCACTCCGGTTGAAAAGAGAGGCAAACTTGATAAGAAGAGGTAACTTGAATGGAGGTCACGACACTCCAGTTAAAAGATAAACAAGGAAAAGAACATGATCTTGACAAAAACGAGATGATGGTCAAAGAGAGCAATATCACAAAGCCTCCGGAATGAAAGAATAGAATAAAGATCCATGAAAGAAATGAACGGTGAAAATATGACAACTTCTCTCAAAATTGAATTTGAAAGAGCGTCCTTACGAAGAAGGGTTGAACGAAGTTGTTGGAAAATCCAACAACGAAAAGAATAAGCTCATGTGGGCTTATGGAAAACATCTCAAAATTAAGAGGTGACAACCAGCCACTGACGAAAACATTTGATGGATTGAGATCAACAAGGAGACGATAAACTTATTTCACCGGAAGGATAAATGAAGAACTTGGGTCATTTATAAGCACCACAATACAACAATCCTTAGGGAAAGCTTTTAGGTGAATTATAACCCAAGATAACTCCAACGAATAATTGAAGAGTTGAAAAGATCCCCTGAACAAGGAAATTTATGGTTTTAAATATCTCATTCCTGACAACTTGTGAATCATGAAACATGAAGGAAAATTGTCAAAAATGGCATACCACCATCTCAACCAATAATGTAGAAAGAATTGCACTTGGAAAGCATGATGAAGAATGCTTGAGCTCCAACAAGAATCTTGATGAAGACTTCGAGGATGAATTAAATCTTGATGAACCACCATGAGAACTCCGGTAATGAAAGCATGAGAAGTGAAAGATGAAAAGAATAAGATTCAAGGCCTGCGATGAATTAGATTGAGCTTTGAAATGATATAATTGAAATAACTTGGAGTTCCGGAAAACAAGATGAACAACTTAGAACCGAGAATATGATATGATGAACAAGCTTCGAAGGAAGGGATTAACCTCTTGGAAGAAACTAGAATAAGATTTATGTTATGCATATCCTTCACCAATTTAAATTGATGACAACCAAAGGATTTGGCATACTACTTATTCTCGTTGCAAAGAATTAAGAGAGATCTCGCACAAGCTTGGATAAATATTCAACGAACCACCGGTAGGATTATGAAAAGAACAAATGAATTGAAACGATAACAAGGAAGAGTAATCTTGAACGAACCACCGTAAGAATATGGAGACGAACGAATAGACATCGATGAAGAATATTTGGAGGACGAAGTTGAAAACTGAGAACGAAGAAATATTCTGAAATGATGGCCTTCGGAGGATCACAATAGGAAGAATTCTTGAAATGCTTCGGATGGGTATAAAAGAATTCCTCACAATCTGAATAATAATGAGGATGGCATGAAGCTAGAACCACGAATCTTGAAGAGAACGGGCCAAGATTTAAGAGAAACACTTCTCCGGTCTTCACAATCTGAGAAGACGATGCGATACACCACCATGAATTGTATAGGCCCTTCGTAATGAAGAATTAAAAGGTTGAACCAATAATGAAAAAGAATTTGAAAGCGATCTTGGAGAAGGCATGTGACTGATGGAGATCATTCTTACGTCACACTTTGAAAAGAATTTGAGTATAACTCCGGAAAAATTAGAAGAGTCAGGTAAGATCCTGGGAAAAGACCTGTGGGTTAGGGCCCACTCAAAGAAATCACCATTGAAAAAGATTGCTTAAGAGATATTGCACCGGTTGAATTAAATGACTTGAATAAGAAGACAATGCTCAAAATAATTTGAACGGATTAAGAATGGAATTATGAATCTTCAGCACTCCGGATATGAATAGCAAAAGGAGAATGATTAATTGGTGCACTGGAATAAGAAAGCATTGTGAAATGAGGAAAAGGATAAGATCAACACCGAATCTTGAATTACATCCACCGGCAGAATTTAAGAACAAAAGAATGATGAACTTGAAGCTCTCGAGCATCTTCACAATAAATCACCGGATAAGAACATAGAAGGAAAAGAATGAAGAAATATCACATGAATAAAATGGATATTTCATTTGAGAATTTCTGGCTCCAAAAAGAAAAAGGGAGGGAGGGTGGGGAAAACAAAGACAACTTGGGATGAATGAAACAGACAATCATCAGATTTCTCAACGGCGTCCGTAAGGAATAACTTGAAGAGAAGGCACACCGGTTGAAAAGGATAAACAAGAAGATCTTGATGGTCAAGAAGAATTAGCACTCCCATAGAAATATGAGAACACCGATTAGGAGAAGTATGGAATCAACATTTGACATCGAAGCAACTCGAATACCAGAATCAAAACAAGAACAAAGGATCGAACGAATGAATTACGCAGGTACATCAACTTGTCGAGAAGCCAGTTGGAGAACAAAAGGTAAATAAAAGGAACAAGGAGCAGATAGAACAAATACAAGATAGAAGCTTCGTTCGACAAATTCGTGCTGAAAGCTCATGGAACGTGTTACAAAAGGGTTTTGCAATCCCCAGATCAGCATAGCCAAGGACCCTTTAAGATGCAACTCCCGATCGGAACAAGCCCATAAAACCACTTCACTCAATGTAGAACCCCGAACTTCATATCGTGCATCCGTTGGAAGAATGCCTAGAACTACTGGATGAACCCACCTATTAATTTCTGAAAGTTTCCAGTTATGCAATCAGGTGTTGGGGATACAGGGGAAGCACCGCGCAATCAACTCTAAACCTACATCCAGCTGTATCCATCCTTCAACACATAACCAGTCTTTCTCGGAAACCGTTTACCTCGGACCTTCGAAATGCATCCACTATACAAGCTATGGCAATACTCCCGAACTACCTCCCCAGTACTGGGTGATGTCGGGGTTATCTTGCCACTAACCGCATAGGAGAGTTTTCGATGTCGGCCGTCTTAAGTATTCTAGAACTGCCGCGATGGATTTGTGACGACAACACCTCGGAGCTCAACTCCCCGGGACACTGCCACAACCCCTAATGTCAGGAGGCATCGAGAACAATGTTCTCGTCACAAAGACATCGAAACAATCCAAACAATACTCGCGAGATCCTAAAAAAATTTGGTGCAATTTTTGAAAGTAGAAGAGGCAAGAGTAATCGTCAGGAGTCCTCACCAGAGTGAAAAGAGATGAGGAGCAAACAGAAATCCTACTCTCCGATATATATATAGGACTCAAAACATTTTCAAGTGTGTGTCTAGACTCAACCGTCAACGATTCGATCAATCAGTGGGGGCTTCTAGGTCGGAGAAGGCTCTGAATACCAACTTGTAATGCCCAGGATGGGACTATACCTCCTACGTGTCGAGGCACGACTTAAAGGTATAAGCCCATTCTGGAATGATCTCAAGTTTGGTATCTTTGCACGACTCATGTAAAAGAGGGATGAAACTGCAAAATGAAATAGTTGGCTTACACTCGCCACTTCACACAATACATTACATAAGCAAATCATCATTCAAAAACATCACAGCCCATCTAAGGGTAAGATCCAAAAGACAAGATACCAAACAACATAAAGCCACAGGCCTAGATCGAATCCTAGTAGAAACCACTACTGATCGTCGAAACACGTCACAATCATACAGCCACAATCTTCATCGAACTCCTGGAAGTTCTGACCCATCTCCTGCTTCAAACTCGGCTGAACCTGCATCTGGTGTTGTAGTATCTATGAGCCACGAGGACTCAGCAATCCCATAACCATGGGTATCAAGACTAGCAAAGCTTTAAGGGTAGGAAGAGGTAAAGTGGTGAGGTTGCAGCAGCGACTAAGCATAATATGGTGGCTAACTTACGAGTACCAGAATAAGATGAGCATCTACGCAAACGGTCGCAAAAGTAGTGATCGCTAAAGATCCTGAACTACATACGAGTCAAACATAACCCCACCGTGTTCTCTTCTCAAAGTGAAAAGAGACAGTCACGGTTACTCACACAGTTGTGTGTTTTACTTCGGATCCTCTGTCAAGTTTTCTACAACCGGACATTAACAAATTCCAATCTGCCACATAACCGCGGGCACGACTTTCGAAAGATCATAACCCTGCAGGGGTGTCCCAACTTAGCCCATCACAAGCTCTCACGATTAGCTGAAGTGATAAATATAATATCATCACTCCTTATCTTAGGGAAATCCGATCAGGCTCGGCATCCCGGTAGCACAAGACATTTCGACAATGGTAAAACAAGTCCAGCAAGACCTCCCGGCGTGCCGACACCCTGATAGTAGCCGCGCGTATCTCGTCTCAGGCCACGTCCGGATGAGCAATACGTACAGCAACCAAAGACCCCAGATAACTGGGTGGCACCGCAAGTGGCTCTAGTTTGGGACCAACACCATCAGCACTGGCCCCCCCTGCTATGTAGAATTAAGAACCCGGGGACGCGACCCCCTATGCAAATTTAATTATTTAATTAAGTTGTTATTATGAGGCAAATTAAAACCAATGTTGGGCCTTGCTGGAGGAGTTTTATTCAAAGTCGAACTGTCAAGGGGTCCCCATCCACCCATCGTGTAAGGAACGCAAAATCAAGGAACATAATGCCGGTTTATCGGCGCCTAAGGTGGCATGAGTGGAACAAAACACCGAGCAAAAGGCCAAGCCTTCCACCCATGCCCAGTATATAGGTGTGTTAATAATTATTATAGATATTGTGATATAACAACAACAAGTTCCCTCCTGGAACGAACTTCATCTTCACCTGCAACTAACAACGCTATAAGAGGGGCTGAGCAAGCGGGTAACATAGCCAAACAGTGGTTTTGCTAGGAAGGTTTCAAAGGTTAGAGGTTTCATGGCAACAAGGAGAGGCTGACATAAAAGATGGGTAGCGCGACATGTAACGATAGCATCGAGACAACAAAGCATGGCAATGGTAGTAAAGGTATCCAAGGGTATGATCATCTTGCCTGGGATTCCACAAGGGAGAAGAACGGATCCATGAAGTAGACGAGAAGAAGCCTCACAACTCCGGAACGAAACCGAAGCTAGCAAGAGAAGCAACCGGAAAGAAGCAAACAACACGGTAAACACACAAGCATAAACATGGCATACGATGCACATCCAAGTATGATGCATGTCCGGTTTAATTATGCATGGCATGGCAAAGAGCACAAACAAAACTACAAGTTAAGTGGAGCTCAATATGCAACGAGTTGCATATTGACGAAACACCACATTTTAATTATTTAATTGACTCTCGTTATCTACAAGACAAGATTAAATGTTTTTAACATGGCAAGAGGTGAAGCATAAAAAAACTACACCATTTAGGCATTTTAAATGAGGCCGGAAAATAACAACAACAATTCCGGAAAATCCCCATGAGCATGTTTAGTAATTATAAACATACAACAATTTAACATATCAATGTTGTTAACATGATGCGGATGACATGATCAAGTTTATGCAATTTTTATTAAAAGGTTGACATGAAGGGATAAGGAGCATTGTCACCGTGGTGGAACGAAAGGGTGCCACGGCAACGATCCGAAAATGATGCAACGCAACATCTCGGTTCCGGTAACTCGCTGAGAGACCGGTGCAAAAGGTGACGAAGCGTGTCAAACGAGATGAAAAAGGTGGGGTGATCCCGTCACCGGGTTCCCACGAGTCGGCGACGAGGCAACCGAGGAACATGACAAAAGGATGAAACAGGCACGGCCAAACACGGGAAACATCTCATACAACACACAAACATTCCATGGGTCACGTCTCGGGGTTATACCTTCGGACCAAACGTTCACGGGGCGGTTCGAGTCGTCGAGGGACGTAGTTGTTCTCGTTCGTAGTCGTACACGGGGCGACGGTAGTGGAAGTAGACGTTTCGTTCGGAGAGGAAGTAGTTGTACTCGTTTCTTCACCGAAGGTAGTCGTACACGTTCATTCCGTAGAGGTACTTGGCGCATCGGTAGGGGTACTCGGTCCTCGGGACACCGGAGAGGAACATTGACGCATCGTGTAGTCGTTCTCGTAGCGGTCTTGCCGGACTCGGTTCCCGCGATGTAGTGGTACTTGACATTACGCCGTGTAGTCGAACTTGAGGTATCGCCGTGTAGTTGTACTCGAAGTTCGGAGTCCGGATCTTGCCGGTGGTGTACTTGACGAGCCTGCACGTGGAGGTACTTGGCGAAATACATGAAGACGCAGCAACTTGGTGGAGGAAAACTTGGCAGCAACTTGGCAGCGAGGAGGAGAAGCCGGGGTGGACGACGGGGCAATCTGGCCGGCCGGCTGTCGCTGGAGGAGGCTGGCTGCCGCGGAGCTTCTGTAGCCTTGGCGCTATGCAGGACGGACGGAGGGGGCGCGGGCGCGGGCCGGCCTTGGCGAACGAGGCAGGGGCGGAGCCGGCTCTGGAAGGCGGAGGGCGCAGAGGCCAAGGTGCGCAGGGAACTGGCGGAGAGGCGAGGAGGCAGGGGCCGGGGTGCGTCGTCGCGTCGCACTGGACGTGGAGGCGTCGGGGAAGGAGCTGGCGGCGGATCCTGGCCGCTGGCTCCGGCGGGTAGGAGGAGGACGCGGTGCGGTGCATCGGTCGGCCGCGGCGAGCTGGCCGACGAGGCCTTGGCCTGGCAGCACGGAGAAGAGGACGGCAGCGGGCGCTGCGGCCTGGAGGGCGCGCGGGGATGGAGGCGCGCGGCACCAGAGGAGGCAGGGCGCGCTCGAGAGGAGCTACACGGGGCGTTGCTCGAGAGGACGAGCGAGGGGGGAGAAGGAATCGGGGTCGGGGGTATCGATCGGAGGGAGAGAGCGAGGAAGAATGGAGCGGTCGGGCCTCGAGCGCTGGGGATTGGCCTGGCGACGCGAGGGAGAGCGAGGAAAGGAGCGATGCGGGATGGCGCACGCTAGGGTTCGGTGGACTGCGGTTGGGCCTGATGCTGTTGGGCCGGCTGGGGAGGCTGAGGCCCAGAGGCCGGCGGCTGCTCTTCTTTTTTTAAATTGCTTAAACAGAACAAAGAAGAAAGAGGGGAAAGAAAAGAGAGGCTTAGGGAAAAAATACCGAACGGGGTTAATTTTCTCGAACTCATAAAAATGAGTTGGATCCAAGAAAATTAAAAATGGCATGATCAAAAGAATATAAATTCAAACCCATTTGAATTTAATTCAAATGGATTGAACTATGACATGGTTTCGCAAGTGTCCAAAAATGATGAGGATTTTGGAGGAACCTCGATAAACGGGAAAAGAAATATAGGGAAAGGTTTTTGACGGTGAAACTTGAATTAAGAGGCATGGGGAATAATTGCAAGTGTGTTGGGTTAATTCCACACAAATGGAATATTTAATATAGCGCCCTAAATATTGAGAGGCTTTTATATGTTATAAAGAGAAGTCATTCTTCCCTAGATTTAAATGAACCGAAGGTCCACACAATTTATTTAGGTTGAGATGCAAAATAATAAATATGACATGATGGCATGATCACATGATGCAATGCAAAAATAAATAACACAAGCACAAATGAAACACACGGAAGAACCCGGAACATCTGGAATCTTCTGGAATCTTCTGGGACGTCGGTCTTCGGGCGTCACACTATGTTACCCGCTTGCTCAGCCCCTCTTATAGCGTTGTTAGTTGCAGGTGAGAATGAAGATTGTTCCAGGTGGGAACTTGTTGTTGGAATATCACAATATCTATTATTATTATTTAACACACCTATATACTGGGCATGGGTGGAAGGCTTGGCCTTTTGCTCGGTGTTTTGTTCCACTCATGCCACCTTAGGCGCCGATAAACCGGCATTATGTTCCTTGATTTTGCGTTCCTTACACGATGGGTATATGGGGATCCCTTGACAGTTCGTCTTTGAATAAAACTCCTCCAGCAAAGCCCAACATTGGTTTTAATTTGCCTCATAATAACAACTTAATTATTTAATTAAAATTGCATAGGGGGTCGCGTCCCCGGGGATTCTTTCTACATAGCAGGGGGGCCAGTGCTGATGGTGTTGGTCCCAAACGGGCAACCTGCGGGGCCGCCTCGGGGAAACTCGAGGTATCTGGCATACCTGTAGCTTGTCCCATCCGGACGTGGCCTGAGACGAGATACGCGCGGCTACTATCAGGGTGTCGGCACGCCGGGAGGTCTTGCTGGACTTGTTTTACCATTGTCGAAATGTCTTGTGCACCGGGATACCGAGCCTGATCGGATTTCCCTAAGATAAGGGGTGATGATATTATATTTATCACTTCAGCTAATCATGAGAGCTTGTGATGTGCTAAGTTGGGACACCCCTGCAGGGTTATGATCTTTCGAAAGCCGTGCCCGCGGTTATGTGGCAGATTGGAATTTGTTAATGTCCGGTTGTAGAAAACTTGATAGAGGATCTGAAGTAAAACACACAACTGTGTGAGTAACCGTGACTGTCTCTTTTCACTTTGAGAAGGGAACACGGTGGGGTTATGTTTGACTCGTAGGTAGTTTAGGATCATTAGCGATCACTACTAGTTTGCGACCGTTTGCGTAGATGCTCATCTTATTCTTGTACTCGTAAGTTAGCCACCATATTATGCTTAGCCGCTGCTGCAACCTCACCACTACCCTCTTCCATACCCATAAAGCTTTGCTAGTCTTGATACCCATGGTTATGGGATTGCTGAGTCCTCGTGGCTCACAGTTACTACAACACCAGATGCAGGTTCAGCCGAGAATGATGCAGGAGCTGGTTCAAGTACTTCACTGGGAGCTCGATGAAGAGTTTGGCCGTATGTGTGTGACGTTTTCGACGATCAGTAGTGGTTTCTACTAGGGGCGATTCGGACCTGTGGCTTTATGTTTTTGGTATCTTTCTTTTGATCTTCGCCCGTAGTCGGGTTGTGATGTTTTGGGTGATGATTTGCTTATGTAATGTATTGTGTGACGTGGCGAGTGTAAGCCAACTATCCTTTTGCAATTTCATCCCTATTTTTACATGAGTCGTGCAAAGATACCAAACTTGAGATCATTCCAGAATGGGCTTATACCTTTAAGTTGTGCCTCGACATGTAGGAGGTATAGTCCCATCCTGGGCATTACAATGATCAAGCCATTGAAACACGGATACCGGCCATGTGACTTCCCCTGGATGGCCACCACCGCCGTGTCGTCGATCTGAGACTGGGCGACCTCAGCAACAGGAACATCAGGATGCAACCTCTGATAGTTCTGAGTGTAAGACTCCAAATGCTCCTCGGTCTTGCCATAGTACTGGCTCTCGCCGTCCTTGCGATCACTCCGCTCACGGGCCATCTTCCATGACTCCATGTCTGAGAGCGGCCTCTTCAACTTGTCCTCCTGCGCCGTCAAATAGAAGTTAGCCATACATAACAACATGACTGTAAAGAAGAACAAAAATGCATCATGCATATAGATATACCTTCATGGCCTTGAAGCCCCAGTGGTTCATGTTTCCTTGGCCGTGTGTCCCGTCTTTTCCACGGTTAGCCCGGCCCTTGCTGCTCTTGGCAGCAAACTCTGCATCGTCACCGAGCCACCTATCCACCAAACTCGCCCATCCGTCATGCTTTGCATAGCACCAACGAGGAACAACCTATGCAAAATTTGGAAGCATGACATGTGATCGCGAAACATATAGTTGACTGCTTCAAACATTGAAAAGTCAGTAATAGTTACCTTCATGAACTGCTCCCTGTTCAAGGTAAGCCGTTGCCTCTGCGCTTGAGTTTTGGTCATCTTTTGATGCAGGTAGATGTGGTAGTACTGCGAGACGGCAACCCAGCGCACCTCATACTGCAACTGACGAGCTGCCTTCTTCACGGCCGCAAGCAAGACCACATCGGCTTGGGCCTTGTGCTCATCAAGAACTCTATAGAGTTGCTGCAATCATGCATAAACCGGAAGCAAACAAGGCATGAGTGATTCAATGATAAACTATGAACGAAACATAAGATAAGTGATTCAGAAGAGAACTTACCCAAAATTTGGTGATCACGGCCTTAGCGGTCGTCCCGTACTCCGCGTTGGTGCAAGTCTCGTAGTGGGCCCAGCTCATGGCCAAAACCCGCAGCTGCGGCTCCCTGTCTGGCCGCGGGCAGAATAGGCCAGGCCAAAACTCCTTCAACAGGACAGTGATAAGGCCGTTCGGTTTACGGCCCTTTCCGTGAAGGTTCCATTTACTGCAAAAGAATCAAAGGGTTGCCATGTGTACAATAAGAAAATGTTGTCATGTGTTGAAAGTATGACTGAGAGGCACTTACTCTTGCCCCGCAGGTTCAATGAGCCACTTGTGCGCCTCGATAGAAGGTGTTGTAGGTAGTCCGGCATTACCACGCAGCCACCCCTTCGGAGCACCCGGTGGCAAGTCATCCCACAACTCGGGGTCAACCTCCCCTCCACCCTCCTCGCCCTCCTCCTCACCCTCCCCCTCGGCCTCCTCCTCCTCGACCTCCTCCTCTTCGACCTCCTCCTCCTCACCCTCCTCCTCCTCGCTATCAGGAACATACTCCCCCTCCTCAGACTCAGAAGCTGCTTCAGTATAGGAGGGCATCAAAGAAGACCCTCCTATTTCGGACACGGCCCGGAGTTTCTTGCCCCGGCTGCCTCTCCCCCACCTCCTCCTCCTCTAGGGGCTCTCCCCCACCCCCTCCTCCTCTAGGAGCTCCTCCCCCGACCCCTCCACCTCCCTGTGAGGTGTCATCCTCGCGTAGTCGGGAGGGAACCTTGTGGGCTCGTCCACTCCGAGTAAGTCCTTTGAATTTATCGAGGAAACTGGCGCCGCTGGACTTGCCCATGATTAGCAAACCTGCATTGAGAAGAGAATAAACAATTAGTAAGGATATCAAATAATATTAATAACAGATGAGCACATTAAGCACATATTGTAATGATAATTAAAAGAACTTACATTTTCTAGAACCCGTATGAATCATCGCTATTGTAATCTATTTGTCGACCGGTCTCATCATCATTATCATGCATATCTTCTTCATTGTCTGACGGAAGTGGAGGCTCTTCCTCATCGTCAGCATCTTCATTTAACTTTTCAAGCATAATTATGTCTCTTTGATTCACAACTGCCTCACCATCAATTCATGTGTCATTTGGGTCTAGGTCAACATAACCCAAGTCATCATCCTCGTTGTTTCGGGTCACGTCATCATGTTCCTCTTGAAAGAACACTCCCTCGTATGTCATGGGGTTTATGTTGTAGTAATCATCATCATTCGGGTCCGGTAGCTTACCATGTGGCGACACCTTGAACACAACTTCCCAACCCTTTAGGTACTCTTTCTGGCATGGGTAAGGCAGATAATATACTTGTGTGGCCTGGGTAGCAGCTATAAAGAGATCAGCTCCGGCATAGACGGTTGATGGTTTAACTTCAACTAAACCAACAGAAGGCGTATGTCTCAGACCCTTTTTGGGGTCGAACCATCGGCATTTGAACACAGTGAGACTTAGGGGTTCACGACCACGTTTGAATGTAAGCTCGTATATTTTAGCTACCCTTCCGTAGTAATCTACTTTATTATCTCCTTCAATGAAGACTCCGGTATTTATGGTTTTGGGATCGGGCCGACTGTTCTAGTGCTCCTCTGTATGGAAGCGATACCCATTCACATCATACTTTTGGCATGTCATGACGGCAGGTTCAAAACCCATGGAAACCCATCTCAATTCTTCATCCATTGATTCGTTCGGATCATTTCCCTACAAGTTTAATTGAAATTATAGGGTGCATGAGTTTAATTGAAATAGGTAATAGGAAAGTTTGAAAAATTACTTTCTCCATGAACCACACAACAAAATTTTTCCTTCCATCAGCACCCATTCGGAGAAGAGCAAGTGCCTCCGCTTCAATAGGAGGAAGCATTCCCGTCCACTCTTCATCAACGAATCGACTACAATAAAAAAACGGTATAAGAACTAGGCACCGTGAACATAACGAATTGACGAAAAGAATGGTGCAAAGGTATTACCTCATCCACTCATCCTCAACTTCCTTGATGTTGTGCAAGATATAGAACATGACATCCTCCCACTCATCTCGTGGCATGAGATAAGGTGTCGAGCATCCAGCCCTGCCACCTTGCCCGATGAATAGAGGCAACTTGGGTTTATACTTGGGGTTCTTCTGTGTTGTATCAAGACACCTTATTGTGCAACGTTGGAACATGGTCTGGATAGTAGGCTGTCCTGAGGTCTGCCACCTCCTCTAGGATAACTGCCTCAGCTATGGAAGCTTCAATCTTAGCTTTGTTTCCACATTTCTGTCTCAGATGCTTGTTCCGTCTCTCAGGGTCGTACTGCCAACGATTCTGCACAGGGCCCCCCGACAATACCTCGTTCGCGAGGTGCAAAATAAGATGTGTCATCGGAGTAAAGAAGCCTGGTGGGAAGATCTTCTCTAGCTTGCATATCAACTCCGGCGCCTTCTTATGCATTTCTTTTATCTTCTCAGGACATACTTCTTTAGCACAAAGCGTGCGGAAGAAATGGCTTAACTCCGCAAGCACACGCCAGACACGCTCTGGAACATAGCCCCGAACCATCACCGGCATAATCCGCTCAATCCATACATGATAGTCATGACTCTTGAGCCCGGTCACTTTTCCCGTTGAAAGATTGACCCCATTACTTATATTCGATGCATAACCATCAGTGAACTTCACGACGTGTTTCAGCCACTTCAATGCCTCCATCTTATGATCCTTTTTAAGTACGAAATCAGCATCTGGCTTGAACCAAGATTTTCGACTGCCTGTGGGAGGCTGCATGTGTAGACGTGGTCTATCACATATATTCTGTTGATCGACTCTAGCATTAACATTATCCTTTGTCTTATCAGGAATGTTGAGGATCATGCAAAAAAGGGACTCTGCAACATTTTTTTCGGTGTGCGTCACGTCAATGTTGTATGGAAGTTTGAGGTCCTTAAAATAGGGAAGTTGCGTGAAGGGGGTAATGTGATTCCAGTTGTGCGTCTCACCATAAGTTTCAAAACTTTTTTTCCCTTTACCTTTTCCTCTGCCCTCGCCCTCGTCTTCGCCTGTGGCTTTGCCTTTGCCTTTGCCCTTCCCTTCGCCGGCAGGCTTAAGAGCTTTCAGCTGAGCAAGCACATCCGCACCAGAAAACGTTGGAATCTCGTTTACTTCATGGACAACTTTGTCTTTGGTGAACTTCTTCTTGTCTTCCCTATCAGGATGGTCTGGAGGGAGGAACTGTCGATGCAGGTCAAAGGCAACATACTTGCCACCCTTTTTCAGCCAAATGAAAATCAAGGCCTGCATGCACACTGGGCAAGGCATCTTTCCACTTGTACACCATCCGCAGAACAGGGCATAGCCGGGAAAGTCATGCATGCAATACTGTAGCCAAACTTTCATCAAGAAATTTTTCTGCAGATGTCGGTCGTATGTCAACCTCGGGAAGTACCAAGAATGGTGCAAATCATCCACCAATGGCTGCATAAACACACTCAAATTCTTCCCCGAATATTCAGGCCCCGGAATTATAAGCGACAGGAACATGGTCTTGCGTTGCATTATGGCGCCGGGAGGGAGATTGAGCGGAATAACAAATACGGGCCAGCAGCTGTATGAATTAGACGACATACCATATGGATTGAACCCATCACCTGTTATAGCAATTCTGACATTCCCAGCCTCGGATGCTTCCTCCGGGTACTCTATATCGAATGACTTCCATGCTTCACCTTCTGATGGATGTACAATTTTCTTTGGATTGTACCTTTTCCCTTCCTTGTGCCACTTCATCATTTTGGCAGACTCCTCGGTGATGAAAAGGCACTGCAATCTTTTTATAAAATCAAGATACCGAAGAACCTTCACAGGGATTTTTAGCTGCCGCTTCAGACCATGCTTATCGACCACCTCAATATACCGAGAGGAACCGCACTTCCTACAGTAGTTGTCATCCGCATACTCATGCCTAAACAAAAGGCAATTCTTTGGACAAGCATGTATTTTCTCATAGTCCATGGAGAGTGTCTGGGATATTACTAGCAGGCATAAACCGGCTAGGGAGATACGGATTATGATAATATAGTTGTATAATTATAAATTCAGTAGAGGTTACGGCCCATGAAGGTTTAGGGCCCATGTGTAAAGGTTACGGTTTGTAAACCGTCCTATCATGTAACTTGAGACACAAGGAAGAAAGAGTAGAGACCGAGGCGGACACAATTATGAGCCGGCCTCGGGATTCTGTAAACCGGACCGGGCGTTGCCTCCTATATAAAGGGACGACCCGGCGATGGTTTGAGGACAAGCAACGATCCGTCGAGAGACAGGCAAGCAATCTGCTCCCTGTTCATCGACGCCCAAGCAATACCAAACCAAACTAGACGTAGGCTTTTACCTTCATCGAAGGGGCCGAACTAGTATAAACCCTCTGTGTCCTTTGTGTGCTTTTAACCTCTTCAAGCTAACCCATGCGATGGTTCCATTACTAAGTCCGTTAAACCGGACATCTGCCGTGCTAATTCCACGACAGTTGGCGCCCACCGTGGGGCTTTCGCACGATGGTTTCGAGTTCTTGAAGGGCAGCTTTGAAGGACTCAAGGGCTACGCGGTCGGCCGGATGACCAAGAGTCGCCGCGGCCGGATCTACATCGACGACGCAGGCTGGGGCCCGGAGGCCGATTCAATCGAATACGGGTACCGGGTCCCCTTCGGCAGCATCCACATCTTCATCGGCAAGATTGGTGAACCGGGACCTGAGCCGGACATCTTCCCCGACATCATCGAGCCGGCTCAGCGTGCGAGATCGGCCCGGATTCAGCCTGCCATGAAGCGCGCTTTCGTAGGAGCAATACATGGAGTCCAAGCCGAGGACGGATCGGATTCGGGTGGCGAGACGGTTGTCTATTCCGATGATGAATCCTCATCCGGAGAGACTGAATCCTTGTATCTGTTGCGGGACGGCCGGTCCGATGGTGTGTCCGACGGGGATAGTATTCCGGACCCCTTTGATCTGCCAAACCGGGTGGCTATCTTTATGGCCAGATCACAACCTACGCCACAGCCCATGGTGCCCGGAGCGTTCACAGCCGGGGCTGGGGGGAGCGGCCAAGCTCCCTCGGTCTCTGACGCTCTATCCGCCCTGGTAGAGGAGTTGACAACACGGGCAGTAGCAGTGGTGGCTCCCGCTGACAAGGCGCAGCAGGATGCAGAAATTCTACAGCTGAAGGGCCGGATCGAACAAGCCAGACAGGATCTAAATGCGGAGAAAGCTATGATCGCAACAAGACAGGCAGAGCTGGATTCTCAGGCTTTTCAGATCAGGATGGATCAGGCTTCTACGCAGGGAGTAAGGGATAGAAGGCATCAGTCTCGTCTACCGCCGGTCTATGAGGCGATGAATCTCTTTGGGACGCTAGGAGCGGGAGCCAGCAATAATCCGGAGGCGAACCGGAGGGGAGCCTCAGTGACAGGTGAACCGGTCCGACAACCCACTGTGGAGCAAGATCGACGGGTTATGCACGCACCTCACATCCCCACTCCTCCCGGCCACTACTCAAACCCCCTGGATAATATTGTCGCTGCCGCTTCACGCCTGGCCGCTTTACCCATTGATACGTCCAAAACGTATCTATAATTTCTGCTTGCTCCATGCCACTTTTGGGTGATATTGCTATGATATTCATACACTTCCATACACTTTTGATCATATTTGGACTAACCTACTAATCCAGTGCACCCCGGTGCCAGTTTCTGTTTTTGGCTGATTTTGCATTTCAGGTTTTCACGTTACGAGAACTGCCAGGAAAAATCCAGAAAAATTATATAAAAAATCAGCGTTCCGGAACCGACCTTGCGCCCGAAGTACAGCCGGGGGGGGGGGGCACCGGGGCTCGGGGCGCCCTGTGGGCGCGCCCCCCCTGGGCCGCGCCGGGGGGGCGCCTGGGCCCCCCGAAGCCCGTCCGGTGCCCCCCTTTGGCATATATTTAGAGCTTCCCTCGAAACCCTGGAAAGAGGAACTCTTTTCGTGATCCCATCTCTGTTCCGCCGCCGCCGCCGCTTCCAAGATCGGGAGCACCAGGAGAACTCTTCCCGGCACCCTGCCGGAGGGGAGGATCACCACTGGGAGCTTCTCCACCACCATGGACGCCTCCCGGATGACTCGTGAGTAGTCTCCCTTGGACCATGAGTCCATGACCAGTAGCTATGTGATGTTCTCCTCCCGTTCTTGTGCTTCACTAATTAGTCCTCGTGAGCTGCCCTACATGATCGAGGCACATATGTAATCCCTATGTTGTTGCTATGATGAGTTTGCTGGGATCCGATGGATTATGAGATTATGTTCAGATTGTTCTTGAGTAATATATTTGATTCACCTCTTTTATATTTATGTTCGTAAGTAATTCTTGCATGTTCTCCGTTGTTATTTATTGCTTTGGCCGAGTAATACGTAGTGACTCCAAGAGGGAACGTTATGCTTGATTGTGGGTTCATGCCCCTCGATGACTAGCTTGAGTGACAGAAACATGAGTCTAGGGGATGTGGTGTTGCCACAAGGGGGAAAACAACGGTGCTTGTGCCCGCGGGTGCAAGGATTGTTTACTTTACGCAAAGTTCTTTTAATGCAGTTGTCTGTTGCTTTGAGTTTACACTATGGGTGGGGCTCGCAACTTAATACCAGCGAGATGTTCTGGATAGATATCTCAAGGTGGATGATTAGTAGTAGATATTGATGGATTTCGGTCTACTTACTTTGGCGTACCGCCCATGCTTTGAACCTCAACCTTTCTTGCAATGTAGTCAGCATTGGTTTGCGTTCGTGGTCCTGTCAATTGCCCAGCTGTAATTCGTTTACCTCACATAGCTGTTTTATCGTCTTTTGGGAGAGAGACATCACTAGTGAACATCATGTGACTCCGGTCCATATTACCATCATCGATCACATCCGCTATTTACTTTTCGCTATTATTTACTATTGCAAAACACTATCTATCACTACTATCATTTTGCGTTTAATCCTTTGTGAACTACAAGGCCGGAGGGATTGACAACCTCTCTGTACTCGTTGGGAGAAATGTTATTTGTATCTGTGTGCAGGTCCACGTTGATTGCTAATCTGCGCCGTTAGCAGTTGACACCTACTTGTTGAACCTAGGAGTCTCTGGGGATTCGATCCTTGGCATCTTTGCTAAGGGAAAACACTTCCACAACACTGCATCTTTCACCTTCCACTTGAGGTAACCAACGAGGGGTTAGAGGCCCATCACCCATTGAGGGGACATCCCCTGTGGCAATGGAAGCACGCATGGTCAAGGATCTGCTCAACACGGCATTGACACAGTAGCAGGCGTACTCTTATAGCAGGGAGAGACTTCATTCAACACCCCGCCATAGCCGGAGTTATACTAGTCATTGGGATGAACCGGAGGTGTCCAGTAGTGAACGGAGGCAACACCGTCACAGACAGGATAATTCGGCGGGCGCAGAGGCACAAGCCCAGGAGGCGGTAAACCGGGCCAGACCTACGGCCCGCGAGGATATCCGCCAAACGACGCCGGTTCACACGACCATAGCAGAGACGGGAGTCACGACGAGCTCCTTTGGAGTACAGTGTCTTATTCCCGCTTTGCGAAGTGTAAGGTTACCCAAGGATTTCAAGGGTCCACATAAGGTTCCTAATTACACAGCAGATTTGGCTCCAGAGGCTTGGATTGAGAGCTATGAGATGGCTATGGAGATGCTGGACGTAGATGAAGCGGCATGCGCAAAGTATTTTACCATGATGCTTGAGGGTACAACCCGGACCTGGTTCAAGGGTTTACCACCTAACTCCATCGGATCATGGGGTGAGTTGCGCCGCCAATTTATCAAAAATTTCAAGGACACATGCAAGCAGCCAATGTCAATGGTGGACCTAGCGGCGTGCATACGAGGAGATCAGGAGCCTACGAGTGCATGGGTGCGGCGAGTGTCAGAAATCTTGCACTCTTCGAACGGTATCAGCCCCAGTACAGCGATAGTAACACTGGAAAACAATTGCCGGTTTGAGTCTCTGAAGTAGAAGTTGGGACGGCTCAAACGGGATTGCAATGACATGGGAACTCTCATGAGTGCTTTGGTAAAGTATGGGGACTCAGACAACACTAAGTATCCGGAAGCGGATGGAGATAAACCCGGAAAGGCAAATAAACCTGGTAAACCGGCGCAGGCTAATCCGGTCGGAACGAGCTTCAACGGTAAGCGAAAGGCCGAGGGTGGCTCTGATTTTGTGCCCAATACCAAAGTTCAAGGGAGTTTTCAGCGCAACAAGGGTAAACCGCCTCCACAAAACGGCAGAGGGTTCATTAATTGGGAGCGACATTGAACGAGCCTTGCCCGAAACATGGAACAGAGGAACGTCCAGCTAAACATACCTGGGGAGAATGCCGGGTCATGATGGAGGCCATGAACCGGGCCAGATTCAACAACGGACCACCGGGTGGCGGTTCAGGCCCCGGGTTTCATGGTCCGGGTCATCAGGGTAATGGCTCCGGATCAGGATATCATGGCGGCAACAATGGTTACAATAACCAGGGCAATCATCAATATGGTCAGGGCGGTTACAATAACCAAGGCAACCATCAGCATGGTCAGGGCGGTTACAATAGCCAGAGCAACCAACAGCAGGGCCAGGGTAATCACAACAATCAAGGCAATCAGCAGCGTCAGCAGCAGCAACAATGCGGATATCAAAATAATCTGAAGGAGCTGAGTAGTGGACAATATCATGTGTTCACTACGAGTTTGTGCAAACGAGATCAAAAAGTCTTAAAACGGGCGGTCCACATGGTTGAACCGGCAACACCACGATTCCTGCGCTGGTCGGAACAACCTATTGTGTGGAGCAGAGAGGATCACCCGCCGCGGGTTGATAATCCGGGCCAATTGGCCTTAGTAGTGGCACCACAGGTGGGTGCCTACAGATTCACCAAGGTTCTCATGGACGGCGGCAGCAGCATCAATATCTTATATTACGAGACTTTCCGTCGCATGGGGATGACAGATAAGAAGCTAAGGAAGTCAAACATGGTATTCCATGGAGTAGTGCCAGGTAAATCAGCTTACCCAGTTGGGAAAATTGACCTAGAAGTTACCTTTGGAGATGAACAGGATTCCAGGTCAGAGATGATAACCTTTGAAGTTGTGAAGATCCGGAGCCCATATCATGCCCTGTTTGGACGGCCGGTTTACGCCAAGTTTATGGCTAGGCCGTGTTATGTTTATCTGCAGCTCAAGATGCCGGGTCACAAAGGAACCATCATGGTTCATGGAAGTCGCAAGATCGCCTTGGAGTGCGAGGAAGGAGACGCTGCTTATGCATAGGCAGTATGTGCTACGGAGGAATTGAAATTTTACAAAGACAATGTTGATCCGACAGATATGTCCCCATTAAAGAAGCCAACTACAGAGCATGATCCGGCGTTGAAGTTCAAATCTGCAGAGGAAACCAAGCAAGTTGACTTTGTGCCAGGCGATTCATCCAAGCAGTTCACTATCAGCGCTAACCTTGATCCTAAATAGGAAAGCGCGCTCATCGAGTTCATCCGTGAGAACCGGGATATATTTGCATGGAAACCTTCTGACATGCCAGGTATACCGAGGGAACTCCCTGAGCATAGTCTTAATATTGATCCGAAGTTTAAACTGGTCAAGCAGTATCTGCGCCACTTCAACGAAGAAAGGCGCAAAGCTATAGGTGAAGAAGTGGCTAGACTTTTGGCCGCAGGGTTCATAGTTGAAGTTTTTCACCCGGAGTGGTTGGCTAATCCGGTGCTGGTGTTAAAGAAAAATGGAAAGTGGAGGATGTGTGTGGATTACACAGACCTAAACAAAGCTTGTCCAACTGATCCTTTTGCTCTCCCTCGTATTGATCAGATCATTGATGCTACGGCGGGATGTGAGCGGCTAAGTTTTTTGGATGCATATTCAGGATATCATCAGATCAAGATGGCAGTTAAGCACCAGGAGAAGACAGCCTTCATAACTCCTTTTGGTGCTTTTTGCTATGTGTCTATGCCTTTTGGGCTTAAGAGTGCCCAAGCAACTTACCAGCGTTGCGTGCAGAACTGTCTTAAGGGGCAGATAGGGAAAAATGTTCATGCCTATGCGGTTGACATCGTGGTGAAGTCAAGGAAGGAGGAGACATTGATAGAGGACCTCAAGGAAACCTTTGATAACCTTCGGGCCTATAAAATGATGCTTAATCCGGAGAAGTGTGCTTTCGGTGTTCCGGCGGGCAAGCTCCTTGGATTCTTGGTGTCCAACAGAGGAATAGAAGCCAATCCGGAGAAGATCAAGGCAATCACGTCCCTGACCAAACCGGCTTGTATCAATGATGTTCAACGTATCGCCGGCCGGATTACAGCGTTGAGCCGATTCATCAGTCGTCTGGGGGAGAAGGCAATCCCGCTTTATCAGATGCTAAAAAAGGCAGACCGGTTTATATGGAGTGATGAGGCAAACGCTGCGTTTGAGGATATGAAGCGGCAACTGGCAGAGCCACCGGTCCTTGCTGCCCCCGTTGATAAGGAGCCGCTGCTGTTATACGTCGCTGCCAACGCGCGGGCAGTTAGCGTGGCGATCGTGGTCGAGCACAAAGAAGCAGGAAAGGAGTATCCGGTTCAACGTCCGGTTTATTATGTCAGTGAGGTTCTCATTGAATCCAAACAAAGGTACCCACATTGGCAGAAGCTGGTATATGGCGTGTTCATGGCGAACCGAAAGTTGAAGCATTATTCCAAGGCCACCCAATAACTGTTGTCAGCTCAGCTCCATTGGGGGATATAATCCAGAACAGGGAAGCCACTGGCAGAGTGGCGAAGTGGGCCATTGAGCTTAGCCCACATGGATTAAAGTATGTGCCACGCACCGCTATCAAATCCCAAGCATTGGTGGATTTCATCAATGATTGGACAGAACTGCAAGCACCAGAGGAGAAGTCGGATCTTACATACTGGACTATTCACTTTGACGGTTCGAGGCAGTTAGAGGGCTCGGGGGCTGGAGTTGTGTTAACTTCCCCGCGAGGTGACAAGTTTTGTTATGTCCTCCCTCTAATGTTTCCTTGTACTAACAATGCAGCAGAATATGAGGCATTGCTTCATGGCCTGCGGATGGCTAAGGAGATGAATTTGAGTCGGGTCAAGTGTTTTGGTGATTCAGATTTAGTGGCACAGCAAGTATCCGGCAAGTCGGATTCTAAAGACCCTCTCATGGCAGCTTACAGACGAGAAGTTGAAGTAGTTGCAGGATATTTCAAAGGGTATCAGGTGGATCACATAGACCGGCGAAGAAATGAAGCGGCCGATGCTCTAAGCCGGCTGGGTTCTCAGCGTAAACCGGTGCCACCGAATACTTTTTTGGATGAGCTACACAGTCCATCAGTTCAGGTACCGTCGGAGGAAGATCTGGCCGTTCCTGATCCGGAAGCACAGCTAGTTGCGGCACTTCATGTTATTCCGGATTGGACACTCCCTTACTTGGCATATCTAAGCCGTGGAGAGTTGCCAGATGATGAGATTGAAGCAAGACAGATAATCCGGCGATCCAAATCCATGACAATCGTAAATGGAGAACTTCACCATCGCAGTGTTTCTAGAGCATTTCAGCGGTGTGTATCATCCGAGGAAGGCTATGACATCCTTCGAGAGATTCATGAAGGGGATTGTGGTCATCACGCCGGTTCAAAATTCTTGGTGGCTAAAGCTTTTCGACATGGGTTCTATTGGCTGACAGCCCATGCCGATGCGGAGGATCTAGTCCGAAGGTGCGATGCTCGTCAGAAATTTTCACGGCGTGCTCTTGTTCCAGCACAGGAGTTGTGGATGATACCGATTACTTGGCCGTTTGCGACTTGGGGGCTTGATATGGTTGGACCTTTTAAACGATCCCAAGATCAAAAAACTCACTTGTTGGATGCTGTGGACAAGTTTACAAAGTGGATTGAGGCAGAGCCTGTGAGCAAGTGTGATGCGGCAACAACGGTTAAATTCATCAAAAAGGTAATTTTCCGGTTTGGCTTTCCACACAGCATCATCACTGATAATGGCACCAATTTATCTAAGGAAGAGATGGAAGAGTTTTGTCAAAGGGAGCATATTCGCCTAGATGTATCTTCTGTAGCTCACCCTCAATCCAATGGTCAAGCTGAAAGGGCCAATCAAGAGATTTTGCGAGGTATCAAGCCCCGGCTTATGACTCCTTTGCAAAGGACGCCAGGGTGCTGGGTTGAGGAATTACCCTCGGTCCTTTGGAGCATCAACACTACACCGAACAGATCCACAGGTTACACACCTTTCTTCATGGTGTATGGTGCTGAAGCAGTTCTTCCAAGCGATATCCGCCATGATTCACCATGGGTGACGACTTATGTTGAAGCAGCCAATGAGCAGGCAAGACAGGACAGTTTGGACCGGCTAGATGAAGAGCGTGACATAGCAGCAGCACGGTCCGCGATTTATCAGCAAGACTTGCGCAGATATCACAGCCGCCGGGTTAAAACCAGAACATTCCAGGAGGGGGATTTGGTACTCCGGCTCATCCAAGACCAAACAGATATGCACAAGCTATCCCCGCCTTGGGAAGGGCCCTTTGTGGTCAGTAAGAATCTACACAACGGTTCATATTACCTGGTGGACGTTCGAGAGCACAAAGACTCACGGACATCAGAAGAAGAGACAAAGAGGCCGTGGAACATCGCTCTCCTGTGGCCCTACTACACTTGAGCCATGAGCTCTGTTGTATCCTATGTATATATTATGATTAATGAATAAACCGGCACCCTCGGTAAACCGGGGAATCAGCCTTTTTTCTTCTAAGTATATGTCCTGTGAAATTATTACAGATATTTTGAACAAACTATTTTATGCAGAAGGGACCAAACTAGGGGGCTACGGATCACATATGAATCTTCGATAAAGTCTCTTCTGGTCCGGTCTACATAATGTTCTTGTCCTTAGGGATCCACCTTTGATGGCAGATGTAATATTCCTGTCCCTTGGTGGACCAAATCCCTTTGATGGCAAAAGAAAAGTTCTTGTCCTTAGGGATCCACCTTTGATGGCAGATGTAATATTCCTGTCCCTTGGTGGACCAAATCCCTTTGATGGCAAAAGAAAAGTTCTTGTCCCTAGGGAACCTTCCTTTGATGGCAGATGTAATATTCCTGTCCCTTGGTTGATCATTCCCTTTGATGGCAAAAGAAAAAACATGTTCTTGTCCCTAGGGAACCTTCCTTTGATGGCAGATGTAATATTCCTGTCCCTTGGTTGATCATTCCCTTTGATGGTGATGGGCCTCTAACCCCTCGTTGGTTACCCCAAGTGGAAGGTGAAAGATGCAGTGTTGTGGAAGTGTTTTCCCTTAGCAAAGATGCCAAGGATCGAATCCCCAGAGACTCCTAGGTTCAACAAGTAGGTGTCAACTGCTAACCGCGCCAGATATTAGCAATCAACGTGGACCTGCACACAGATACAAATAACTTTGCTCCCAATGAGTACAGAGAGGTTGTCAATCCCTCCGGCCTTGTAGTTCACAAAGGATTAAACGCAAATGATAGTAGTGATAGATAGTGTTTGCAATAGTAAATAATAACGAAAAGTAAATAGCGGATGTGATCAATAATGGTAATATGGACCGGAGTCACATGATGTTCACTAGTGATGTCTCTCTCCCAAAAGACGATAAAACAGCTATGTGAGGTAAACGAATTACAGCTGGGCAATTGACAGGACCATGAACGCAAACCAATGCTGACTACATTGCAAGAAAGGTTGAGGTTCAAAGCATGGGCGGTACGCCAAAGTAAGTAGACCGAAATCCATCAATATCTACTACTAATCATCCACCTTGAGATATCTATCCAGAACATCTCGCTGGTATTAAGTTGCGAGCCCCACCCATAGTGTAAACTCAAAGCAACAGACAACTGCATTAAAAGAACTTTGCGTAAAGTAAACAATCCTTGCACCCGCGGGCACAAGCACCGTTGTTTTCCCCCTTGTGGCAACAGCACATCCCCTAGACTCATGTTTCTGTCACTCAAGCTAGTCATCGAGGGGCATGAACCCACAATCGAGCATAACGTTCCCTCTTGGAGTCACTACGTATTACTTGGCCAAAGCAATAAATAACAACGGAGAACATGCAAGAATTACTTATGAACATAAATATAAAAGAGGTAGATCAAATATATTACTCAATCACAATCTGAACATAATCTCATAATCCATCGGATCCCAGCAAACTCATCATAGCAACAACATAGGGATTACATATGTGCCTCGATCATGTAGGGCAGCTGACGAGGACTAATTAGTGAAGCACAAGAACGGGAGGAGAACATCACATAGCTACTGGTCATGGACTCATGGTCCAAGGGAGACTACTCACAACTCATCCGGGAGGCGTCCATGGTGGTGGAGAAGCTCCCGGTGGTGATCCTCCCCTCCGGCAGGGTGCCGGGAAGAGTTCTCCTGGTGCTCCCGATCTTGGAAGCGGCGGCGGCGGCGGAACAGAGATGAGATCGCGAAAAAGAGTTCCTGTTCCGAGGGTTTCGAGGGACGCTCTAAATATATGCCAAAGGGGGGCACCAGACGGGCTTCGGGGGGCCCAGGCGCCCCCCTGTCGCGGCCCAGGGGGGGCGCGCCCACAGGGCGCCTGGAGCCCTGGTGCCCCCCCCCCCCGGCTGTACTTCGGGCGCAGGGTAGGTTCCGGAACGCTGATTTTTTATATAATTTTTCTGGATTTTTCCTGACAGTTCTCGTAACGTGAAAACCTGAAATACAAAATCAGCCGAAAACAGAAACTGGCACCGGGGTGCACTGGATTAGTAGGTTAGTCCAAATATGATCAAAAGTGTATGGAAGTGTATGAATATCATAGCAATATCACCCAAAGGTGGCATGGAGCAAGCAGAAATTATAGATACGTTTTGGACGTATCACCATCCCCAAGCTTAATTCCTGCTCGTCCTCGAGTAGGTAAATGATAACAAGAATAATTTCTGTGGTGACATGCTATTAACCATATAGGACTTTTTATAGTCATATGACAAAAGCTTACTGAGACAATGATTCTATAGTAATTAAGTTGCCTCATGAGAAAATCACAAATGACTGAAAGTTTTACAATATGAAACTGAAACATCAAAAAGATTTGCAATGAACATGATGTGCAAATATGATAAAGTGATATCTAGCTTGCCCCCTTTAGTGATGCAAAACATAAATGCAGGGGCACCTTCAAGGTTTAAGTGATGACTAGATACAATGATTTCAAAATAAACGATATCACAATTATGCAAAAGACAATGCTACTTTGGGACAATGCACATTACACTCAGAATGACAATCATGCTCTCAGTAGTTGGTGCTTTTAAAAGAAGGTGGAGACTCAACATAAAAGTAAAAGAATGGTTATGTGCTAGAGCTTTTTATTTTGAAAACATAGAAGCAATTTTGTCAACGGTAGTAGTACTTCATATGTGTCATGCATAAGACATCCTATAAGTTGCAAGCCTCATGCATCAAATACCAATAGTGCTCGCACCTTGTCCTAATTAGCTTGGATTTCCATGGGTTATCATTGCATTACATATGTTTCAACCAAGTGTCACAAAGGGGTACCTCTATGCCACCTGTACAAAGGTCCAAGGAGATAGATCGCATTTGATTTTTTGTTTTTGATAGATCTCAACTTGAGGACATCCATACCGGGACAACATAGAAAATAGATGATGGACTCCTCTTTAGTGCATAAGCATATTCTCATAAGAGATTGAGGATTAAGTCCAAGCTAAAACTTCCACCATGATACATGGCTTTGGTTGGCAACCCAATGTTCTTCTCTAACAATATGCATACTCATTCAACCCACGGTAAATCACCCTTACTTCAGACAAGACGAACATGCATAGCAACTCACATGATATTCAACAAAAGTGTGACAGTTGATAGCGTCCCCAGAAACATGGTTACCTCTCAGCAAGCAACTTATAAGAAATAAGATACATATGCAACATATTCTTTACCACAATAGTTTTTAAGCTACTTTCCCATGAGCTATGTATTGCAAAAATTGAAGGTTTTAAAGGTAGCACATGTAAATTACTTGGAGTGGCGGTGAAATACCACATATAGGTAGATATGGTGGACTCATGTGGCATAACTGGTTTAAAAGAATGTGGATGCACAAGCAGTCAGTCCGCTTAGTACAGGTGGAGGTTAGCAAAAGACTGGGAGCGACCAACTAAGAGAGCAATGACGGTCATAATCATGCAGAGCGACAAAGCAATATTGAATCAGGCATGGTAGTTATATCGCTACTCAGAAATAAAAGATCATCAAGGCTTGACAAACTTTCTTTACAGTCTTAAATATGCGTGAGCATACGCCAAGTCAATCAAAATAAATTCTCGAAGGAAGATATTACTAAACCATACCACATCATAGGCAAACAAATCATGTTGGTACTCCAATAACACATTGGGAATCCCCCAGCTATTCGAGACTAACCATAAGAAAACCTGAACTACTAAGCGCCATTATGCACGTAGCATCTTTATCATAGACATATTAACCAATTCAACGAAAGCAAACTCTCTTAATAAGATAAGCATGATAATTAAAGAGAGTTCAAGCAACCAACTAAACAAAAGCTCTTTGAAAAGATAAGCATGAATACTAAGAGCAGAGCACGATAGTAGCTATTAAAAGACAAAGAACACACACAACAAAGATAGACATGAAAATTCTATGTTATGTTCTAGGTAGAAATGGAGCGTGTTTCTCTCCCACATAAAGAAATGCTGAGTTCCGACTCGTTATGAAAAACTAAGAAGAAAACTAAAAGCAAGACGCTCCAAGCATAGCACATAACACATGAAGTGATAAAAATATAGTGGAACGAAAGACGAAAACTGATAATGTTGATGGAGAAGGGGATGCACGAGGGCATCCCCAAGATTAGACGCTTGAGTCTCCTTGAATATTTCTTGGGGGTGCACGGGGGCATCCCCAAGCTTGAGCGCTTGACACTCCTGAATCTTTTTATCATCTTCCCTCGCACACTTGAAAACTCCCTCCATACATAACTCATCATAATCTGATTAGCGAGGTTAGTACCCTTAATAAAATAATTGTTCCTTGCTGGAAATAAAGATATTCTTGAATTTCTACTGTTTCTCAAGATTGCCAAAAGGTTTTTGCAAAGAAAAAGCAAGCTCTTGGTTTGCAAACTGAAGGAAAGGCAAAACATGACAGAATCTGTGAAAAACAGAACAGCAGGTAGTAAATGATTTGTTCGGGGTACTTCTGCAACTTAAATCAAAAAACTCAGAACAGACGCACGAAAGACAATTATATAGAGAACGCTGTCGAAAAAATTCAGACCAAAAAGATGATCTGGTGATTTTATACGAATGTTTCTATCCAAGGACAGAATCTGTTTCCTGGACAGCACCTCACAACTTTTGAACTTTCTAGCAATCAGAGGCTATACTTGGCACAAATATGAAAAGCAAAGATACAATGATGATGCTACAGTAGTAAACAACATCAAGACACAAAAAAGCAAAAAAATTATTCATGTGGGCTGCCTCCCAAAAGCGCTTTCTTTTATGCCTTTAAGCTAGGCATAATGCATATATCAAGTTTTATCAAGAGTAAAAGAATAGCTAGCCAGTACAACGGACTCAAAAGGTAACTTGATCTTCTTTCGAGGGAAGTGTTCCATCCCTTTCTTGAGAGGAAACTGAAATTTTATATTACCCTCTTTCATGTCAATGATAGCACCAACGGTGCGTAAAAAGGGACGTCCCAAAATAATTGGACATGAAGGATCACATTCAATATCCATAATAGTGAAATCAACGGGAACATAATTATCATTAACAACGATAAGAACATCGTCGATCCTCCCCAAAGGTTTCTTTATGGAAGAATCAACGAGACGAACACCAAAAGAACAAGAATCATAAGGTTTCAATTTAAGCATATCATATATTCTTTTGGGCATAACAGAGGTACTAGCTCCAACATCACATAATGCATAGCAAGAGAAGTCATTCAATTTAATTTTTATCATAGGATCCCAACCATCTTCTAGCTTTCTAGGTATGGAGGCTTCTACTCTAAGTTTCTCCTCCCTAGCTTTGATGAGAGCATTAGTGATATGCTCTGTGAAGGCAAGGTTAAGCGTGCTAGTGCGGGGGTCTCTAGACATCTTGTGAAGGAAATCAATAACTTCGGTAAGAGTGCAATTATCAAAATCAAGGTCACGAGCATCAAGTAAAGTGGTAGTAGTGTCCTTTAGGTTCACATGTTTGGTAGCTTCTATAGTCATAGCATCACCATTAATAGGTCCATTGGGACCAGGAGTACATTGGGTGCTAAGAGTTTGAACATCCTCAACAACTTGGATAGAAGCAACAGTGTGGTGGGTAGGAAGGCTCTTAATTCTATCCTCTTCCTCCCTTTCTCTAGCCCATCTTTCTTTAAGTTTAGCCATCATCCTAATGTTTTCATTAATTTGCACTTGAGTAGCATTTATAGGAATGACTTCCCTCTCCTCAAGAGGAGAAGTTTTAATATTTAGCAATTTTACCTCATTGGCTAAATGGTCTACCTTAAAAGAAAGATCATCTAGTTTATGTAGTTTTTCTTCTACACTCTTATTAATGGCTTTTTGGGTAGTTATGAAATCTTTAAGCATAGTCTCTAGTTCAGTAGTGGAGTTTTTGGTGATAGGATAAGCATTGTTGTTCCCATAAGAATTAGAGGGGAACGGTCTAGGATTGTTACCAAAGTTACTCCTATAAGCATTGTTATTAAAATTGTTTCTAGAGATAAAGTTCACATCTACTTGTTCTTGAGCAATCAAAGAACTTAAAGGAACATCACGAGGATCAACGGAAGATTGCTTCAAAAGTAGAGGCATGATCAAGTCAACTTTTTCATTTAAGGAGGAAATCTCCTCGACAGAGTTTACCTTCCTACCTGTTGGAGCGCGTTCGGTGTGCCATTGGGAATAGTTGGTCATCATCTCATCGAGAAGCTTTGTGGCAGCACCAAGTGTAGTTGACATAAAAGTTCCTCCCGCGGCCGAATCTAACAAGTTCCGCGAGGTAAAGTTCAAGCCTGCATAAAAAGTTTGGATAACCATCCAAGTAGTCAAACCATGAGTAGGGCAGTTCTTGATAAGAGATTTCATACGTTGCCAAGCTTGGGCAACGTGTTCATTATCCAATTGTTTAAAATTCATTATGTTACTTCTAAGTTGGATAATTTTAGCAGGTGGATAGTATTTTCCGATAAAAGCATCTTTGCACTTGTCCCATGAATCTATGCTATTTCTAGGCAAAGACTGAAACCAAATTTTAGCTCCTCCTCTCAAGGAGAAAGGAAAAAGCTTAAGCTTAACAATATTACCATCTATTTCTTGGTACTTTTGCATATCACAAAGTTCAACAAAGTTGTTTAAGTGTAAAGCAGCATCATCTCCAGCACCGGAGAATTGATCTTTCATGACTAAGTTCAGTAAAGCAGGTTTAATTTCATATGAAGGTGCTGAAGTGGCAGGTGTAGTGATAGGTGTGCTGATAAAGTCATCGTTGTTGTGACTAGTGAAGGTAAAAGATAGCATGCAACTCCCCTATCCTGAAGAGTGGAGTCCCCGGCAACGGCGCCAGAAAATACTCCTTGATGGGCCTCTAACCCCTCGTTGGTTACCCCAAGTGGAAGGTGAAAGATGCAGTGTTGTGGAAGTGTTTTCCCTTAGCAAAGATGCCAAGGATCGAATCCCCAGAGACTCCTAGGTTCAACAAGTAGGTGTCAACTGCTAACGGCGCCATATATTAGCAATCAACGTGGACCTGCACACAGATACAAATAACTTTGCTCCCAATGAGTACAGAGAGGTTGTCAATCCCTCCGGCCTTGTAGTTCACAAAGGATTAAACGCAAATGATAGTAGTGATAGATAGTGTCAATAGTAAATAATAACGAAAAGTAAATAGCGAATGTGATCAATAATGGTAATATGGACCGGAGTCACATGATGTTCACTAGTGATGTCTCTCTCCCAAAAGACGATAAAACAGCTATGTGAGGTAAACGAATTACAGCTGGGCAATTGACAGGACCACGAACGCAAACCAATGCTGACTACATTGCAAGAAAGGTTGAGGTTCAAAGCATGGGCGGTACGCCAAAGTAAGTAGACCGAAATCCATCAATATCTACTACTAATCATCCACCTTGAGATATCTATCCAGAACATCTCGCTGGTATTAAGTTGCGAGCCCCACCCATAGTGTAAACTCTAAGCAACAGACAACTGCATTAAAAGAACTTTGCGTAAAGTAAACAATCCTTGCACCCGCGGGCACAAGCACCGTTGTTTTCCCCCTTGTGGCAACAGCACATCCCCTAGACTCATGTTTCTGTCACTCAAGCTAGTCATCGAGGGGCATGAACCCACAATCGAGCATAACGTTCCCTCTTGGAGTCACTACGTATTACTTGGCCAAAGCAATAAATAACAACGGAGAACATGCAAGAATTACTTATGAACATAAATATAAAAGAGGTAGATCAAATATATTACTCAATCACAATCTGAACATAATCTCATAATCCATCAGATCCCAGCAAACTCATCATAGCAACAGCATAAGGATTACATATGTGCCTCGATCATGTAGGGCAGCTCACGAGGACTAATTAGTGAAGCACAAGAACGGGAGGAGAACATCACATAGCTACTGGTCATGGACTCATGGTCCAAGGGAGACTACTCACAACTCATCCGGGAGGCGTCCATGGTGGTGGAGAAGCTCCCGGTGGTGATCCTCCCATCCGGCAGGGTGCCGGGAAGAGTTCTCCTGGTGCTCCCGATCTTGGAAGCGGCGGCGGCGGCGGAACAGAGATGAGATCACGAAAAAGAGTTCCTGTTCCGAGGGTTTTGAGGGACGCTCTAAATATATGCCAAAGGGGGGCACCAGACGGGCTTCGGGGGGCCCAGGCGCCCCCCCCGGCGCGGCCCAGGGGGGGCGCGCCCACAGGGCGCCTGGAGCCTTGGTGCCCCCCCCCCCCGCTGTACTTCGGGCGCAGGGTAGGTTCCGGAACGCTGATTTTTTATATAATTTTTCTGGATTTTTCCTGACAGTTCTCGTAACGTGAAAACCTGAAATACAAAATCAGCCGAAAACAGAAACTGGCACCGGGGTGCACTGGATTAGTAGGTTAGTCCAAATATGATCAAAAGTGTATGGAAATGTATGAATATCATAGCAATATCACCCAAAAGTGGCATGGAGCAAGCAGAAATTATAGATACGTTTTGGATGTATCAGATGGCAAAAGAAAAAACCATGTTCTTGTCCCTAGGGAACCTTCCTTTAATGGCAGATGTAATATTCATGTCCCTTGGTTGATCATTCCCTTTGATGGCAAAAGAAAATATGTTCTTGTTCCTAGGGTACTTCCTTTGATGGCAGATGTAATATTCCTGTCCCTTGGAAGATACATACCCTTTGATGGCAAAAGAAAATTTCTTGTCCCTAGGAGTACATCCTTTGATGGCAGATGCAATATTTCCTGTCCCTTGGAGCATATCATTTGATGGAAAAAGAGTACATCCTTTGATGGCAAAGTTCTTGTCCCTAGGAGTACTAATAGTTATAGCCCTTTGGGTCGCACCCTTTGATTGGCACATAGGGAGCCTGGCTGCTCGCAAAAAGCCTCGACTACATGGTCTTATTTGCAAACCTGTGTTTTTGGTGTTTGTGATTTTTCATGTGTTTCTCATGGTTTTTTGATCCGGAGCTGGCCAACTTCAAAGTTGACCACATATCTTCAAAAGTCTGGACACAGAGCTCCAACATTATTTAAACCGGTAGTTCTTATAAACCCGGAATAATTATTGGGTACACCCCAACAAAGCCAAGAGCTTCCTCAGAAACAACAATGTTCGTCGGATTAAGGATATCAAGCATACTTAATCATGGGTATGAAGTTATTTTTTGGTGTAAAACAGACACTTGTTTGATATATATATATGAGAGCGCTTTAATCGGTCCAGCGGTAAACCGCTAGGACATCTTTTTAGTGTTATCTATGCAAATATAGATAATATAAAAGATCAACCATAGCAGACAAGGGATTAAGATTCGCAAAATGATTAATCAAACGTCCGACATCTGGATCAAGACGGACAATGTTTCGAGCTATCCTATTACAAGGCACGGCAAGCCTGAATGGATTAAAGTTTTTTCCAGACAAAGTAGTGCAGCAGCTAAAGATAAACTAAGCGGCTTATGCTTCTTCCTGCTGCGAAGGCTGAGGATCAACTTGTTCCGGAGCTTCTTCATCCTCTTGAAGCGGCTGAAAATCAGGAGCGCGCCAATCGATCTTGGATAAGGCACGGAAGTACATCTCTTCAGTAATGAGATCTGACGAAACAACATCTGGGGCGAAAGTATGCGGGCGCACTGGTGGGATTAGATTTTCGGTTTCATAAACCGGCCGATCCACCCGCTCATTCTTTAAGTCATATGCCGGATGATACCTGGACAAATCTGATTCATCAGTAAGCTTGCTGGCAAGAGGACGCATCTCCTTAGTCAAAGCATGAAGATCTTTGCTAGAGAAGGCCGATCCATCTTCCTTGGTGCTGGGATACCCGTTCATGGCTTCTTCCGGATCAAAGTCTAGAACCCACGCCTTGGCTCTGGTCAGCGCTACAAGAGAACCGGCCCGTGCAGCAGATTTCTTCACCTCTTCCAAGCGTACAGGCAAGATAGAAAGCTTCTCCAAAGTGCCTTGGATAGTGGTGAGGGCCGGTTTATTAAAAGACATCGCACTTATAATCCTTTGAGCGCCAGAATACAGCTGCTCAACCAGAGTATAAGAGGCCTTGAGTTTCTTCCGTAGATCATCCCCAAGATGGGTGACACGGCGCCCTGCATATGATTATTTTGCAGAGATGAAAGCACGTGCAAGTTAAGTATTTACCAAAGACAGCAGAGGTCATAAGCTCTATCTGCTGCTTTAAACCGGTCAGCTCTTGCGTCACCGGGTTGAGGGCCTCTTCAGCATCCTTTGCTCTTTTTTCCAGAGCATTCCTCTGCCCTTCCCAGGTTGTCCGTTCCGCTTCAAAATATTTCTTCAATTGTTCAGCAGTGGTTAAGCTCAACGCAAGGTCTTTTTTGGCCTTGGCAGCAGAAGTTTCAGTCTCAGCAAGTCTGTTCCGGAGCTCGGTTATTTCTTCAGCCCTCCGGGTCAAGTCAGCCTGCAAGAAAATCAAGTGAAATAATTGATGATTCAGATAAGTCTCAAGCACATAACCAAGTTATCCACTTGACACTTGGGGGCTAATGGGCAGTTGAAGTATCAAAGGGTGACAATTAAAGACAAAGTCTCAAGCACATAAAGCAAGTTATCTACTTGACCATTGGGGGCTAATGGGCAGTTGAAGCATCGAAAGAAAGATTCAGACAAGTCCCAGGCACATAAAACGAGTTATGCCCCTGGCACTTGCACTACTAGGAAAAGGCCTACTAATGGCGCACCTAATTTGGCCATTAATGGCGCATTAGTGGTGCGCCATTAGTGCCACGCCATTAGTACATTTTACTAATGGCGCACCTCTGGTGCGCCATTAGTATCTGGTACACTAATGGCGCACCACAGATACACCATTAGTGTGCACAGTAGTGCGCCATTAGGATGCCTCCCAGGGGGCCATATATACCCAGGTGCTTTGGCATACTAATGGCGCACGACAGCAAGATGCGCCATTAGTAACTTCGGCATAGTAATGGCGCACTGTCTAATAATGCGCCATTAGTATCCTTTGGCATACTAATGGCGCACTGTGATGTGATGCGCCATTAGTATGAATATTAGGTTTTTTTTTCTGTTTTTTGCACAGGTTACAAAATGTATAATTGGAATATAGACAGCACACATCAACAACAGATTCATCGAATACAATAGAAGATTAGTCTCTGAATACAATTCATCATATTAGTCTCCGAATACAATTCATCATATTAGTCTCCGAATTGAAAAGACCGAACAAAGATAGAACATTATATTACAAGTCTCGAGACCGCGAGTAGCGAGTTTGTCTTCACATTACAAGTCGATATCGATCATCTAAACTACCATCACATAGAAGAGAGCAGCAGTCATCACGATGAAACTCGTCTTCATCCGGTTCCTCCAACGCTCCCTCCCCTCTCCCGCTAGATAGCGAGCGTATCTAGATTCCGCCTCGGCCCTAGTGGTGTACCCTTTGTAACTGTTACCGCTGAATCGGTGAACCTGTCTCCGACACTCCTCCCAGTCGTCGTAGACTCCGGGAACCTTACCCTTGTACACGACATACGACGGCATCGCTATGCACTAGCCAAAGAAGAAAACACAACAACAAAAGTATAATACATATTATCGAGAATGCACAAGAAGGAAAGAGATCTAGGTTAGATGCTTTACCGAGAGCTCCTCTCGAAAAAGGTGGCCATTACCGAGAGTATTATCCTGCCTACACCTAAGGGGTCAATTACAGGCATTTACCATTTGTTTTCCATGCTTCCGAGAACCAAAATTACCATCACAGATGCCCCATAAACAAGCATGTTTGTGCTTCATCCTACATACAACTCACATAAAAAACTTCTCATTTTCACATGCTACCAGCACGTCCGGCTCAGGCTTCAATGTACACAACTATATGCTTCACTGCTCTAACCACAAGCATATGTCTATTGTAGGACATTTAGGGCATGTCCAACGCGGGCGCTTGTGACCGGCGCCAGGATCTAATTCCCGTCCGTTTTAGCCACGTAGGCATGATTCCCGGTCTATTCCCTAGCGTCGCTGCCTAACGATGCGCCCGACGCTTCGTCCAAATTCTCTGTACGCTAGGTGGGCCTTTGTTTGTTTTTTAATCATCTAAGCATCTCTGCATTGTAGATGCCCTTACGACCATCGCGCGCTAACCACAACCATTGCTGGCAGTTCCGTTTCCCCATGGTCGTGCGCGTGCATGTGTGTGTAAGAGGAGGGGAACGGGCACCGGCCGCATCGCCCACCCCATTTCCCCCAAATCGCCTCCCTCCCCCTCCTCTCTCCTCTGCCTCGTCGTCTCCCTCACCGGCCACCCCACCTGCTCGCTCACCACCACCGCCTCCCTCTCTCCTCCTGCTTGCTTCTGGCTCGGATGGAGCAAGGCCGTGGCGAAGCTGCCATGATAGAAGGAGGTGCTACATCCCCACACGCCGTGGAGGAGAAGAAGGTGGCCGTGGCCACGGGTGTGGAGGAGAAGAAGGTGGCCGTGGCGGCCTCCGCCGTGCCGGAGCTTGGCGTGACGGCGTCCAGCGGCCCATCTCATGGACCTACGGAGGCCGGTGGCGAGCACGTGGACCTGCAGGTAATCCTTGCCAGCAGTCCCCTCCGTTTCTAGTTACCCCCATTAAGCAGTAGATTTGGATGTTTGATTGATTGATTTATAGTGAAAGGTTAAGTTTGGTGTGATTGATCTACTAGTTAGGGTTTTTGAGTTAGATGTTTAGTTGGGGGTTTTTGGTATTGGATTCAATTATAGCCACTGATATGTGGAATCTATGATTGAATTAATCATCCAGTGGATGTAGTGTGGTTAGGGTTTTTTGTATTGGATTAATTTATAGGCAGTTATATGTAGAATCTGTGATTGAATCATCCAATGGATGTAGTGGTTAGGGTTTTCTAATTAGATGTTTAGTTAGGTTATTTATATTAGAATCTGGATTGCCGCATGTGCTCAGATTATGTTATGTGTTGTATATGTTGTTAGATTTGTTGTACATATTCCCTCAATTAATTGTTAGATTATGTTATGTGCTGTGTTATATGTAGTTAGTAGTATAATTGAATTAATTACTTATATTGCAGAATGAGGAAGCTGTTGGCAACAAGAGGAAGCTGGACATTGCTGGGTTCAACGACCCGTCTGATTCTGACGACGACGAGGAGGTAACCCCAAGCTGTTTTTTGGCCCTGTTTGGATGCATAGGTTAGAGCTAGTTTGGGGTGCTCGCCATGGATCTCTTCAAGGTCTACTACATCTAGCGTACCAGTTCAATGTCGTAGCTGCTACTATGTGTTTTGGTAATAATCATGTTCTGTGTTCCCATTTATCTAGGACTGGGAGCATCGACCAGGCACAATTTGCTTGATGTTATTATGTTATTATGTGAACTTTTGCCTGTGATTTGAGTTCAGTTTGGTTAGATTTACCTGTGGTCTATTTCTGTTTAATTAATTCCTGGACGTTCGTGGCTAGCTATTTGATGTTTGCTAATTAAAATTCCAGTAGATGGCAGTTATCTGATGTTTGATTGTTCATTAAATTCCAGTAAATGGCAATTATCTGATGTTTGTTAATTACATTACTCTAAATGGGAAGTATGTATTTATGCAAATCATTTGTATATGCAGTACAACTCTGGAGATGAGGTGGAAGAGTGGAACCACAAGTCCTTCATTGAGAAGGAAGCCAACAAGATTAGGGAGAAGGGGAAGGCGGCGTACTACAAGTGGGGCCAGCTCAGGTGCCCATACTGCACCACTAAGCCAATTCCCAAGGATGGGGTGTATGAGCACCTTATGTCGCATGCACGCGGTTTACAGACGAGTGGGAGGGACCTGAAGATCAGGGCAGAGCATGCAGCCCTCCTGAAGGCTATGAGTCCCATGTAGTCACCCGTGAAGTTGATGATGTTTAACTTTTGCGCTAGCTAGTATGGTTGTGAACTGTGAAGTGTTTGTGAACTGTTAAGTAGATTTAATTTTCTTAAGTACTATGGCAGACTTAATTAAACCCCATCTAGTATGTCTCCGGCATCCATATGTTTAATTTTCCTAGTATGTCTCTGAAGTATATCAACTATCTAGATGCCGGCAGACTCTTAAGTACCCCATATGTCCTATTTTTAGAAAAGTCATGCTAAAATTCACGAAAAATTTCAGCATGACCTTTGCTGAAAATAGGACATATGGAGTACCCGAATTTGCCGAAACGAAAGTTAATCGACATTCCAGCAACACTGTCCATCAACTTTTCACTGAATGAATGTGTATTGTGACGATAAATGGAACAACCGTAGATATTATTATTTTCAGTGCAATGTCCTAAATTTCAAAACGAGGATTATCTACCCGTCCTTAACCTACTAACTTGGTTCTCCAGAGTACTTAACAGTTAAACATAATGTCCAAATTAGACTGCCAAACCACCAAGACTTGAACAAGTATGAGCATCAAATCGAAGTTGCAAAAGTGCATCATTCAGGCACGAGAAGATTTGACATGAACAAGCACAAGAAAATAAAACTATATGCATCATACATGTACTAGCTAATAAAATTGAGATGGAGCTCACCAACAACTTGCAGACGACGAGATCGAGGAGGACGCGAGGTGATGCTGGAGAGGCGGTGACGAACCAGCCGCTGCCGGAGCCTGAGATGGGAGGCCGTGACGAACACACTGCAGCGCGGATCTTAGCACTCCATGAGCTCCGATCTAGTCGGCTTCAAACTGGACCATCGGCGATTCGGCGGCACAGCGGGCACAGTGGGCACGAGCCAGCGGGCACAACTGGAACATCACCTCCGGTATGCGTACTCACCCAGTTTGCAGCCGACACAAGCTTGGAGGAGGATCGAGGTGGAGAGAATGAAGGGAAAGTGAGTGGGTAGGTGTGGCTGTCCAAAATATCTAGCTGTCCTACTTTACTAATGGCGCACCAGCCATCCATGCGCCATTAGTAATCAACGTTACTAATGGCGCATTGATGGCTGGTGCGCCATTAGTAGTTTTGCAACAAAAAGAATAAAAAATATAATAAAAAAAGAACATTAATGGCGCACTTTACTGCTGGTGCGCCATTACTAGTTACAACTAGTAATGGCGCACTTTCTTTGGATGCGCCATTAGTATGTTTGGACAGGCGCACTAGTTCAAAAAAAAACTTTTTGATACTAATGGCGCACCCTGGGCCAGGTGCGCCATTAGTAGTTTGAACTCTAATGGCGTATCAGAGGTTGGTGCGCCATTATTATATACTAATGGCGCACTGCTTCTCTGGTGCACCATTAGTATCAATTCCATCTATAGCCCTTTTCCTAGTAGTGTTGGGGGCTAATGTAAGATTATTTGCTCACATTTGGAAGTACCGGTTCACCTTCCAACAAAGCTAAACCGGAACTTGGGGGCTACCATGATATAGACAGAAATACAAAGAAGGCAAAAGCAAAAGACAAGTAAGATACCTCGTATTTGTCCTTCATCATATTGACCAAGCCCGCTTCATAGTCCCGACTGGTATGAAGCCGGTTCAAGTACCCGGAATAAAGCTCCTGGGCACTCAGATCAGCATAATTGGATAAATCGATGCTCCATTTGCCCTTCTCTTACTGAAGCTTCTCCGCTTTAGCAGTATGCTTGGCTAAAAAGATAGGCTCAGCAGGAGTGGTAAAACCAGTTCCGGTTATTTGAACATCCGTAGAGGAAGCAGTATTTGGCTGTGAAGGGACAGCAGTATGAGCCGGACTAATAGGAGCTGGACTAGTCCGAGGAGGGCTGGCCCGGACAGGACTTGCCGGTTCATGAACATCTTCAACATTGGGATTTTCAGGAGCAGCAACATAATCATGATCCATGGGAGCAGGGTCGTCAAGCTGAACTGTAGGCTCGTTTTCCGGAGGGATGACTGTGTCCGGATCAGCTACCTGATCATCAGTAGCAGTCTTAGCAACCGTTTTGCTGGCCTTTGCCTTTTTTCTAGGCTTGGGTTTGCTGAAAGGAGTTGAAAAAGAAATTAGAATCATAAAGGCAAATACAAAGATAAACCGGATGGGATAAATGACTTACCTAGGGACAATTTTTAGAGTTGGGACCTGTGTGGCAGTTGATTCGCCGGAAGATGATAAAGGTGTCTCCTGATAATTAGGATCAGACGGTTTAAGTGGTTTGCGTATAAGTCTGGCCTTGGGATGAAGAAGAGTTGGAGAAAGTAAAACCTCAGAGCGGCGCCTCCGGGCCGGAGTGAGAGATATTCCGGAAGACTCGACTACATGGCCACTATGGCGTGTAGTCCGGCGGGCTTCGTGTTGCTGCTTCTTCAAAAGAAAATTGGGGTCCAGTTGAGCGTAAAGATGAGAAAAAGGGTATTTCCGAGATGCCTTACAAATCTTGGGCACCGACGGTTCAGAATATGAAATAAGAAGGATTACCTCAGTTTCGGCCGCTTTATCAGCCTCAGCCAAATCCTGCGAAAAGACACTGTTAACATAAATCTGGATAAAAGAGATCAAAGCATATCAGGATCAACTCATACCTCAGAATCCGGATCATCTTCTTCAACATGTGAACCGGAGCCAGCAGCTGCCTTTTTCTTCTTAACGGTGAAGGTTTTCCGACGCGGCTGTTTACCTGACTTATCCTGAGATTTTCTCTTCCAAAACGGATCGTCGGCCTATGCAGAAAGGAAAAAATAAATACAAGGAGTAATTCATAGGACGGATTAGACATAAACAGGAGAAGTTAAGACTTACTGTTGGCAATTTGTTCTTCTTGTAGTATGGAGCCAATCCGGTTTGGCTGCATTCTTCCAGAGTAACATTGAGCATTTTCTTAGCAGATTCAATAACTTCCTTCTCAAGAAGTATTATATCAATATGGCGTTGAGGATCATCTGTCTTTCCGCTATACTGACACATTAAACCAGAGCGCCGGCTTAAAGGAAGAATACTCCAGGCAAGCCAACAGCGTACGAAGTCAACTCTAGTTAATCTGTTGGCCATAAAGGCTTTGAGCTTGGCAAGCTGAGGAGCAAACCGGGCTCGTTCAGTGGAAGTAAGACGCTGTGGCAAGGGATGATCTTCTGGAATACGATGCTCGTGATAACCCGGCAGTGGGTTTTCTCCTTCAGGCGAAGTATCCTTGCAATAAAACCAGGATTGATTCCAATCCTTGGGGTGTGTATGGAGAGCAGCATGGGGAAAGACCACATCTCTTCTCTTTTGAATGTTAACCCCAACCAGTTCTTGATGAGGTCCGGCAGTAAACTCTGTCCGCCGGTTTAAGTGGAAGAAATCCCGGAACAAGTCGACTGATGGCTCCTCTTGAAGGTACACCTCGGAGAAGACTTGAAAATTGCAGATGTTTGATACAGAATTTGGACCTATGTCCTGAGGATGAAGCTGAAAAGCGGCCAGCACGTCCCAGAAGAATTTTGAACCGGGGGGACTAAAGCCCCGGGCTATATGATCAAAGAAGACAATAACTTCTCCTTCTTTGGGGGTAGGGGGGCATTCACCCCCTGGGGCCCGCCATTTCAGAACTGCTTGAGGGCCCAGTGTGCCAATTGATGCAGCGTTGGCTAAATCCTCTTCCGTAATGCGGGAAGGGACCCAGTTGCAAGAAACAAACTGTTTTGCAGACATATTGGCAGAAGGAAAGCGCTGAAAAAGTAAAGTGCAAAATCCGGATTACTCAAATACTGAAGCATAGACCGGATCATGTTATCAAATTACACCGACGGTTTAGACAGAAGGCTAATGGCATTGACAACCCGGAAGCAAATGGGAAACGAGCTGCTACCGGTTTATGATAACAAAAAAGAAGAAGCTAAACCGTCGGGTTCATGGTTGATGCGTTGCAGAAGCAATGTATTATTGACTAAACCGGCGAATGTCTTACAGATCTATCAAAACGAAGAAACATGTTTCTACAGAAGGCTAAGGTAAAATAGATCTGAGCAGTAAGAAAAAGAGGAAATTCACGCAGGTCTATCACAGAAGAACTGCGGGGGTCTTATACAGAGCAGATGAATCTAAGGATTGAATCTAAAAATACCAAATCTAAGCATAAAGCAACGGAGCAGGAGCAAGTTTCGAAGATAATCTAAGGTTGAATCTACCGCAGAAACAGCCTATAGGATGAACAGATAGAGCTTTGAGGTTTCATGGCAGCATCAATGGAGAAACCCTAAGTTACAGATCTGCAGCAAGGGAAAAGGAATACCTGATAATGGAAGAGACGGCGGCGGAGTAATCTGGACGCGGTTCAGGTTGATGCAGCGGCCTGGTCGACGACGGCGACAAGCTCGAGAACAGCGGAGAAGCTTCGGGCGACGGAGGAAGAAGACGAGCGGAAGGAAGAAAGGCAGAGATGCGACGGTATTTATAAAGGTTGAGAGACGAAACGGCAAGCGCGGGATTCGAGGAAATGAGAGATTGGATAAAGATTCTCTTGTCGCCTCGATTTTCGGGATGGCCTTTAAACAAAGGTAACAAAACGGTTGTGCGCAATAAATGCGGAGGTGATGTCATGATCGAATCAAATGATTTCCAGGGATGACGTCATAGCCGATTTACAAAACAGAGAAGATACGGGAAGGAAGTTTATGCAAGGATTAGAAGACTGACATGAACAAGTTCAAGTCATTCCGGGGCCTAATGTGAGGGATATTACTAGCAGGCATAAACCGGCTAGGGAGATACGGATTATGATAATATAGTTGTATAATTATAAATTCAGTAGAGGTTACGGCCCATGAAGGTTTAGGGCCCATGTGTAAAGGTTACGGTTTGTAAACCGTCCTATCATGTAACTTGAGACACAAGGAAGAAAGAGTAGAGACCGAGGCGGACACAATTATGAGCCGGCCTCGGGACTCTGTAAACCGGACCGGGCGTTGCCTCCTATATAAAGGGACGACCCGGCGATGGTTTGAGGACAAGCAACGATCCGTCGAGAGACAGGCAAGCAATCTGCTCCCTGTTCATCGACGCCCAAGCAATACCAAACCAAACTAGACGTAGGCTTTTACCTTCTTCGAAGGGGCCGAACTAGTATAAACCCTCTGTGTCCTTTGTGTGCTTTTAACCTCTTCAAGCTAACCCGTGCGATGGTTCCATTACTAAGTCTGTTAAACCGGACATCTGCCGTGCTAATTCCACGACAGAGAGCGCCTTCATGATTTTCTTCGTAGCGTACATGGTTTTCGGCAGTTCATGGCCCTCAGGCAGGCTGTTAGCCCATACTCCCAGAAATGCTTCGAAGCAACCTCGGCTACAACCGTACTTAGCCTTGACTGCCATCAGTTGCGAGATGGCATCCAGCACAGACAGCTTGGCACCCTCATAGAGAGGTTTCTTTGATGAGGACAAGATTTCCAGGAAGGCCTTTGCGGTTTCCTCCGGCTCCTCCGGTTCATTCGCTGAATGTGACGAAGGTGTCGGCTGTGCAGCAAAGACATCATCTAGCATGTCTCTAACCCCATCGTCCTCATAACCAACAACGCGTTGTCGTATCACCTCCACTCTACCACGGTCCCTCTGGGCAAAGTTTATCGGCATATTAAAGTTGGGCATAAATCCATTCGTGCGAAGGTGCTTCGTCATCTCACTCTGATCTCTGCGGATACGTATCTTACATCTGGCACACAGGCATTCTGGCACCATCCTCATTGGTCTACGGAATATCTCTTTCAAAAACACATCAGTTTTCTCGACCCACTCTGTTGTTACTTCATTCCGACGGAAAAACCCACTATACATCCACTGATTATCTGCCATCTCTGCTTTATTGGAAGCCACACAACATAATTAAGGATTTATTTAAATTCATCACATCAATATTTTATTTTTTAGGGTATGGACGAGAAACGACATTTAATCCACCTACATCTCTAATAGGTAAAGATGGGTCCTAATCCCACCCGAGAATGTGTAAATTGAGTATGTTGTCCATGCTCTACCCCATTCGGAGACGAAATTTCGGCAGCACCTCCCCGCTGTTCTCCAAATACACGTCTCAGCAAATTGCCGAGAGAATGTGCATCCGGAGAACAACAGGGAGGCGCCGCCGAAATCCTGTCTCGGAACGGGGTAGAGCATGAACAACGTACCCAATCTACACATCCTCGGGCTGTCCGTGGAAAGCGCTGGACAATCCAAAAGAGCTCTGGTGATAAATATGCAATTGAATGCATATTTATCGATACAACCCTTTCGGACGGGAGGTCCCTAGGTTACACGACTAGATGTGAAAATGAAATCTAGTGACATGGGAAAAAAGCTGACAAGGTCATGGAATTGTTGCTCACCCTCCGATGTAGAGGATGTAGTCGATCAAAGGACGGCCGATCGTGGACCAACACCTCCAATGTCGACGATCACTCCACGAAGATGGAACACCACAAATCCTGTAAATTCCACCGACTGAAAAAAATTAGGTCATCACCTCACATTAATCATTGGCACGACATTATGAATCAACATGAAACAACATGTCAACTTGTAAAAAAAACTTCATTATCTATTTTAGAAACTAAGTGTGTCAAATTGCCTCTTATAAATGAACATGAAACTAAGTGTCTAAAACATTTGTTAACTTTACTAACATCCATTAACAATCTTAATAGAAACTATCTACTATGCATCTAAAAATCTAATAAAACTAAGAAAACAAAAAAAATTATTCATATATCTACCATACACATCTAATATTCATTCATCTATTGTGACGCCCGAAGACCGACGTCCAGAAGATTCTAGAAGATTCCAGATGTTCCGGGTTGCCCGTGAGTTTCTTTTGTGCTTGTGTTATTATTTTCGCATTGCATCATGTCATTCTTTTTTTTTTGCATCTCCACCTAAATAAATCGTGTGGACCTTCGGTCCATTTAAATCGAGGGAAGAATGTCTTCTCTTTAAAACATATCATCCCAATATTTAGGGAGCTATATAAAAATATTCCATTTGTTGGAATTCACCGTAACACACTTGCACAATTTCCCCATGCCTTCTCTTCGCATTCCTTGCCTCAAACCTTGTCAATATTTATTTTCCGTCGTATCGGGGTTCTTCCAAAAACCCTCCTTCTATTTTAATTAAATTCCTTACATTTTGTATGAGTCCAGAAATTTAGCTCCATGACTAAAACTCTTCTCTAACCTTTTCTACCTTCCTTCTCTTTCTTCTCATTTTTTTTCTGTAATTGGAAAAATATGAAGAAGGGGCCCAGGCAGCAGGCACAACCCAGCCGACCTCTAGGTCATCCAGCCGCGCCCTGGCCCATCAGGCCCAGCCGGCCATCAGCCTCCTGGCCCGTCTCCAGCGCTAACCTAGCCGAGCGCTCGCTCGACCCTCTTCTCCCGCACCCCGCCGCCGCTTCTCCCGATCCCCTCTCTCGCTCTCACCCCCGCAGCCGCACCAGTCCCCTCGAGAGCCCGAACCCATGTTCCTTCGATCTCCAACCCCGCATCGCCATGGCCTCCCTCCTTCCGCATCCTCCCTCCGTTCCCAGCGCCCGGGGCCGTCGTCCTGCAGCACCGCCCCCTCCCTCGCGTGGACGCGTGCGCCGCCCCGGCCCTGTCCAGCAGACCCCGAGGCCCGAGCGTCCGCTCCCTCGAGCAGTCGTCCCTCCCCGCGCCTCGCCATGGACGTCCTCGTCCCCGTGCCCCTCCAGCACGCGCGTGGCCTCCTCTGCGCCGGCCGCCGCCTCCCCAGCGTCGAGCCGCGCCGGCGAGCCCCGCCGCGCCCGGCCTCGTTCCTCCCGCCGGCCAGGCCCTCGCCTCCAGCAGCCCGAGCCCTCCTCCCGTCGAGGCCGTCCAGCGCCTCCTCCGCCCAAGGCAGCGCCCCCTCGTCCAGCAGCTCCCTCCTCGCCTGGCGCCCCGCGCCTTCCTCCATCGCCTCCGGCCCCGCCTCGCCAGGAGCTCCCTCGGCCCCGTCCTCCCCGACGCCATGGTCGCCCTGCTGTCCTTCAGTGACCAGCAGCGCCGCACCCCCGCAGCCCTTTTTCCTGTTTTTTTTTGTTGTTGCTGTTTTTTTTTGTTTATCTCAAGTACCAGGAGCGCCAAGAACCACTAGGTCCGGACCCGAGCAGCTACATGGCCTTTTTCGTGAACGACTACATGAACGAGTACAAGGCGACCCGACCAAGTACCCCTTCGGATATGTCAAGTTCGACTACGCGACAAGTACCCCTCCGATGCAAGTACAACTACGGACGGGAACAACTACATGATGAATCGCCAAGTACCACTACTTCCACTACCGTCGCAAACGAGAACCCCAAGTACCACGACACCGACCCGAACATCTACGGGAAAACGAGCTCCGTGAAAGACTACCGTCGCCGTGTACAACTACCGTCGCCGAGACCGCGAGTACCCCTACGGAACGAGTTCCCCTACCGTCGACCCGTGTACCACTACTTCCTCTACGACTCGCGAGAACGACTCCTTCCTCTACGATCTCGAACCATCCCGAAACGAGTGTTTCGAAGGTATAACCCGAGACGATGACCCGTGTGATGCTTGTTGTGTTGTATGAAATGTTTCCCGTGTGTGCTCCGTGCCGTTTCATCCGTTTGTCATGTTCCTCGGTTGCCTCGTCGCCGACTCGTGGGAACCCGGTGACGGGATCACCCCACCTTTTCATCTCGTTTGACTCGTTCACGCCGCCCTTCATCTTTTGCACCGGACTCTCAATGAGTTACCGGAATCGATATGTTGCCGTTGCATCATTTTCGGATTGTTGCCGTGGCACCCTTTCCTTCCACCACGGTGACGATGCTTCATATCATCTTCTTGTTAACCTTTTTAATAAAATTGCATAAACTTGATCATGTCATCCGCATCATGTTAACAACATTATATGTGTGATTTGTTGTTTGCTTCAAATTACTAAACATGCTCATGGGGATTTTCCGGATATGTTGTTGTTATTTCCGGCCTCATTTAAAATGTCTTAATAGTGTAGTTTTATTATGCTTCACCTCTTGCTATGTTAAAAACAATTAATCTTGTCTTGTAATTAAATGAGAGTCAATTAAATAATTAAATGTGGTGTTTCGTCAATATGCAACTCGTTGCATATTGAGCTCCACTTAACTTGTAGTTTTGTTTGTGCACTTTGCCATGCCATGCATATTTAAACCGGACATGCATCATACTTGTTTGTGCATCGTATGCCATGTTTATGCTTGTGTGTTTACCGTGTTGTTTGTTTCTTTCCGGTTTGCTTCTCTTGATAGCTTCGGTTTCGTTCCGGAGTTGTGAGGATTCTCTCGTCTGTGTTGCTCCGTCTACTTCGTGGATCCGTTCTTCTCCCTTGTGGAATCCCAGGCAAGATGACCGAACCTCGATAACATTACTATCTTTGCCTATTGCTAGAGTATCGCTCTATAGTTTTGCCTCGATGCCCATGTTTTCCTGTCAGCCTCCTATTGTAACCATGAACCTGTCTAACCACCCTACCTATGCAAACCGTTGCTTGGCTAAGTACGCTTCGCTCAGCCCCTCTTATAGCATTGTTAGTTGCAGGTGAAGATTGAAGATGCTTGCTTCATGTTGAAGTTTGTTGGGTTATATCACACTATATAAATGCTTAAAATGAAATCATCTATATACTGGCAAGGGTGGAAGGCTAAGCCTTTTGCTTGGTGATTTGTTCCACTCATGCCGTTATGAACCGTATAAACCGGTGTTATGTTCCTTGATTATGCGTTCCTAACACGGTTGGGGTGTATGGGACCCCCTTGATAAACCGCTAAGTGCTAAGTCTTTTCCAGCAAGTCCCAACATTTGGTACTATTCGCCTAATAACTAATAAAACTTGCATGTGGACTAGCTATCCCTTTTATTTTAATTCAACAACCCCGGGCCAGTGCTCCACATGAGTGTTGGTCCGAAACGGGGAGTCTGCGGGGCCACCACGAGGAAACTCGAGGTTTGGTAAAAACCTGTAGAATCGCCCATCCGGTCGTGTCCTGAGACTAGATACGCGTGGCTACCTATCAGGGTGTCGACACGCCGGGAGGATTTGCTGGATTAGCCTTACCTTTGTTCGGATTATCTTGAGCACGGGATTCCGAGAATACTCGGGTCTTCCCACCTATGGAGTTGCGACTTCGCGGATCGTGGGCTTGTAATGGGTCAAGTTGGAACACCCCTGCAGGGTTTGAACTTTCGAAAGCCGTGCCCGCAGTTATGTGGCAGATGGGAGCTTGTTAATATCCGGTTGTAGATAACTTGACACAATGTTTCTAATACACTACCAGCGTGTGTTCCGTGACTGTCAATTTCCGAATAGGGATTCGGGAGTTGAACACGGTGGGGTTATGTTTGACCGGCTTTAGTTAGGATCACTTCGTGATCATCTCTCGACCGAGGCACTTCTCTTCTCGCTCTCTTTTACGTAAGTTAGTGCTAGTTGCTGCTGCAATCTCTTGTTGTTCCTTCACCTCTTGTTCTTTTCTTCAGCCTTTCCTCACCCAAGGCTTAAATAGTCATGTTACCCGGGAACGGGATTGCTGAGTCCTCTGTGGCTCACAGTTACTTCACCACACCAGTTGCAGGTTCAGCCGAGTTTGATGCAGGAGATGGTTCAAGTACTTCACTTGGAGTTCGTTGAAGAGTTTGGCCGTATGCTTGTGTCGTTTTGTCGATCAGTAGTGGTTCTTCTACTAGGATTCGATCCGGACCTGTGGCTTTATGTTGTTTTGATATCTTTCTTTTGGATCTTGCCATTAGATGGGTTGTGATGTTTTGAATGATGATTGCTTATGTAATGTATTGTGTGAAGTGGCGAGTGTAAGCCAACTATCTCCTTTTGCAATTTAATCCCTCTTTTACATGAGTCGTGCAAAGATACCAAACTTGAGATCATTCTAGGATGGGCTTATATCTTTAAGTCGTGCCTCAACACGTAGGAGATATAGTCCCATCCTGGGCATTACATCTATACATCTAATTAATATCCAACAAAACTATCTAACAAAAAAAAATTATTCAACAAAACTATCTAACAAAACTATCTAATTAATATCCAAAAAAATTATCTAACAAAAAAATAAAAACTATCTAACAAAACTAAAAAAATTACCTCACTGGA
>LR738709.1:613658591-613749943 GCA_902687465.1 Secale cereale | reverse complement strand
ACGCCGTATGTGTTGGGGGCCACATCCCGGAGACGCGTGCCGCCTCTTCACAAATGCCACAACACCACCCCGCATGTATGAGGGGCCGGTGCGATGCTCCGGTGGCATTGCTACCCCCCTAGGGCCCCCGTCCCGCCTAATCCTAGAGCGGTTGACCACGAGATCTAGCCCTTTGACTTTCCATAGGCGGGCTTTCAACAGTGGACCTCTCCACCCGGTTGTGTCAGGTCAGCACAGAGGGACATCTGGGAGCAACATCCGGGCCAAACCCACAGCTACATCCCCTCCGTGTAGACCCGACGCGTCTGTTTCCTTCCTTCGCAGGCCGGCGGCGGCGCCGTCCGTGAGGGGGGCCACGTCCCGGAGACGCGTGCCGCCTCTTCGGACATGCCAGAACACCACCCGGTTGTGGTAGGTCATCCGATAGAAACACTTGGGAGCAATGTCCCCTCCGTATAGACCCGATGTGCGGCTGTTTCCACCCTCCAGGTGCCGGCGGCGGCACCGTTCGGGACGGTAGCACACCGTGAACGTGAGAGGGTCACACTCCGGAGACGGTTGCCGGGCGTTTTGTAACCGCCACAAAACTTCTAGCGGCATAGCTGTGTTTGATTTTAATAAAATATAAGCACCTATATTCAAAACAAACTACATATATATTAATGTAATAATACATAAAAAACATATGCTACATGTTAGTTAATATAATAGTACATAAAAAAAATAAAAAAATATCTATGCCGTCGGCATAGATATAATAAAAACTATGCGCCAATATATCAGTTTATAAAAATATATATATATATATATATATATATATACCGACGGCATTGCCGTCGGCTTAGATATAATAGTACGTAATATAGCAGTACATTTAAAAAAAACAAAAACTATGCCGACGGCAAGGCCGTCGGCATAGATGCGGCATGGTTTACGTGCGGGCGACGTGTCGCGGATCGGTGACGTGGCGCCTACGCCGACAGCCGCCGTCGGCATATCTTTTGCTGCGGATCGGTGACGTGGCTTGCGGAGATATGCCGACGCCCGCACGTCCAGACCGTCGGCATAGATTTGACGGCGTTAACCGCTGCTAACGGGAGGGGTCGTCGGGCCCACTAGTATGCCGACGGCGGCTGTCGGCGTGCCGACGGCAGCTGTCGGCGTGCCGACGGCAGCTGTCGGCGTAGCGTCGTGTAGCCCGACGGCCAGTCTAAGCCGATGGCTGTGGCGTGGCTGTCGGCATAGCTCAAAGTAGGCCGACGGCCGCCGTCGGCATTGTTTTGGCCGTCGGCGTAGGACCGTTTTCCAATAGTGAGCTCTGTCTCGAGGCCGTAGTTGTTTGAGAATTCGTGATTGACAGGTTGAGCGGGAAGGATTGGACTACCGGAGATCCCGACTCGGTCTGGACTCTGGACTAGGGCAAGACGGAGATGCCGACTCGGTCTGGACTAGGGCTCGCGTCTTGCTTTATATAGATCGAGACGTCACCGGCGACGAATCAGGCGATCCCGCCGATGGCCGATAAGAAGGGTTCCACTAGCTAGTAGGCAGGGCCGAGCAACCGGCGAGGCGACCGGCGCTTTTTCGCTGAGGCCGTGCACCACCACCAAACATCATATGGCAGCGGCGACCGGCGGAAAGAGCGATCTTTCGCTCAGGCCGTGCACCACCACCAAACAACATATTGTGGTGGAGGACGCGGCGGCTGACGCGCCGGAGGATGAGGTGATCGGCGGGGAAGTTCCGCTGAAGGCATGCCCCGCCAAAAGGAAGTCGGCCGGGGTATGCGAGGCGTTGAACATGTTCCCGGCGCAGGCGGCGGCGTCCTCGGGGCAGCGGAGGGCCGTCGATTGGGCGGGCCGACCCACCCTGGCGGTCGACCTAGTAGAAGACGCAGAAGAGCTGCGGTGGAGAATCAAGGCGACCCTGGTAACCTTCCCCGAGTCGAAGGCGTTGACTGCACAGCAGTTGGAGGCGGCAATCGACAGGATCGTGGAGGAGTCCAAGCCGGAGGCGGCCTCCGTCGCCGCCCCAGGCATGGTTCGGATGAGCGACTTCGACATACGCTTCTTCTTGTCCCTGCCGATGGTACCCACCGTCGACGAAATCCTGGGCGTCGACGCCGGCGGGGTGTTCCCTCCGGGGTGGATCCATGGAAGGAAGAGGTTCCTTGATGAGCATTGTCAGGTCAAGAACAGGAAGGATGGAGACAAAGTCGGGCTGATGGACAAGATCCGCGTCGATTTGCTCACTAGGGGCTACGTCCAGGTCCAGAAAGAGTATGTGGAGCTGGGCTCTGATGATGAGGAGGACTCGGACGATCATGATTGTCCCTATGAACCATACGATGAGAACAATCCTGGAGGTGTGGTCCTGCTGGTCTGAGACTGAAGCAATCAAAGTATTCTAAGATTATGGTTTGCAAACAAGTGCAGGACATAATCAGCCTTACTTAAACGAGTTCTCAACGAACATGGTATCCTAGTAGGGGTTGTTTCGATGGAATGAATATACAGTATAATTCCCATAAATGAGAGTAAATCTGAAAATTCATGCTGGCCTTGATTTGATTTTTCTAACTACTTGTTCTTGTTTCTTTGGCAAGCGCGCGCCATCCTGCAATTGCACGGTTATTTATACTCCCTCCGTCCGGAAAAACTTGTCATCAAAACGAATAAAAGGGGATGTATCTAGATATATTTTGATTCTAGATACATCTCCTTTTGTCCATTTTGATGACAAGTATTTTGGGACGGAGGGAGTATTATTTTTTTGGAGACGCGTCTGAATGTGTGCCTTATTTGTATCCACAAGAAGCACCAAGACAAGGCAATAACGTACAAAGGCAACCACCTGATGTACAAACACGATAACATCTTCAAATATATGTTCAATTTTTTAATGGCGTGAAACACTTTTTAACTACCAAATACTTTTTAAAACTTTAAAAACATTTTCCAAAATGTTAAAAATATTATTTTTAAATGCATGCACATTTTTCCCTCTGTATGAAACATTTTTTCTCTATTATGCGAAAAACTTTACATTGTAAAAAGACTTAAAAAATGGATTTTACATTTCTGAAATGCTTGAACATTTTGTAAAGGTCACCAACTTTTCTAAAAGTTAAAAGAACAAATATTTTGCACAACATTTACATTTTTATAAATACGCGATTAGTATTTTTTGTTTTTTACAGTAAATGTATTTTGAATAAAATATGAAAAGAAAACCAACAAAATAAATAAATGAAGTAAAGCAAATTGGGGCCATCCAGTACAGTAGTTGCTTATGCGAGTAGCTAGTCGGTTTGCTTAAAGCGAGGTATAGCCCCGCAAGACCTCCTAATCAGCGCTTCCAGCGCCAAATCAACGCATAACGCTAAAGCGGCCATCGCGCGAGTTGTGGCCCATTTGTGGCCGGCTTGCTCACTCTTACGGTGGACCAGTCCTTTCGCTTGTTCGCTCACTGCCCACACGTGCGTTTGCTTGCTTTGTTTTCTTTTGCTCGCCTTTCTTTTTCGTATTGCTCTGTTATAAAAAGAAAAATACTCCCTCCGTTCCTAAATATAAGTCTTTATAGAGATTTCACCAAGTGACTACATACGGAGTAAAATGAGTGAATCACACTCTAAAATACGTCTACATACATCCGTATGTTGCATTCCATTTGAAATGTCTAAAAAGACTTATATTTAGGAACGGAGGGAGTAGTTATCGGTATTCAAATTTAAAAACATCTAAAAATTTGAAAAGGGTTCATAATTTGGAAAAAATTCACGAATTTGAAAAATATTATAAATATAAAAAGATCATGAATCTGAAAAATCATAGAATTGAAATAAGTTTGCAATTTTGAAAAACAAATTATGTAATTTTATTAAAGTTCATGAACTTAACACGAGTTTTTTTAAGTATAAATTATTGAAAAGAACTAAAAAAATTAAAAAATAGGAATGAAAACAAAATAGAAAAATGACCATAAGCTTCTAGAAGCTTCACAAAACGATCTAGAAGAAACAAATCAAAGCCCAACTAGAAAAATGAAAAAAAGAAGAAGAAAAACCCTAAAAAATAGAAACTGAACAAGAAAACCAAAGTAAAATAGAGAAAAACCAGACAAAATAACCTCAGGGAATTTTATTCAAATTCGCTGTGAATAGTTAAAAAGGGCCGACCCCTTTAATCAACTGTACATTAAAATTGGAAGTGGACGTGCACTCTCTACCGAAACCCCAAGTAACCGGCGCTAGAAGCGTAAATAGAAAATCGCAGGCCGCGCCCAATATGCACGTGTGAGCTATGTATCGCCTGAACTGATCTACATCTACATCTACACTTCTACACTACACTTCTACATCTACATCTACATCTACACTACTAGTAAAAGAGCAAACATAAGTTCTCCTAAAACCACACAACAAACTGTATCCGGAATACTAAGGACCCTTAGATTGGATTAACTTAGACATATCCTACTGCCCATATTACATCAATAATTTACTATCCAGCGCGACCCGAGTCAGCTTCATTGGTATTGGAGTAATTCTCCTACGCAGATCAGATTGAAAACGGACAAGCCGCCGGCCGTATCTAGCTACAGCCGCCGCCTCCCACCGGCGCTGGTGCCGGTCCGTCCCGTCTCCGATGGTCTTAGGGCCATGGAGGCGGAGTGGATCTCGGCTCTTGCCGGTGGGAGGGCTCCGTTTTTAGATCTGTTTTTGAGCTTTGTTAGGGTTTGTGTCCTGCTCAGGAAGGCGAGACGGCGGCGGTTCCCTGAAGATGGAATAAAGGTCTCCCCGCCTAGCCCCCGTTCCGCTGATGCGTCTAGCATCATCGGTGGGCGTGTGGAGGTGTGTCTCCGGCGGATCTGTCTTTGGTGGATTTGCTCGGATATGTTCGTCGTTCGTTTTCGTTCGTGTGTCTCCAAGTTGAACTCTTTTGATCTACACTCTTCATCTGTGGCGGTTGCTGTTCTGGTGCGTTGGTTCCATGGGGCCTTAGCACGACGACTTCCCGACTGTCTACTACAACAACGTTTGCCCGGCTCCGGCGAGGGAGGGGCGATGACAGCGGCGCGCCTTCGGCTCGCTTCAATGTTTGTAGTCGTCGCTAGGTGGTCTACGAATCTAGATGTAATTTTTATTATTTCTAGTGTTCGTCGTACTATCATGATTGAAGATGAATAGATTGAAAGCTTTTCTCGCAAAAAAAATAATAATTTACTATCCAGATCAATAGCTCAGATCAAATGTTCTGCCTACTCGTGGTCTGCCGCTCTCCAGGCGCTCCGCGTCCCCGATCGCCACGGCCCCTCAGATGATGCCTTGATTTGCGGATCAGTTCCACACCGAATTGCCCGCTAATTCCTCTGCTTTCCCACTCGCGTTGCCCCCACAATCTCCTCCGCCCTAACCTACGGCCTCCACGCGAACCCAACGCCGCCGCGCTTCCGTTCCACGCCTGCCAGCGATGGTCGGGCTGCGCGCGTGCCGCCACCATCTCAGCCGCCTCACCATCGAGCCCCCACTCCGGCGCAACTGCGGCACTTCGTCGCCCGCGTGTCTAATTTTTCATCAGTAGTGGCGGACGCTACCACCGCGCCCCCGCCCCATGACGCCCGGACTCTGGCCTCGGGACCTCAGCCTGGAACAACGCTCCATGAAGCCCACGACTCTGGCCTGGATCTGGGCAGCGGCAGAGGCGACCCCGTATCCCACGCCTCCATTGGAGGAGGAAGATCTGGCGCCCTATATCCCCCGTCAAGGAAGACCCTGCGTGCCATGGTGATGTTGTTGTATGCACATCAGATAACCTCATTTATCTCACGTTTTGTGTGGTACACTGGAGTGAAGGACAATAGATTTTTCTATGCTATGTGGTTGTCTTCCAATATGATTCCGCTGTGCTCTTGCATATTGTTGATCATGAAGCAGAGCACTATCTTGATATGATCAAGAATCATACTTCAGGATGGCATCCAGAGATGAGGAAAGCCGGCATGTCCATTCTATTTCATGAGCTGGCATGTTATTGTGGGAACTGCTAAATAGAGTAGATTTCCTCATTGATTTGTACTAATCTTTCTTCTTTCGTTTCCGTTTATGTGCATGGTCAATCCAATTTCCTTTGATGATAATGACTGCTGATATTTGATAAAGACCATCGAGGATCAAGTAAACCACTCTGAATTTAATTTATGTTGGATGTAGTGCATTTTTAGAGGTCGCAACTCACAACGCTTTGGCCAAACCTATGGCTTCTGGAACTTGTCTTCTTAATTGTTTGCCAATACTTTTTAAATTTACCTTGAAACATGTGGAACGTTATACAAGGCGTGGGTTATAGTGGCAGTCCATGCAGAATTTCATGTTTAAAAATGCATATTTTGAAATATGTATGCGCAGGTGTGTGAGGCTTGCGCAAGGCATGCAGCATGCGTGTGAATGTGCGGACGCGAGGCGATAGAGGGCTCAACAAGGTTTGGCTTCATCTCCAAATTGGATTCAGAATCATCTTCTAATCAAATATAGTAGTCGTTTCTACAAAGACTAATGGGAGGATCATCAGACCAAAAATGCCAAAAGTGGCTGCTTCAAATTTTGTTCGTTTATGTGCTTTGACTGATTACCTTAATGCCAGTAATTCTTGATTTTTGCACCCTATATGGAATGATTTTGCTAGCTCTTGATCAATATCCTTCAGCACACCTGTAAATTCTGTAGCAAATGCTTGTAAGCAATCTCAATTCGACTAACAATATTGATGGATACTAATTGCTACTGCCAATCATCATGTAAACTATCCCAGCTCTATATTAGTTCTGGAATATAATCTGATGGAAAATAATCTAATTCGGAAAAAACTGTGAAACTTGTAAGTTTATGCAACTCATTTGTTTTAATCTTTGCACTAAGAATTCCCATGCCTATATTGTTATAGGTATTATTAGCAATTCTGTCTGTACACTGAAATTTAGGTGCTTTTGGAGAGCTGATTGTACAATAAAATGATCTTCCTTGCAGTATCATTTTTTGCACATAAATAAATTCAGAGCAGCTTAGTCTTAAAGTTATCTATTAAAATATTCATATTTACTCTTCATGTTGCCTAGTAAATTGAGATGTGCATTGCTTAATTATGTGATTACGGCCTTGTCGCTCTTCACATTGCGAGATAACCTGACCAGTAGCATGCCGACATGCATCAGGAAGCCGATGAACAACCAGAGCAGGAAGGCGTGGAGCTTGAGCTGCAGCGACAATGATAACTTGGGCGTCAGCTGCAAAAAATAACAGTTCAAGTATTTAACCAAGTGTAAGATTGCAGTCAGTCAATGGTTGCAGTTCTACAATGACACATTCAGACTCTTGCATCCTCGAAAGTTAGATAGGAACATGGAAACAAGCCTCGAAACTTGTTTACAGGGGAGAGAAAACTTCACACCTACTTTTACCTCCAGTGGTTGAGCGCTCTTGTAGTTTTGGTTCAGATCCTGAAGGTATCTGAAGCACCATAGATGAGTTTGCAAGCAAAAGGATCACCCAACCTGACGGTACAAGTAGCAGTCTCTTTCTTCCAAACTGTAGCATTGATGCCTGTCAATTGGTGGGTAAGTTACACTTGTGCCACAGAGGTCGACCAACAAGTTGTGTATCTCTTATTCTCTTAAACTTGATCCTTATATAACTGGCTATTACTTAATTTTGTTCAGGTCCCAAATTCTTGATTGAACTTTTGGTCTGTTTAAAATACCAGTACACGATATTAAGTTCGAAAGGTAACTAGCAACCTATTTGAGCAAGTTGGAAACACATCCGTATCAGGAGTAGTAGAAATTCCTAAATGCATTGGGATATTGACCTGCAGGTATCTAAGTGTGTGCTGTTTTTCTGCGCAACCCTGCTCCTGATGGTTTTGTGACTGTTGAAAGACAGTATACACCTCATATAAGACATCATTCTCTATATAATATAAGGTGTACTTATTGTCATATAGGTTACTTATTCTTTTCTTTTTCCTTATTTCTATGCATGTTATGCAGCCAGCTTTAGCAGTTCTGTTGTGCTAATAAAGTAGAAAGCTGTGCTACATACTGATACAAAGATGATACTTAAGGAGGTTTTGCATGTGCTTCCAGATTAAGTATGCATCTTCTTGAATCCAAGTGCCATATCTTTACCTTGAGGTATGATTTGCTTCTAGCAGCAGTTTTTTAGCTATCCATCGTTGAAGTGTCATTAACCTTGTACAAAATATTTTATTGATTATATTGTCATCTATTTCGGTTGTGATCATGCCTCCTTCTTCTATTTTACCTCCTAAATTTTCATCATTGAGGTGTTGTGAGTATTAATGAAGAATCTGTCTTTGTCTGAAAGTCATAAATTATGCTTTTGTTGTTGCTTATTTTTTAGGTGTTTTTGTCTCCACGAATGATATTATGCTGTCTTCGCAATTTAAGCCTTGATGCACTCTATCGATCTCAGTGGAGGAGCATACACATGTTTTTTGGGGTCCATTCTATGAGGTTTCATTGTTTCATGTCATATCACCATGGAGGCGGTCCGTTGCCATCATTGTTTTCCGGATCAGATATGTAAATGAACTATGATTTTTATTTGTAAGATGGATATTTTTGCTAAAGTACCAATCATATAGATTTATTCCTGCCTTCTTGTACATGGAAAGGAACCAGAAGTTTAAGGTTCCTTAAGAATTTTCCTTCATGTATCCTCTTCAGCTATTTTCTTTTCCTTGTCAGCAAAAAACGACTCATTATGTATGCAGAAATAAGAGAGAGCAAGGTTGTATGTGGATGAACCCAAAACCCATATACAAGCTCCAAGGTAAAATGAGAGAGCAACGTTGTACATTCTCTCATCACCCGCTAGATAAACCAAAAATACACTCTTTTGGTTAGTGATATGGTAAATTTACAACAAACAGACTATTAGAGATGCTGTGATCTTATTTCTCATTTTATCTTGTGTGAATTTAAACCTCAATGATTGTCATTCTTTTTGTTTCATCATGTCTTCTTGGGTAAAATGCATTTGATGTATTTCAATATAAGTGACTAAGTGAGCATGCATAATTCAATTCATTATATATAACCCAATTAGATTTACACGGTACATTTGAAATGAAATGTGACTAGACAATGCATCCTACATTATTACACCAGCTTAAATCGAAGAATGGCTCGCATGATTCCACGAGCGAAGGTTTGCTTTCCGCAAAGACGTGCATTGCACGTACACGCTTACTAGTTCCTAATAAGTCTCGCCTACAGTGTGATGCTATTCGGCCGGCCCAATACTATAGCTGCGCGCTAGCTGTTCTTTCTGTGATTTTTTTATCGGTATTTTCTCTGTTTTGCATCGGCTTGCTCTTTTTTTTTTCTTTTTTTTTTCATTTCTTTCTTTGTCTTTCACCGATTTTCTTCAGTTTTCTTTTCAACACATGTCTAATTTTTCCATAAACATTGTAGATTTTTTCGTTTATATAACAACATTTTTCGTTCATGTTTAAACTTTTTCAAATACATGATCAACATTTTTTTCAAATATATGTTTCGGCGTCTACTTTTCTTCATACGCATGTTACATTTTCTGTGTATATCTAAATCTTCTATATATATGAAACTTTTTTTCTGTATTATGTGAATATTTTGTAAATGCATGATTAATATTTTTTCCAAACACATGCTTTGAACATTGTTTTCAACTATGTGTTATTGTTTTTCCAAACACACGTTGAAACATTTTTTTAGCGATTGCAATATATTTTTAAACCATGCTAGCATTTTTTACGTTGTACAAATATTTTTTTAAATGTCACCAACATATTTGTTGAATTGCATGAACATTTTTTAATTGTAACTTACATTTTCTTGAATCGTATGAAACATTTTATTAAAATTACACGAACATTCGTTTACATTATATAAATATTTTCTATAAATGTCACGTAGATCACGCATAAACATTTTTAAATGTGACAAATATTATTCTGAAAGGTATCAATTTTTTTGAAAGGTATCAACATTTAAAAAAAAATCCGAACAGACGAGGGGGCGCAGAGGGCAAATTGCGCACCACATCACAATTGGACAAAATATTTGACTGTTTGATAGATAGTCCCATGACAATATGCCAGCTGCAACCAATGCTCGGAATCCATATAAAGCCACTAGACAGTAATTATTATTTTCCATCAACTAACTTTTCCGGTTCACAGCAAACCATTCCTGCGACAATGAGATAGCGGCGCCCCCTCCATTTCGATAACCATGACGCACTAAGCCGTCAGTGTGCGTCGCGATATACAGTTAGGGTGTGTTTGGTTTGATGACAGGGATGATTGGTTGGAGATATGCACTGACAGTACCACGGCTTGGCTGATGCAACAACACTGGTGCAAGAATGTAGGATATTCAACTCCGCTTCCAGCTCAGGCATTCTTAGCTCACCAACGGGATTCTGGATTGAAGTGCACAATGGCTACAGCAGCTTCAAGATTTACTCGGTGCTGGCAGCTTAACTTCATGAGTTCTTCGCATTATGAGTATAACCTAGCAATCAACTGAATTTTCTTCTCAGGCCCTCTGTATGCTGGGTTGCTGGCGCACAAAGGAAGGAGCACAGCACACCACCTTACTGAAAGGCAAAGGCTCAATAAATCTTCACCCTCGGGCCTCGGCTCCTCGTGCAAGAAACCCTCAGCGCAAGAGCTTGGCGTGCCTCAACCTGTATGTGACTGCGCCTCGACAAACTCCAGCACAGTACAAATCTCCGCATGCAGAGGATGCTGGCTGCCACCGGCCACAAACTCATGCACCTCACCGTCAAGCTCGACCGAGCTGCACCCTGGAGTCTTCTTCATCTGCAGGCTGTTCATCTCCCTCCTCTCCCTGGCGAGGCCGCTCCAGTTCTGGGCTTTTGCGTACATGCTGGACATCATCACCCTTGCCCAGGGGTCATCCGGATCCAATCTGGTAACTTCCGCCGCCGCAATCTCGCCAAGCTCCAGGCTGCCATGGACTTTGCACGCGCTCAGGAAAGCTCCCCATATCACCATGTTAGGTTTCATTGGCATTGTCTTTATCATCCTGTATGCCTCCGGCAGACGCCCGACGCGGCCGAGAAGATCGACCATGCAACCATAGTGTTCAATCTTGGGTGCAATTCCATATCTCTCCTGCATGGAGTGGAAGTAGTCGAGGCCTTGGTCCACTAGCCCTCCGTGTGCACACGCATTCAGGACCCCGACGAGAGTGACGTCGTCAGGGCGCATGCCACCATCTTGCATCACGTGGAACATCCGCAGGGCATCAGCGGCACGACCATGCATCGCCAGTCCGCAAATCACTGTTGTCCATGAGTAGAGGTCCCTCTTCCCAGGTGCCTTCTCAAACACCTGCAAGGCTGTGTCAATGCTTCCACATTTGGCGTACATGTCTATCAAGCATCTATCCAGTGTGCCATTGTCATTCATCCGGTTCTTGTCAATATACGCATGGACCCAAATCCCAGTCTCCAAACACCCTGCAGCTGCACAGGCACCAAGGACAGTGGCCATTGTAGGCCCATTCGGGTGCACCGGGCATGAGGACGGAGACACCATCTGGCGGAACAAGCCTAACGCCTCCCTGCACCGACCGACCAGGCAATACCCTGCTATTACCGTGTTCCACGACACCACATCCCTCCTCGGCATAGCAAGAAAGAGCTGGTACGCAGCCTCCACATGTCTATTCCTGACATACTGATGCACCATGGCGTTCCAGGCAACGGCACTCTTTGCCGGCATGTCGTCGAACACCCTCCTGGAGACCGCGAGCTCCCCGCACTCCCCGTAGACTCTGACAAGCTGGGTGGAGACGAACACGTCCGGCTCGATGCCGCTGACGACGACGAAAGCATGGACCATCCTCCCCGCGGCCACCGTGCGAGAATGGCATGCGGCCAGCACGACGGCCAGGGCAACGTTGTCCGGGACGAGGCCGTCCGAAAGCATGCCCCGGAACACCCGGAGGGCCTGGGCCGTCTGCCCGGACGCCGCGTGGGCCCGCGCCATGGCGGTGCGCGCGACCAGGCCCCGGTCGGGCATTTCATCGAACAGGTCCCGCGCGTGCGCCGGGCGGCCGAGCGCGGCGTAGGCCGTGAGCAGGGCCGTGGGGAGGTGCGCCCCGGCGTGGAGGAGGCCCGGCTTGAGGAGGAGACAGTGGATGGCGGCGGCCGACAGGTGCGCCCCCGGCGCCGCCGGCGAGAGCGACTTGATGAGGCGGAGGAGCGAGCTGGAGGACAGGGCAAGCGGGTGCATTATCTGCCTGACTGACTGGGCCCACGGCGCGCGAGCCTCGTAATAACTACTGTAACTATACACGTTGAGGGGGCAGAACGTAAATGATAGAACATGTAGGGGTGTTATCGGATAAATAAAATAGCAGACGATATGCCAAATCCAACCACTACGATGCTGGTCGCCGTATCCTCGGGAATCCGCGGCTCCTGCTCCTCCTCCTGCCCCATCGCCTCCGCCGCGAATCTATTCCTCCGGGGCTCCTCTTTGCGGCGCAGGTGACTCCCAGAATCTTCTTTAGGGAGGGGGGCTCTGGGTGAGGTGCGTTCTTGGATTTTTTTCTTCTTCTTGCGCTGTCTTGGATGGATGCAGTTCAGCAGGATGCGTTCTTGGATTGCTTCTGTCTGTTTGCAGTCTGATGTAGAAATAGATAGTTCTTGTTTCGCTTGATACCCATGATTCTGTCTAATTATAGGGGCACCGCGGTCGCAATCCACTCCTCAACTCGCTCCAGTTAGTGTTAACTTGTGTAAATCTTTGCCTACGGTTCAGAAACAAAATATTTTAGTATTGTATATTATTAGAATTAGAACAGAAGCAATAGGGTCCTGAACCAATGAATCCTTTTGGCCGATAAAAAGCAGGACCTGCCTGTGAGTTCGATTTTTTTTTTTTTTTGACTGACGGTCCATGCCTTGGAAATTAACTATGCATGTAGTAGAGATGCTAATTTTTTGAGTTGACTAATAGTGACCCACTCAAGTTCCCAGTCTGCCTCATCTTATTCCTATTCAGTTCACTTTGGATTCTGTAGCCACTTCCACCTGGTTTTAATCTCTCTCTCACTGACTACACAGCAACAGCAAGGTATCTTGGCGTTCAGAAGCCATGGCTTCTGCCCATCCCTCGCAAGGATTGCCTTCAGGGATGGATCCTTCTATGGTGGATGAGTACGCTTCCCAGTCCAAGCTGTTGCAAGAATTCGTCAAGATACCCAGCATTGGCAAGGCTTGGATCTTCAGCTCCAAAGATGGTATGGACTGTTACTGCTGTATATCCACTTCTTGTCAACTTCAAATTTCTCACTCTTCTTTTTGGTTGTTTAATTTTAAGAAAACGCATCCAGGGCAATGGTTTCTGTTAGCCAGTCAGATCTTTTGGCCAACAAAAAGAGGAGTTTCCTTCTAAATACTCACATCTCAAAAAGTTCCTCAAAGTCGGCGAGTTTCCAGTGGTCTCCCTTCCCAGTTGAAATGACCGGGGTGTCAGCAGTCGTTCCATCACCGTCCGGAGAAAAGCTTCTGCTAGTACGGAATGCTGAGGATGATGACTCCCCTACAAAATTGGAGATTTGGGGGCCCTGTCAGTTGGAGAACGAAATACATGTCGCACGGTCTGTTCATGGATCACTGTACGCTGATGGATGGTAAATCTCCTCTTTCTTTTGTTTATCCCTTTTGCGACATCGAGCATTTCTTCATTTTACTTTTGTATCTCTGCTATGTGCTTTGTATTGCTATAAATGTAGGTTTGAAGGGATTTCATGGAACCAGGAAGAGACTCTTATAGCTTATATTGCTGAGGAGCCTCCTCAACCAAAGCCAGAGTTCAATGATTCAGGTTACAGGAAGGAAGGTTCGTCTCAGAAGGACTGCAGGAGCTGGAAGGGACAAGGGGATACAGAAGATAGCTGGGGAGAAACCTATAGTAAGAAAAGGATACCTGCTTTGTTCGTCGCTAACATATCTAGGTATGCTTCTAGTTGACGTGAAAAAAAAAATTCGAGGAAGTTTACAATATATTGTGGTATTCTGAGGAAACTTTCCACTGCAGTGGTGAAGTACGAGCCTTGAAGGGTATACCTAGATCATTAAGTGTTGGCCAGGTGATTTGGGCTCCATCGTCTTCATATAGTTTGGTTTTTGTGGCATGGTCAGATGATAATGGTTTCCAAGAGACACCAAGGAAACTTGGTATCAAATACTGCTATAACAGACCTTGTGCTCTGTATGCTGCTGCTGATCCTTTCAAGGAAGAAGCTGACAAACCATCAACTGAGTGAGCATATCTATCCTTGGTAACATTAATTATTCATTTTTCGGTTCTTACCCATTGCCAGATGCACATTTTTTATACATTTGAGGAATTTGTGTTGATTTTTTATGTTTTTTTTTAATTTCCACTTTTACCTTAAAGACTTGCATCAAACATATGTTGAAAGATCTTTTCTGTACAAGTTAACAAGACTGGTTACATATTTTTTTACTTCATCATCCTAGTTGTAGGAAAGACTATGCTATATGCTCACAAAGCACAGATTTTTTTTTTCATTTTACCATGGAAAGGTTATTTTATTTTCTGGTTACCTGTTTGTATTTTGTAACAGCTCCAATAAGGGTGATACTGCCGCTCTGATCAAGTTAACAGAAGACTTGAGCAGTGCTTTTTTCCCACGGTTCAGGTAGGATGACTTCCATTGTTCAGTGGTGTTAATTTATGTCACAAGGATCAACTATATGTGTTGGAAGTAACAACAGGTCCACTGCTGCATATTTTAGATTTTACTAGATTTTCCTTTTTATTTTCTCTTTTGCATTGAGATTGTTTAGGCCAGCATTTTTCTAGCATTGGTGTTAGCACATAACATGGATAAACACCGTGTAAAGGAGAACCGAATGACAATGGCAGAGGGGGGGGGGGGGATATGTTTTTGAAAAAACGCAAAAGCCTTGAGTTTCAGTTCACAGATAGAAAGAAGAGTTTGAACTAGCCCGTAGAGGGGCACACCCAGTGATACAACACGACGCACTAAAAAGTAGTCGCCGCCTCTGCGGGTAGCAACGCCGCAAGACCCCTCGCGCCTGCCATCACCCAATCCCTGGCTTTTGTCCCGATCGCCTTGACGAGGCTAGCTAGGCTGAGACGGGCGTCGCGGAAGATGATACCCTCTAAGAAAAGAAATCCTTCTCGTATTCTGCTGCTTTTTTGACTCCTCTGGACTCATATAGTAGCATTGCGATTCCGAATCTTTTTTATTTATGAATATGAACAGAAAAAATTCATTGTATTGTTGGGTCGGAGCGGAGGTTTGGTCCAGAAAAATTAGGAACAAAACGTCTACTCTACCGCATTGAAGTCTATATCGCGTTGTGATGCTTCCATATGCATCATGCCACTAGCATGATGCTGAGAACGCGCCCTTCGGGCAAAGGTCTGGACGGAGGGGCAAGTTTCCTGCTACCAGTCCACAAAGTCATCCCACGTGACGGCTGAACAAGCCATCGATGTGTTCAGGACTCATGCCACACCGTGTGTGGAAGGGAGCAGCCTGTGAGGAGATGTGCCACTGCCATCGTCTCCTCCGACTGGTCACATAATACTCTACAAGGTGTATGCTGCAGGCCTCGATGCACTGGTCGCTCGGCAGTCCAACAACGGTCTTGAAAATTAAGCTACACGAAAAACATAACCCTTGGGGGTGCCCACGACTTCCAGTTTTTGCTTCCAAGCGCTCGAGCTGACTGCTCTCTAGAAGAGGACATCCTATGAGCTCTTGGAAGTGTCCATCCAGGGTCCGGTGCCACTGGAGGACATCCGGCGAGGTGGGAAGCTGCACCCTGCACACCATCCGGCAGACATGGATTTAGTGTCATAAGACCGGCGAATTTAAGGCCTCCCTTATGTCCGAGATCCAACTGCGATCTTTCAGGGCGTCTCTAACCTCCACCTCTTCCTAGCGCGCCCTGAGACCAGAAGCAGTAGCTCAGGCACAAACCCAGAAATGGCATGATCGTCGATCCAGTGATCCTCCCAGAATAAGGCAGATGCTCCGTCGCCAACCGCCATCTTGGTGGATGCGGCAAACAAATCACGCTCATCCCAGGAAAATTGCAGGTCCAGACCCTCCAAGGATGGTTTGGTTTGGTTGTTCCGCTCGCCCTGGCAAGGACCGGAACAACCAATCCCCCAAGCGGAGGGGCCTGCACACCCTGACCCAATTGACGTGATAGTGGCTGCTCTTCGCGGGCGCTATGCCTGCCCAAAGGAAGCCCCTCAGGATTTTATCCATCTTCTGGGCTCTCTTGGTTAAGCTTAGTGTTAGTACCAAGAGCACAAGTAACACTGATTTGGGGCTCTGTTTTAGGGACTGATTCCCCCAGCAATCATCAATTTGAAGTTACAACTAACTAATATAAAATCCGGACTGAAAAATATCATATCCCTAATAATAAGATTACTAAGAAAACTCCAGCAACCTGTCGGGTTGCGGCTACTGGCCTCTATATATTGTCTTGATGGCCCATAACCGGACACATGTTTACTGCCATGATGCCAGGCAACATGTGCATGACATATGGTTAGAAATTACACTGATAACACTATGTCACTCCTTTTCCCAATGCAAGGCCACACCAATAGATGGACCATGCACATTATTAAGTGTATGTGCTTGTCTTTTAATGAGTTGTAACGGGACTTGCCTGTCACCATTCAAACAATAATAAATCCCCGTTTGGTGTAATTTTAATTTGAAAATACATAATATGGCCGTACCAAATTAACATCATCAATATTTCCTTCTTGTTGCTGTAGAACCTGGCCTCAGTAGTATGAATCTTTGTGCACTGCAAACAATTTTTTTTGTAACTTTATACTCAAATTTGGGTTGTTAGTTATGTTGATTATTGTTATTTAATTCTTATGCAAGAATGGTTATGTCGAGTTTCTGATGCATTTACGCTATCAATACATTGTAATGCTAAATAATGTGAGCTTTTATTGCGCAGCCCAGATGGGAAGTATCTTGTGTTTATCTCAGCGAAGAGTGCTGTGGATAGTGGAGCACACAATGCCACAAATTCGATGCATAAAATTGACTGGCCTACCGACGGCAAACTAGAGGGGAGCCTCAGTGTTTCTGATGTGGTATAATGATGCCGTTCCATTTCCTTAAGTTTATACCTTTGGATAAGAAGTGCTGGATGTCCAATATCACATGCTTAATACATTAGTTATTATTTAGGTACCCATTGTAATGAGCCCTCAAGATGGGTGTTTCCCTGGGATGTACTGCTCTGGCTTACTTAGGTTTCCATGGCTTTCTGATGGACGGACTATGATTTTATCTTCTGCTTGGGGAAGCAAGGAAGTAATACTTTCTATCAACGTTGCGAGGTAACTACACACATCTACCCGTTCTATTGTTAAACTCATATGGGCTAACTCGTTTATCTGTCCATGAATTCACTGTGTCCCTCAACAGCGGCGAAGTCTCAAGAGTTAGTCCGCAGGATTCAGATTATTCCTGGAATGTTCTCGCACTTGACAATAATAACATATTTGCTGGTAACCCTAAATGCCTACGGTTTTAAAGCAGACTTCATATTTCCATCAGCTAAATTTTCATATTTATGTGCCTTCTATTCCTTCCAGTTTCCAGCAGCCTTGTAACGCTGCCTCAAATGTACTATGGATTTGAAGATTCTCACACAGACAAGCCCTGCCAGTGGGACTGGCAGGAAATTTCGTCTCCATTTCCGAAGCCATCTGATAAGGTTTAACTTAAACATAATATTTTCAGTCCATCCTCCGCCACTACTCCTGAATTCTGACAGAAGATTTGATGCCGCAAACTATGCGTTTCTGTGATGTATATTTCACAGGTCAGCTCCTTGTTAGCCGATCATAAGTTCAGTGTAATCAAAATCCCAGTTAGCAATCCTTCTGACAAACTTCCAGATGGTATGCAACAACTTCATCACCACATATTCCTTTTACTGCTCACCAATTGTACAGAAATCTGCTATGATTTTATTATCTTTTTGTAACTTAGTATGAAGTTGATACTCTTCTGTTTATTTCTTTCTGAAGTGATCCTCCTTTTACTGCAATGAGTAGAATGCTATATATATCGTGATATGTGGGTGTGGCATGACGTAACTGTGTTGTATTAAATAAATGATTCACTGGAATGCTTCATCGAAGAGAAGATTGTAAAGTTCATGATAGTCCAACTTCTATTTTGGTCATCTACTTGGCTCATAATAGACAATTTCTAAGAAATCCTTTATCGAGATTGTTACTTTTAAAATGCCTTGATATTTTCTCCTTCAAAACTTTGACTGGACCAGTATGCATAAATGCCATTCTTATTCACTCACCATTTCACTTTACAATTCGATCAAACACCCCAACTGTATATCTTGGACTAGTAAGCTCTAATTGTTTCAGTAGGAAAAACTTCACTTTCAACCCTAGACTCTGAAAGTGCAACCTTGAACTATTGAAACAGTCCACTTTTAACCCTCAAGTGGTTTCACAAGTGATTTCAGCAGACGTGCATTCCACCTCACTGCCATGTTAACAAATTTCAATTGTTTTTTATTAATTTTGACCACCATTTCTTCCATTCTTAGTAATTTGTTGTCAACAATGAGTTCTCTCTCTCTCTCTGTCCTTGCCTTTCTTCTCACTTGATAATGTTATATTTTCTCTGTTCAGGTGCTAAGCTCCCCTTTGAGGCTATTTTCGTGTCTGGCAAGGATTCAGCAAGTAGTCCAACGATTGTTGTTCTTCATGGTGGTCCTCACAGTGTCTACCCATCAAGCTATTCGAGATCCTTGGCCTTTCTGTATGCACAGGGATATAACCTGCTTGTTGTAAATTACAGGTGAGCCTTAAAATTATGAGTATTTATCTTGTAAATGATTTGTCATGAACCATGTTTCATCATGGGGTATCCATCAAGCGGGAGATCGTATGGTGATGCTTTGCGCTAGGAGTCTAGGACAGCTCTAGGTGAAGGATATCACTGTTCAAAAAAAAAAGGTGAAGGAGATCAATGGCCGAAGGAGGAACATATGGTGATGCTTAGGGGACTAGAGATTTGTTATTCCATCTCTTAATCCAAAGAGATGGCTGTGCCATGCTTATAAGACACACTTCTAATTAATCCAACTATGAAGATATGCATGCATGCTGCTGACTCCTTTTGCAAAACCAATACACTAACACAGTTCTGCATCACACTAACACAGACACACTACTCTGCTGACTCCTTTTGAGTTCCATGGTTCTGTATTTTGAATGTTAACTAGTTCTGCATCACACTAACACAGACACACTACTCTGTTGCTTAGGGGCTCGTTGGGGTTTGGAGAAGAAGCGTTGCAATCTCTTCCTGGCAATATTGGTTCTCAGGTGCTATTAATTATTTCCATGTTTAAGATAATTTTCCCTAGATGTCAAAATTATCACGACCGATCTATGATCTTATGTGCAATTGGTAAAATGCTCATGAACAGGATGTGAATGATGTATTGACAGCTTTGGACTTTGTCAAAAAGAGAGGACTAATAGATGCATCTAGAGTAGCTGTAGTTGGAGGTTCACATGGAGGTTTCTTGACAACTCATTTGATCGGCCAGGTTTTTCTGACCGCCTTCTTTCTTCCTTAATTATTTCTGCACTTACTTCTTTTATTGGTCTTTTTATGCTTACTTTGTTTGCTCACAGTTTATATTCTCAACGGAATTTACCATGCAATTCATTATATCACATATTAGTAATCGGGGAACTTGGTCCAGAACTTAAAAAGTTCAAGGCACATAGACTTCATATATCACATGATGTTAGTCATTATGTTTTATGATCTAGAATATTGTTGAAATGGGCACATTTCTTGGAATGCAGGCTCCAGAAACATTTGTTGCAGCAGCTGCTCGAAATCCAGTATGTAACTTACAATTGATGGTCGGTACCACTGATATCCCTGATTGGTGCTTCCTGGAGTTTTATGGAAAAGAAGGGAAAAACTGCTTTACGGAATCTCCTTCAGCAGACACTCTTACTCAGTTTTACCAGAAATCGCCTATATCACATATTTCCAAGGTACATAATTAGTCGGTTGCACATTTGCATGAAAATTCATTTCTGAAATCTTTGCTTGAGGAAAAGGTTCGGGTTTATCCGTGCAAAGGAAGAGGCTGCCAGGACTCTTTTATCAGAAATCAATTGCTTGACAATATATGTCATCACATCTGCAGGTTAAGACACCAACACTCTTTCTTCTTGGAGCAAAAGATCTCCGTGTTCCTGTTTCTAATGGCCTACAGGTACATCCTATTCTGTTTAATAGATTCGTCAAGCTTATTTGCGCTTTCATAAAAAAAAAGGGTACAGGAGGCTGCCTTCGAGCCCTTGTAATAGTATTAGTACCACTACTGTGCGTGTTTGGACATCTCAGATCATTTTCATGAAAGAAACCCCATGGCCGTCATTGTTGAGTTATTCAACTTATACTTAATAACTGTTGTCGCAACATTTTCAGTATGCAAGGGCTTTGAAGGAGAGGGGAGTCGACACCAAAATTATTGTCTTCCCAGAAGATATTCATGGACTTGACAAGTTTGTCCAAACTTAAATTTACTTACTACGATTACTATGCATGTTGTCCAAACATTTCACTAGATCATTTTTTATCTCTTTACAGGCCACAGTCCGACTTTGAGAGCTTCCTCAACATAGGAGTTTGGTTCAAGAAGTACATGAGCAAATAAGCATCTGGCTTCTTAAACAGCATGATCTCCTTGTATTTTTCATTCTGGTGGATAAATGCTTGTAATTTAGGTCATAGGAACGTGTGCCGTGAAAATAGTGTTCGACTGGCAACTCTGTAAATAATATCTTCCGTGGACTTGTGGTGCTACTTTAGTGGTACCGGTATGGATTAGAACTTGTGATTCCAAAAATAAAGCTGATGCATTTTAGAGCTCACTGGGATCCACTGCAAAAGTTCCTTTCTCTTTAATCCCCAAAGGCTGCAAATCTTAGGTCTTAATTGCCAAAATTACATTACCGAAACACAAGCAATAACCTCCCCCTTTTTTCTCTAAAAAAACATAAATACCAGGATCCTGATTGCAAATAGAGCTTGAGTCTCAGTCATTAAAAGTAGGGAAACGCTTCCTATTAAAAGTAACCGATGGGAATGATAAAACACACCATGTATGTAGCAAGTAGAAACTGAAGCACTCTTTTTGGGCTCGCCCTGTTTGAGCTTGTAGTTTTCATCTTCTACTCCCTTTCTCCGGAAATACTTGTTATCAAAATGAATAAAATGAGATGTATCTAAATGTATTTTAGCTCTAGATACATCCCTTTTTGTCCATTTTGATGACAAGTATTTTCGGACGGAGGGAGTAATCTAGATATATATGACATTATTCCCAAGCAAGCTAGCTAATAAGCTTCACACCACCTTGACCTAGTAGAATAAGAAGTACACCATATGTATTTGAGATGCTTTCCTAAGCTTTGGTAACTTGAAAGGAATCACATTGTTGGAGAAAATAAAGCCATGTGTTTAAAACGATGCATGATGCAAGATCAAATTATGTATTAGTATTACTTGCCTCTTGGTTCCCATCAGTGTTGCCTTCATCCTTGCATTTTTCCTGGTCACTGTGAGTCTCTTGGTTCCCCAAAAAATAGTAATTGTAGGATGGTTGAGGTTGACCCCTGCTCCGTTCCTGATCGCAGCAGCTGCAACCTTGCTCTCGGAAGGTGCACATCACAGCCATCTGTGCCAAGCACCGTTGTTACTTGTTTGAGATGATTGAGATGCTCAATGCCTGTGTAGAAGCCATAGGTTGTTGCCACTGACACAAGGCATGGAATACCAAGCTTCTCAAGCCTGGGCATAGCACCTTTCATGAACGTTACATATGCCTCGGCTTCACCGCTGATGCTGAACTCCTTCAGACTTGGGGATCCGATGTCTTGGACTATAATTGGCCTATATTTTGGTCCTGTCTTCAACCACAGTTCTAGGCAAAGTAAGGCTGGGAGCTCCCCAACAGCGAGTAGACCCTTCTCCGTTAATTCAGTTAAATTGATGTCTAGGTAAGTAAGGCTGTTGAGTGTTGGTGCAATCCACTTTGGAACACTCACGGAATAACAATCGCTGGACATGTAAAATAGTTGAAGGGAAAATGGCAGTGGAGACCAAGAATCCAAGAACTCAAGGGAACCACCGTACCTAGCTATCTGTAAAGACACGAGTTTACAGTCGCTAAGCGTGCATAGTGAGGAAAGTAACATTTGTTCATGTCTTTTGTACTCCTCGGGTTCTCCACCATCTAAATATATGTCAAGTTCAGACAAACTTGTTAGGTTCTGGAGATCCTCCACTGCAACTACTGGGCTACGTAATATTAAAGCCCAAAATAACTCGCAAGTTCCTCATTACTCCAATTCCATTTGGTATCTTAGTTCCCACTGCAACAAGTAGGTGTTGTAGTTTAATGAGCTGCACTATTCCAGATGGCAACTCTTGCACACATGTATCCCAAAAGATCTAGGGTCTCTAGCTCACCTAACATTACAGTCTCCGATGGTAGCTTTGATATCCTTGTGCACCTATAGCTGACGTATTTTAGGTTGAACAATTTGTCGAAATTGTGCATATCATAATCGTCCAAACCCTCACTATCCTCAAAAATCTAGTACACCCAAAACTTCAAATTTAACAAGGCTAAGCAAGTGTTTAATTCAATCTGATGATGTTGCAGTTAGTGATCGAATACGACTTGGATCTAAACATGGCAATGAATTTGCAAGCTCCCTGTCAATGTGTTGGATGGATAGTCGTCAAATGAAACCATGATGATTTGGCAAGCACGTGTGTCCACCTTATCCATTGACAACAATAATGAAATTATCTTGAGCCGATTTTGAAATAATATCAAGCATCATGTCATGGACTCGATAGGTACTAGATTTGCCATCATAACCAATGTACACTAGTTGAAACAAAGCTTTTATTGATAAGCTCGTAGAAGTAGTTCTCAGCGACCTCTTGCCGACATTGCCCATGCTCTTCATAGAGAAAGCCTTCTTCTATCCACCGCCTCACTAGCTTGTCCCTATCAATCATATAATCCTCGGGGAATACACTTAAATACAACAAACATGTCTTGAGATTAGATGAAAGATCATTATAACTAAGGCGTAATATTCTATTCATTCCCTCTTGGATCTTGTTATTTCCAAAGTAGAGCCGATTGACCTATTAGGCTGGTCGTAATGGTAGTATCATAGCTAGTATCATGCATACCAACTACACAATTTTAATGAGGTGTCATAAAATTAAATGAAGAAAGAGATGGTTGAGCATCATATCATGATACCGTATCATAGTAAATGCTATAGTAGTATGTGTCATGCATGGCAATAAATAGAGTACTACTTGATACTAAGGCTGCCGCTAATGCATGAGTGCTTAGATGAGGTGCTAAGCACATTAAATAGCTTAGCAACTATACTCCCCAGTGCTTAGGTGCTTAGCTTATGGTTGCTAAGCTTGCTTCATTTAATGATTTAGCAAATAAAGATCTTCATGTATTGGTGGGCTTCCTTCCTTTAAATGTTTTGCCTAGGTTCACGCGTTTAGCATTGTTTCTTCCTGGAGTCACCACACTCATCTCTCTCCTCTTAAATAACATGCCACATCCGATTTTTTGCCTACGTGGAAGACTTAGCACCTGTACGAGGTGGAGCGTTGGGAGGAGCCTAATATACGATACTATGCATTAGGGAGGTAGTATCATACACTAGTATCATATGCATGATACTAGTATATGATACTCCCCATTACAACCAGCCTTAACCTTCTCCCACTCTACATTGGAAACTGGTTTGTTTGCTAGTAAACTAGAGATAGTAATAACTGCCAATGGTAGGCCTCCACATTTTTTGAGGATTTTATCTGAAACCTCCTTCAACATGTTTGGGCAGCAGTTCTCAGAGCGAAACATTCTTTTGTGGAACAATGTTTTGGAGTGCAGGTTACTTCCATGTCATACACGGTCATAATAGCTTGGATAACATGACCTTTCTACATCTATAATGCGTGTAGTAGCTATAATTATGCTAGAACCGTTATGATGGGAAACGTTGCATGGAAAATTAAAAAAATTATATGCACATGCAATGATCTATCTACGGAGATGCGTAGCAACGAGGGGTGGAGTGTGTCTACATACCCTCGTAGACCGTAAGAAGAAGCGTTTCACAATGTTGTTGATGTAGTCGAATTTCTTCACGCTTCAACCGATCAAGTACCGAACGCACGACACCTCCGCGTTTTGCACACGTTCAGCTCGGTGACGTCCCTCGCCTTCTTGATCCAGCAAGACGTCGAGGTACTAGATGAGTTCCGTCAGCACGGCGGCATGGTGACGGTGATCTCCGCAGGCTTCGCCTAAGCACTACGAAAATAGGACCGATGGAGTAAACGGTGGACGGGGGCGCCGCACATGACGCCTAACAATTGATGTTGTGTGTTCTAGCCCCCCCCCCCTCATATATATATAGGTGGGAGGGAGAGGGAGGCAGCCAGGGCACGCCCATGTAGGGTCTGAATCCTACTTGGGTTGTTGGCCTTAGCCGCGCCCCCTACCTTATATGTCAGAGGGGGAAGGAAAGGGGAGGGGGGAGAAAGGGAAGGGGGAGGCCGAATCCCCCCTTTCCTTTATTTCCCCCTCTTTCCTTCTCCTCTTGGTTCGACCCATATGGGGGGTGCACCAGCCCCTGGTGGCTGGTGTGTTTCCCCACTTGGCCCATAAGGCCCATATCTTTTGTCGGGGGTGTCCGAAACTCCTTCCGATGACCCGATGAGTACTGATGTCCTTCGGAACACTTTTGGTGTCCGAATACCATCGTCCTATATATCAATATTTACCTCTCAACCATTTCGAGACTCCTCGTCATGTCCGTGATCTCATCCGGGACTCCGAACACCATTCAGTCACCAAACCACATAACTCATATAATACTATATCGTCAACGAACGTTAAGCGTGCGGACCCTACGGGTTCGAGAACTATGTAGACATGACCGAGACACCTCTCCGGTCAATAACCAATAGCGGAACCTGGATGCCCATATTGGCTCCCACATATTCTACGAAGATCTTTATCGGTCGAACCGTTATGACAACATACACAATTCCCTTTGTCTGTTGGTATGTTAGTTGTCCGAGATTCGATCGTCGGTATCTCTATACCTAGTTCAATCTCGTTACTGGCAAGTCTCTTTACTCATTCCGTAATACATCATACCGTGACTAACTCATTAGTTATTTGCTTGGAAGGCTTATTAATTATGATCTGCATTACCGAGAGGGCCTAGAGATACTTCTCCGATACTCGGAGTGACAAATCCTAATCTCGATTCATGCCAACCCTACAAAACACCTTCGGAGATACCTGTAGAGCATCTTTATAATCACACAGTTATGTTGTGACGTTTGATAGCACACAAGGTATTCCTCCGGTATCCGAGAGTTCCATGATCTCATAGTCAAAGGAATATGTATTTGACATACATGAAAGCAATAGCAATAAACTGTACGATCAAATGCTAAGCTAACGGATGGGTCTTTTCCATCACATCATTCTCATAATGATGTGATCCCGTTATCTAATGACAACTCATGTCCATGGTTATGAAACCTTAACCATCTTATATTAACGAGCTAGTCAAGTAGAGGCTTACTAGGGAAACAATATTTGTTTATGTATTCACACATGTATTTAGGTTTCCGGTCAATACAATTCTAGCATGAATAATAAACCTTTATCATGAATAAGGAAATATAAAATAATAACCACTTTATTATTGCCTCTAGGGCTTATTTCCATCATGTTATTCTTTGGGAAAGCACACCTGATAGTTCTCCATGCGTGTGTACACCATATATCATCAATTATGATAAGATACCTAACATATAGTAATAAATGTCATACACCAACTAATTATGATAAGAAATTCAACTAAAAGGTGCAAATCATGCATGCCATAAATAGACCATTTTTAGCTGGAATATTGTGTGTGCTTCATGTACTCACCTAGAAAATTAAATCAAGTTTATTATGCTTATTGTTTATGTGTATCATGCTCATTACTTAAGTTTATCGTATGGAGTCTATTCTACTTGTGTAGTATGTCCACTTCAATGAATTATGTACCTAAAGGAAACTCAAGTCTAGTTACCCAACCAGAAGCAAAATCTTTGTTCACTGTTTATGATTTGGCAACACTATGTCACAATACATCTATGAGTATTTATGAAACTATAATAGATGATATAGTGAATGGGCCATGAAACTCCTACATTGTCTGTTGAAATAATCACAAATTGATTTATTTATTGCATAAGAGATATGCAAAAAAACAATGGAAGTTATATATGAAACTCCAACATTGTAAATGCTTCATAAACTCTTATAGTTAGTTTAGTGTACCACAGATAGTTGTTATGTTATCATATCTATTTTATTGTAAATCATGACCACACTATAGATGATATATGAAGAAATGTTAAATAAATATGCACGAGTCATGTTTTGTAGGAAAACAATGAGTTGAATTACCTCTTATCTTGCAGTAGCTCTCTCAGCTTTGCAATAGATGCAATTTCATCCCAAATGTCGCTATCATTTGTGAACCCATCTGGGTGAGGCAATCTATAGACCAGATCATTGATAATTTTCCTTATGATTGGCTTCTATGAGATTGATACAAAAGCCCCACAATCGAAATGTCCTTCAACCTTGCGATAAACCTCATTGCCTAATCTTGTCTTCCCTAATCCACCAAACCAAACAATAGACTGCAATGCTCGAATATTTATGAATGGAGGGGGTAGTTAAATAGAAATGGTTTGAGTCGTGATTTTGTTTTTCTTGTTGAGAACTCCTCAAATGTTATTTCTGGATGAAATTTTGCAACAACCTAAACTGTTTGATCATGTTTGATGCCATAAATTTTCAGATTTGAAATTTGTTTCATATTGCTTTTTTGATTTAGTCATTTAGTGTTTGCCAAGGTGTGGGTACACCAGGCTTAGAAAATTCACTCTCAAGTTTCATTCGTAATATGGGATAGAGACTAAACCTACGGATGCACCCGGCCTATGCCCGCGTTCTTCACCGCCTACAGTCTCCTCCACTGCGTGTGCACATCTCTATACCTTCCTCGGCCCGGCAGTATGTGCTTGGCATGCGTTGCGCATACTGGCCCACATGCCTATGATGGATAACTCAACCAACGTTACATGTGTCTTGTTCAGGTATTGAGAGACGAACAACTTTTCCACAATTTGTTGCCCTACATCTACTATGTTTTTAGGAAGCTAGGCACCAAAGCAACTTCCAGTGTCCTTTTTTTAAAGATTATCTAACATAATTTCTCTTGATATTTTTAGGTTCGTGGGCAGGGTCACTTGTAATTTCGGAAGCGTTTCTACGTCCCGTAGCAGGCCGTGGTTACGTGTTAATGTACGGATGGAAATGCACCATCCGAGGCGTACAAGATATGATCTATTACATACTTGATGCATATGAAATAATCCTAACATATTTGGTATTGACTCATACAATCATCTAGAAGGTTCTAGGATATTCCAATGGCCCACCTCAATCACACATTGGTTAAGGTGAGATTGCGCCCGAATTTTTCAAGATTCCGAACTGGTAGAGCTTTAGTGAATCCCTCTGCCACCTGGCCCTTTGAAGACACAAAACGAATATCACATTAGTTTTCTCGCCACTCTTTTTCTAACAAAATGATAGTCAATTTCAATGTGGTTTGTATGTGCATGGAAGATAGGATTAGCTGACAAATAAGTTTTCCCAAGATTGTCACACCATAGGCATGGAATATGCCTTGTGAGCATACCCAGTTCTCTCAATAGTGATGGTACCCAAATGACTTATGTCGTTGCATTTGTTAACACTTATACTCAGCCTCTATGCTTGAGCGTGACACAATAGCTTGTTTCCTGGCACTCCGGGAAATCAGATTTGCGCCATAAAATACTGCCAAGCCGCCAGTTGATCTTCTACCATCAATGCATCTTACCTGGTCTGCATCCTAGAAAGCAATTCACAAACGCAGGTCCTGTGTTGATGGTGTGTTTGATATGTGTAAGAATTCTTAAACACGTCAACAAAGGAGATCTCTCCATACCCCTTCATAATAAAGGGTAGGATGGTCTTTTTTAAAAGTACGCCGCCCGCGCTGAGAGGGATACACGACATGTATATGTACCACCCTGGCCAGCCCATTTTACACCTTACCTCTTCCGTAAAACATTCAACACAATGAGTGCCCCACAAGATTCAAACCCAGCACCTCTAGGCTTAGTACAACCACGGTAACCAACCGGACTACTTTCTTGTTGTGTCTAGTTACCTTCTTTCTTCTTCTTTAAATATAAGACTAACCAACTCGACCCTGTTTGGTTTTTTTTTTGTCCACTTCTCTTTCATTTTTTTAAATTCATGAATCATAAATGTTTTCTTAAATCGATGAACATTTCAAATTCGTGAGCATTTTATTAAATGCATGAACTTTATTTTCAAAACCATGAAGATTTTTTTCAAATCCATGAACTCTTATCAACTTTTACGATTTTTTTTAAGCCCCCAACTTTTATAAATTCGTGTACATTGTTTCCCAAAATTGATGAACTATTTTCAAATCCTTGATCACTTGGGCCAGCCCAACAGGCGCCCGATGGGAGAGATGAGGTCGTCTAGTTGGGCCAAGGCCTAAGCGCTTTTTATCCTTTCTATTTTTTGCTTTTGCTTTTCTTTTTTATAAATTCATTTTCCCATTTTTGAACTTTATTTTTGAAACCTTTTCAAATATTTCAAATATTGTTTGCAACACCAAAAAATGTTCTTGCATCCAATTATTGTTTACAATTTACAAAAAATGTTCGGCAATTTTAAAAAATGTGCCCGATGTCGGGGAAACTGATCGCCCACGAACACCTATGGGACCGGAGCCCCTTTTCGGTACGGCAAGGGAGCGGAGGGAGCACAAAGAGCAGATCGAGGTACACACGCGAGCAGTTTACCCAGGTTCGGGCCGCACGGATGCGTAAAACCCTACTCCTGCCTTGGTTTGTTATTGAGTTCTTGGCTCGGGAGCGAGAAGATCTACAGTACTTGCCGCTTGCAACACCGAGCGTGAGAGTGGTCTAGAATCGGAACCCCTTCTACGTTGTGCATGGGCCTCCTTTTATAGTTCAAAGGGGTCACCGACAGGTGGCAACGTAGGCGAGGGTAAAAACGTAAAAACGGTGGTAGTTGTAACAGTGTATGTACAGTGTTTTGTACCTAACCCTGACGGTGGGGGACAAGGGCATTGAATGCCCGTCACCGTCGCCCCGAACAGTGCAAAAAGCGTCCATCCGGGCATCTCCATTCGCCACGACAGTAGCCTCGTCATCGTGGCTTGCCACCGTGTACTCCAGGCTGCACAGCCTTCCGCCACGTGCCGCTGGAAGGGCCCCAGGGCGACGCGTGGCCGGATGAGTTGGAGCGCAGGCACACAGTGAAAGCTTGCCGCGGCAAGCGCCTTGCCGCGGTCGCTACCTTGCCGCGCCCGGAAGCTTGTCGCTCTCCGGGCCTCGCCGGGGCGCGCGATGCGCCACGGCAAGTCTTCTGAAATGCCACGCTTTGGCCTTCCTGGCAAGCTCCTCTTGCCAGGGTCTTGTGCTAAAGGGGTGGTTATGAGCCTGGAGCGGCCTTCCCGGCAAGCTCCTCTTGCCGGGATCTTGTTTCTTCAACTTGAATACTTTGTTCTTGAATGGCTCCAAAGGAACCAAAGCGGGCCTTGGCGAGCGCGTGGCAAGCCCTGCCACGGAACGCTCCTACTGCCCGTGCACAAGTCGGGATACTAAGGTACCCCTACTTTAGTACACCGATAGGAGCCCCCGGGCCTGGGCCACACACGGTGCCGAACGCTGTTGGGCCAGGCCCAAAACAGTGCACGGGCACACGTGGCCCACGGTGCGCCGCAGCCCTCTCCGTACCCGCCACATCCCTTCCTAACGGCACGCGTCGATTGCGGCGTCGTGGGAGAGATCGTGACCTGTTTCTTTAATGGGAAAATGCGGAACATCCCCTTCTCCCCCTTAAAAGCAGAGGAAACACGGGCAGTTTCCCCCATTGCTTCATCGCGTCTTCAACCTCCAGAAACCCCCGCCGCTCTCCTCCTCCCCAAAGGTCGAAAGAGAGCTGAGCTCCACCCTCCTTCCGCCGCCGCCAGCCTCCCCAGCGCCGCCGGCCCCCCTTGTCGTCCCCGCCATGACCCCGAAGGGCGACAAGGCGAAAGCCGCGAAGACCGAACGGGCGGCGAAGCTTGCAGCAATGCGGAAGAGGATGGTGGTCTTCCCGCCGAGGCTCTGCGCGAGGGAGCTGAAGGACAAGTTCTACCTCTTCTGGTCGAGGGAGACGAAAGCTCACCCGCGCACCAGGGTTCTCCCCGCCGAAGCCTGCGACATGTTTCCGGGAGGTTATCCTTACTTTGCCTTGTTCTTCCATTGCGGACTCTGCCCTCCATACTCCGAGTTCTTCTGCGACGTTATGAACACGTATGGATTCCACCTTCTGGATTTCACCCCGAACGCAGTCCTAACCATGGCCGTTTTCGCACATCTGTGCGAAAACTTTGTCGGAGTCACCCCCAACGTAGCCCTCTTCCGCCATTTCTTTACGCCTCGGGTAGAGTCTGGATCTCCTTTGTCCGGCGGGATCTCTTGGATCTTTAGGCTTAATAAGAAAGAGGCATACTTGATTGGAGAGCTCCGCGGCAAGTGGGAGGAGTGGAGGGCTGACTGGTGCTGGATCATGGAGGATGGACCCCAGCAGTTTACTTCCCCGCGCCGAGCTGCAATAGTGTGCGACAAGGATTGGAGTGATATGGCCCCGGAGGACGAGAAGCTGAAGATAGCTCTCACTAGGATCCTTCGCCTCCGGCAAGGCAATCTTACTGTAGGTGAGGTCGGGGCAGATTTCCTTCGCCGCCGCATCGCCCCCTTGCAGGAGAGGAAGAGGGCTGCTTGGGATTTCGGCAACGCGGCAGACTGTATGAGGCTGCGCCCCGGCCTCAACTATAACTTCACTGTCCTGGAGCTCAAGGGGATGCTCCGGGAGCTATTCAAGCATGACCCCAAACACCCGGAGTGGTTTGCCGCGCCGCGGGGGGTAGTTCCATTATGTAACAACTCGTCACTTAGTGCTATCCGCGCGGCGATGCCGCTGTGCGACTCCCACGGGGTTGACCCCACTTGGCTGGCGCCTTCCGACGAAACCGCACAAACCTTCTTCTACAACTTGGTGGAGCTGCCGATCAACCCCGATGAGAAGAAAGGTCTCACCCGCGACACCACCGACCGGGACGTGGCGTATATTGCCAGCAGAATGGAGGAGGCAGCTGCAGCCGAGGCTGCGGGTGAGTTTGGGTACTCCTTGGATGAGGCGGACGCAGCGGACGCGGTGAGTCGGGCCGAGGAGGAAGAGATCCTCAAATTCTTGAAGCCTGCCGAGGAACCTGCCGGGGAGCCTGCCGGGACGAGCGAGGCTGCCGGACAGGGCACAGAGTCAAGTGAGCCCGCCGAGGAGGACGCCGAATCGGGCGATTCTTCAGAAGACTCAGGCGGGTCTCTGGGCCTTGACGACTCCTCCTCCTCCTCCTCGGGAAGTTCTCCGCCACCACCAAGTCCTCCGCCTGAACCGAAGAAGCGTCTCCGCAAGACTGCGGACACGGCGAAGCCACCGGCGGGGCAGCAGCTGCAGCGTCGCTCGACGCGCGCCACCACGACGAGCAAGGCCGTCAAGGGGGCGCCTCGCGCCTCCGCAGCGGCTGGGGGAGGATCTTCCCGCACGGGCTCCACCGCTCCTTCTGCCCCTCGGGCCTCGGCGACTACTGGAGCGGGGTCTTCTCAGACCACCGCTCCAGCGCCCGCCAAGCGCCCGAGGGAGCCTACTCCTCCAGCCCCTAGCGCCGGGGCGCGAGAGGCGGACTTTGACTTCTCCGTCCTCAGTTCCGACGAGGAGGAGGAAGAGTAAGTACTTCTTTTCTTCCATTTGCTGTTTTTTTTGTCTTGAATCTTCCTTGTTTGATCCTGATTCTGTTTGTCTTCCAGGACCCTGGCCCAGAGGATGGCGAAGAGGGCCAAGATCCCGGTGGTCGATCTTGAGGACGAGCCTGTCGCAGCGGCGGGGGATGTGCCAGCGACAAGCTTGCCGGACCAGCCTGCTGCTCCGCAGAGCAGCCCCCAGCGCAGCCCCCAGTGTACTCCGCCGGCGAGTACCCCGCCACGGGCGAGCACCCCGCCACGGGAAGGCGCCAGTGGCCCTCCGCCGGCGGGGGCTACCACCACGCCGCCGAGGGAGGATCCCCCGGCGAGGAACCCCGTCGAAGAAGAGGCTCGCGCAGGTAACCCTTGTGCTTTTCTTCTCTTGAACTTCTCTTTTTTGGATATTTGCTTGACAATTCTTCTTTCTTTCTTCTTTTCTTGTCTTCAGACTCGTCCGCCCCGGAGCCGATGGAGACGGAGGCCACCGTCGATGAGACCGCCGCGGCCACGGACGCGGCAGCTGAGGAGGGGACCGGTGACCGCACTGACGGCCCTGAGGCCGCAGGAGCGCCGGACGCTGCGCCGGCCGCCGACCCTTCTGCTGCCGTGACCGAGCCGGGCGCCTACCTGGAGGCCGCCAACGGGGTCTTCATCCAACTCCCGTGGGCTTCTACGTCGAGGGCGCCCGCGGAGGGAGAGGTCTTCGATGGGGAAGTCCTGGCCTCCGCCGGGCTAAGGTTTGTCGACGCGCCCGGCAACAGCAGCGAGCCCGAGGAGGAGCAGCTCCTGCGGAAACTCCTGGCTCTGTACCGCGTCAGGCAGGCCAAGCTGGAGTCCCGAGAGGCTCTGGCTGCCAAGGCAGGCGTCGATCTGGAGAAGCGCGCCGAGGAGCTCCGCGCCGCCAACCAAGCGGCTCTCCGGAACTTGGCGGAGGAGCGGGAGGAGGTCGCCGAGGCGCACCAGGCGTTCATCCTCGAAAAGGCTGAGGCAGAGGAGCAGCAGCGGCTTGCCGCCGAAGACCTGTCTCGGCGGGAGGGTGAGCTGAGGCAGCGGAAGGTCGACCTCGATAGCCATGAGGACGACCTTACCGCGCGCGAGCAATCCCTTGGCGGGGCTCTGCAGGAGGCGAGGGATGCCGCTGCAGCTGTAGAGACCGCCAAGAGAGACTTGGAGGCGAGGGTGGCACAGTTGGAGCTTAACTTGAAGACGAGCGAGGAGAAGGTTGCCGCGCTCACACTGGAGAGGGAGAAAGACAACCACAGCCACTCGGAGCTGCAGGTCCGTCTCTCCGACAAGAGCCAGGAGCTCACCATCGCCAAGGACTCCATCGCGGACTTGGAATTGAAGCTGTCCACCCTCACTGAATCACTTGACGGCGCCAGGAACAGGGAGACGAAGCTGAAGGAAGATCTCCGAGCTGAGAGGGCACTGTTGGATAGCACCGCCGTCACGCAAAACAACTTCAGGCAAGCGGTGGAGCAGTGGACCGAGGAGCTCATCGCCGCCGCTGCTGACATCGACAGGGAGATGGCGGCGCTGGGGACGGAGCACCTCGGGTACTCCCCCGACGCGAACCTCCCGCACAGCGCCAAGCTGAGCTTATTTTTCAGGGGAATAGCACCGGCCCTCGAGCAGCTTCGGGAGAGGATCCCCACGCAGCTGGCGAACGAGGCGCGCAGGCTTTGCACGGGAGTTGTGGAGAGGGTGTTGACGAAGATAGTCTACCGCAACCCCGGGATCAATCTTGAGAACGTCCTCCGGACCTTGCCGCCCGACGCAGACCAGGAGGCGCTGAAGGCTCTTGTCGCCCCCATCGTGGCCAAGGTGGGCAAGATCAGGAGGGTTGATGGCGACCGTGTAGACTAGGTTGTTTTCTTTCCACTTCCCTTGTCGCTGCCAATTAAGTCATGGACAGTAGTTTATTAGAACAGCGACAAGTCATCTTGTAATATAACTTTACTTTGGGCAGTTGATGCAGTGTTATTTCCCTTGTTCGACTCCTTTACTTTGTATGCTTTTACCCTTCGCTTTTAGGGAACTTGCCAGCAAAGGGAACCTTGCCGCGAGCGCTGAGTGCGGAACTTCAGCAGTCTGCTGGCAACGCCTCTGCCGGCAAGAAACCTTGCCGCAGCTAGTCGCAGCACGCTTAGATTGTTGAGCGAACTCGAAAACGAAGTAAGGGCGCGAGACTTGTCGCAGCTCACTTAAGCCGTTGAGTGTGCTCGAAACAAAGTAAGGGCGCGGCTAGCCACGGGTAGGTTCCTCCGCACACAGGTTTTCCATACAAAGTGTGGTCATTCAAGGAAGATAACTTTGAAAAATAAAAAATTTGAATGCTCAAACTTTGGCAACTTAGCTTTTGTGGGTTGTTTGCTTCCCGGCAAGGCTTTCCTTTCTTGAACAGCACTTGGTCCATACCACTGTCTCCTTCCCCCCCCGGCAAACTTGTGCGCGAGGAATACTTCTTCTACTTGAGAGAAAAAAGGAAAAAGGGAGGAAACACAGATATGGAGCCTTGCGGCTTGTTATCGCTTACCGGGAGTGTGTGCTGCACAAAGTGTCAGATAACACATGCAAGGAAACGAAAAGGCACGAAATGACAAGCCGTGCAAAGCACAAAAGTTTTACTGATGCACGGGGTCTGCGCCCGGCTTTGTACAAAGGTTTACATGCAACAGCGGCAAGACTTGTACAAAAGGTGGTTGCCGGAGCGGATCACGGCAACCGCGCCTCATGGGTGAAACTTGCAAAGATGCTCAATGTTCCAGGAGTTGCTCACCGGTAAGCCCTCCTCGGTCTCAAGGCGGACAGCGCCGGGCCTTGTGACTTGTCTCACCCGATAAGGGCCTTCCCACTTCGACGTCAACTTGCTGGAATTCTTGGCGGACTGAACGCGCCGAAGAACAATGTCGCCTTCTTCGAGACTTCTGGCTCTAACTTTGCGGCTATGGTAGCGGCGCAAAGCTTGCTGGTATCGAGCAGCTCGTACAGCAGCCTGAAGACGGTTCTCCTCGAGGAGCAGTGCATCATCTTGCCGCAGCTGCTCTTGCTCGAGCTCATCGTAGGCGAGCACTCGAGGAGACCCGTATGCGAGTTCCGTGGGGAGAACTGCCTCTGCTCCATAGACAAGAGCAAAGGGTGTCAGTCCAGTGGCTCGATTTGGTGTCGTCCTGATTGACCAAAGAGCCGTCGGCAACTCCTCAATCCAGTTTCTTCCGCACTTGTGCAGCCTGTCGAAAGTTCTTGTCTTGAGTCCGCGCAGCACTTCAACATTTGCCCTCTCCGCTTGGCCATTGCTCCTCGGGTGAGCAACAAAAGCGAAGCAGACCTTGGCGCCAAGGTCTTGGACGTACTGCATGAAGGTGCGACTTGTGAACTGTGTGCCGTTATCGGTGATGATCCTGTTAGGGATTCCGAAACGGCAAACGATCGACCTGAAGAACTTGACTGCTGACTGTGCGGTCACCTTTCTCACTGGTTCCACTTCCGGCCACTTTGTGAACTTGTCGATGGCGACGTACAAGTATTCAAAGCCCCCGGGTGCACGGGGAAAAGGGCCGAGGATATCGAGCCCCCAGACCGAGAAGGGCCAGGACAAAGGGATCGTCTGGAGAGCTTGAGCTGGCTGGTGTATTTGCTTGGCATGGAACTGGCACGCTTCACACTTGGTTACTTGTGCAGTTGCATCTTGGAGGGCTTCTGGCCAAAAGAAACCTTGCCGGAACGCCTTGCCGGCAAGTGCTCTTGCGCCAATGTGGTGGCCACATATGCCTCCATGTATCTCTGTCAACAGCTTCTGTCCATCTTCCCGGGAAATGCACTTCAATCTGACACCATTGAGTCTTCTTCTGTACAGTTCATTGCCGACGAATTGGTACATACTTGACTGCCTGGTTATTCTCTCTATCTCTTCTGGCTCTTCGGGAAGTTCTCCAGTTTGAAGAAAACGGACAATTTGCTGTGCCCACGCTGGAGCCTGAGGCTCAAGAACGAGGACTAAAGGCATCAGTGCTGCTGTGGGAACGTCAGCTTCCACGGCAAGAACCTGCGGCTCGGCCGGAGCTGGATGCTCCCCGGCAGTCTTGCCGGGGCAAGACTTGCCGGGAACGCCTGCTTCGACTATACGAACCCTTGGGTCCGCAGGAGCAGACTGTTCCTCAGCAACTTGGTTGTTGGTCTTGGGGACCTTGGTGGCGGCTTCAGGAAGATCCGCCGGCAAGTAGTCGCCGGAGACCAACTTTCTCTTCTTGCTTTGCCCAATTGATGGTGTCACGGAGGGTTGAGTTAGCTTGAGCACGAAGATCCCTGGTTCCACAGGTAGCTTCAGTGCAGCACACTTTGATAGGCCATCTGCGACGTCATTTTGGGCTCTGGGAATGTGCTCCATTTGTATGCCTTCAAAGTGCTCTTCAAGCTTTCTCACTTCGTCGACGTAAGCTTCCATCAATGGGCTTTGGTAGCTCTTGTTCACTTGACGGACAACCAACTGTGAATCTCCCCGCACAATCAGTTTCTTGATCCCAAGTTCTGCTGCAATTCTGAGGCCGGCAAGCAAACCCTCATACTCTGCAGTATTGTTTGTTGCTTGCTCCTTGGGAAAGTGCATTTGGACAACGTACTTGAGGTGTTCTCCGATGGGTGCGACAAGCAGCACACCAGCACCGGCGCCTTGCAGCGAGAAGGCACCATCGAAGTACATTACCCATTCTTTGCTCGCTTCTTTGACGGGGATGTTTGTCTCTGGGACCTCTTCATCTGGTGTTGGTGTCCATTCTGCTATGAACTCTGCCAAGGCTCTGCTCTGGATAGTTGAAGTACTTTCAAACTTAAGACCAAAGCTTGACAGCTCCAGTGCCCACTCGACAATCTTGCCTGTTGCTTCCGGATTTTGCAATATCCTCTTCAGTGGAAAGCGAGTGACCACTGTTATCTCATGGGCTTGGAAGTAGTGGCGCAGCTTTCTGGAGGCCATGAGGAGGCCGAAAAGCAGCTTCTGCACTCCAGAGTATCTTGACCTAGCCCCCTGCAAGAGGGAGCTAACAAAGTAAACTGGGCGCTGCACCATCTTCTTCCGCACCTCTTCATGCATCTGCGCAGACTCATCCTTGTCGGGGCCAGAGCTTGTCGGGGAAGCCCCCTGCTTGTCGCTGGATGTGCTCGTCGGGGTTGTGGACTCCTCATCTGCTTCCCTTTCCGCTACCAACGCAGCACTAACCACTTGATTGGTTGCTGCTAAGTACAGCAGCAACTTCTCTTGTGGCTTAGGTGCGACAAGTATCGGAGTGGAGGACAGGTACCTTTTCAAGTCTTGCAGCGCTGCCTCCGCTTCCGGAGTCCATTTCATTGGACCTGCCTTTTTCAAGATTTTGAAACACGGCAGGGCGCATTCTGCAGACTTAGAAATGAACCTGCTGAGGGCAGCTACACAGCCGGCAAGTCTTCGCACATCCTTGACGCGCTTCGGAGCTTCGATCTGCTCAATGGCTTTGATCTTGTCGGGATTGGCTTCAATCCCTCTCTGGGACACAAAGAACCCGAGAAGCTTGCCGGAGGGGACTCCGAACACGCACTTCTCGGGGTTAAGCTTGAGTTGTATCTTGCGCAGATTTGCAAAGGTTTCATCTAGGTCTTGAATCAAGGTATCCTTGTCCTTGCTCTTGACCACTATATCATCCATGTAAGCTTCCACATTCTTGTGTATTTGCGGCTCAAAAGCAGTGTGGACCACCCTTGCAAATGTTGAACCCGCATTCTTCAATCCAAAGGGCATGCGTATGAAGCAGTAAGTGCCACATGGAGTAATGAATGCAGTCTTCTCTTCATCCTCTTCAGCCATGAATATCTGGTGGTATCCGGAGTAGGCATCAAGAAACGAAAGCAACTCACACCCAGCCGTGGAGTCAACGATCTGGTCAATGCGCGGCAAGGGAAATGGATCTTTGGGACAAGCTTTGTTTACATCAGTGAAGTCTATACAAAGTCTCCACTTCCCATTAGCTTTGCGCACGACAACTGGGTTGACCAGCCACGTGGGATGAAGTACACCTCTAACAAGGCCTGCCGCTTCCAACTTCTTGATTTCTTCAGCTATAAACTCTTGGCGCTCCACCGCTTGCTTTCTGACCTTCTGCTTGACGGGCCGCGCGTGAGGACAAACGGCAAGCTTGTGCTCAATTACTTTCCTGGGAACACCGGGGATGTCAGACGGTTGCCATGCAAACACGTCGACATTCGCCCGCAGGAAAGCAACGAGCGCGCTTTCCTATTTAGGATCGAGCGTGGCACTGATGGTGAAAGTACCACCAGTGCCGTCCTCCTTGGCGAACACCTTCTTGGTTACAGGTGGAGCTGCCATTCCCTTCTTGCACTTGCCGGTGGAGCTCGATGGTGCGTCCTCGACGGCAGCGCAGCACTCCGAAGAGGTGCGTTTGCCGGAGTGGGCCCCAGAGCTCTTGCCGGACTTGGTCTTGTTCTTCCCCCCGGGAGCTTCAGCGGCAAGTGTTTTGCTATCCGTTGCGGCTGCTGCGTCCCGGTAGATCTTGTCGGCGCAGATAAGCGTGTCCTTCTTGTCGCCGGGGACAGAGATGACGCTTATTGGGCCTGGCATCTTGAGCATGTTGTAGGCATAATGAGAGGCTGCCATGAACTTGGCGAGCGCTGGACGGCCAAGTATCCCGTTGTATGGCAACGGGATATCGGCAACGTCAAAGGTGATCCTCTCAGTCCTGAAGTTTAGCTCTCCGCCAAAGGTTACTGGTAGTGTGATTTTCCCTTTCGGCTTGCTCCTTCCCGGGTTAATTCCTTGGAAAGTTCCGGTTTCCTCGAGCTCGCTGTCGGGGATCTGCAGCTTCCGGACCACAGCAGAGGAGATCAAGTTTAGGCTGGCCCCGCCGTCAACCAGCATCTTGGTGACCTTGAGGTTGCGGATGGTTGGCGAAACCAACATCGGCAAGCACCCGACCGCAGTTGTGCGGTCAGGGTGGTCCTCAATGTCGAAGATGATGGGCGTGCTGGACCACTTCAGGAGTTTGCGCGACTCGACGGGTGGCTCTGCTGCATTAACTTCCCGCACCCATTGTTTGAGTTGGCGATGGGAAGTATGCAGAGAGGCACCTCCATCGACGCACAGAACTTCTGTGGCCTTCTGGAACTCCTGCTCGCTGTTATCTCCGTCATCTATGTCCTCGTCGTCGTCTTCGTCTTCGTCCTTGTCGCGGTCGCGGGGAGGTCTATCTCCTTGCCGCTGTTTGGCATTGCCGCGGCGTCCTCCCCGGCCATTGAAGGGCCGCTTCTTGCCGGACCCTCCTCCGCCTCCTTGGGCCTTCTCTTTGTCGCGTCGCTCGTACTCAGCCTTCTGCTGCTCGACGAGGTACTCGACCCTTTTGCAGTTCTGGATATCGTGGCCCTTGGTGCGATGGATCTTGCAGTACTGCTTGTCGGAGCCGTCTTGCTTGTCGGCGGCGGCTACAGTGGCGGCTTCCTTGCCGGAGCCACCAGCCTGAGCTTTCTTGGCGCCTGCCTCCTTGCCGGACTGCTCGACGGCCAGTACTTCCTTGTTCTTCTTCTTCTTGTTGTTCCGCCGCCGGTTTTTCCTTGCCGGGGCGGCATCTTCACTGTCCGTTCCTCCTGCTCCAACATCCTCTCCGGGGAGTCTCCTCCCCTCTTCAGCGCGCGCACACTTGTCGGCCAGGGCATAAAGCTCACTGACGTCCCGTATCTTGCACATCGCCATTTCCTCCCTCATCCGACGATTACGCACGTTCTGATGGAACGCGCTAATAACCGCGGCAGGGTGGACGTCCGGTATGTTGTGCTGGACGCGGCTGAATCTCTGGATGTATTTCCGCAGGGACTCTCCTTCCTTCTGGGCAAGTATATGGAGATCACTTTCCTGGCCGGGGGGCTTGTGGCCGCCAGTGAAGGTGCCAACAAACTGATGGCACAGGTCGGCCCAAGAAGAGATGGAGTTTTCCGGCAAGTGCATGAGCCAAGATCTGACGTTTGGCTTAAGCACGAGCGGGAAGTAGTTTGCTAGTATCTTCTCGTCTCGTCCCCCGGCAGCCTGCACCGCAATGGTGTAGATGCTGAGGAACTCTGAGGGATGGGTCTTGCCGTCGTACTTCTCGGGTACGTCGGGCTTGAAGTTCCTCATGCTGGGCCACTGGACTTGCCGCAGCTCACGGGTGAACGCAGGGCAACCTGCCGCGTACGGCAAGTCGCCCGGTTCTCCGGGCGCGTGCATGTCAACAGCAGTCCCAGCGCGCTGGTCGGACTGTCGTCGCGCTTCTCTTCGATGCTCGATACGAGTCCGAGCGTCTTCTTGTCGCCTGTCGTCGAGGACTTGGCGCTGATCGCGGCGAGCCCGTGGATCCGACGACGCCGTGGAGTCGTCGTCGACGTTGATCCGGCGAGTCGGCGATTTTTGCTTCCGCGGCGGGGAGTGCACGGTAGTTGCACCCCCGGCGGTCTTGTCTCCATCGGCCCGTGCCTGGCTGACTTGTCGCGGCCGTGACGTGGCCGGCTGCTGCGGCGTGTCGTTGTTGGCAAAGGCGATGAGGCTTTGGATGGTATCCCTCCAGTCTTCGGCCTTGTCTGCCGCTGGAGGGAAGTCGAGGAGCAGCTGAGCTCTAGCTAGAGCTTCTGCTGGGGTGGAAGGGAGCGGTGGCGAGCGGTGCGAGGAGCGAGATATGCTCGGACTTCTAACCGCGTTAGAAGGAGCAGGTTCTCGCCCCGGCGACCGCGCTTTGCTCGTGCCAGCACGTTGGCCTTGAGCGTCCCGCGTCCCGCCAACTTGTCCTTGGCCCAGCAAACGGATGGTACCCTGCGTACCACACCGCTGCCCTTCCGGCACCTCCTGTGAGGGGCGCAGTGCGTGTACGGACACCGAGGTCTTGGAGTGTGCTCGGTCGTCCGTCTTGTCCTTGGACTTGGCGGCGCCGTGAGTCTCCTCGCCGGCGTCCGTCCTTCCGCCAGCGTCTACCCCACCAACCGTTGGTTCTGGTGGCGGCGGGATCGACGCGGACGGGCCTCCTACCTCTGAAGCCTTCTTCTTCGGTGGCATGTCGATGAAGTTTACGAAGTTGATGAAGTTGCTGAAGGTTGCGCCCGCGTGAACGCCGGATCAGGTTCACACAACCTCGACGCGCCCCTACCTGGCGCGCCAAAGATGTCGGGGAAACTGATCGCCCACGAACACCTATGGGACCTGAGCCCCTTTTCGGTACGACAAGGGAGCGGAGGGAGCACAAAGAGCAGATCGAGGTACACACGCGAGGTGTTTACCCAGGTTCGGGCCGCACGGATGCGTAAAACCCTACTCCTGCCTTGGTTTTTTATTGAGTTCTTGGCTCGGGAGCGAGAAGATCTACAGTACTTGCCGCTTGCAACACCGAGCGTGAGAGTGGTCTGGAATTGGAACCCCTTCTACGTTGTGCATGGGCCTCCTTTTATAGTTCAAAGGGGTCACCGACAGGTGGCAACGTAGGCGAGGGTAAAAACGTAAAAACGGTGATAGTTGTAACAGTGTATGTACAGTGTTTTGTACCTAACCCTGACGGTGGGGGACAAGGGCATTGAATGCCCGTCACCGTCGCCCCGAACAGTGCAAAAAAGCGTCCGTCCGGGCGTCTCCGTTCGCCACGACAGTAGCCTCGTCATCGTGGCTTGCCACCGTGTACTCCAGGCTGCACAGCCTTCCGCCACGTGCCCCTAGAAGGGCCCCAGGGCGACGCGTGGCCGGATGAGCTGGAGCGCAGGCACACAGTGAAAGCTTGCCGCGGTCGCTACCTTGCCGCGCCCGGAAGCTTGTCGCTCTCCGGGCCTCGCCGGGGCGCGCGATGCGCCACGGCAAGTCTTCTGAAATGCCACGCTTTGGCCTTCCTGGCAAGCTCCTCTTGCCAGGGTCTTGTGCTAAAGGGGTGGTTATGAGCCCGGAGCGGCCTTCCCGGCAATCTCCTCTTGCCGGGGTCTTGTTTCTTCAACTTGAATACTTTGTTCTTGAATGGCTCCAAAGGAACCAAAGCGGGCCTTGGCGAGCGCGTGGCAAGCCCTGCCACGGAACGCTGCTACTGCCCGTGCACAAGTCGGGATACTAAGGTACCCCTACTTTAGTACACCGACAGTTTTGAATATTTTTTCACAAATTTAAGCAATGCTTGCGTTTCCAAAAAAGGTTGATAATTTCTTTTGAAACTACATGGTTTAAACATTTGTGTTCAACATCAATTGTTGGGAATTTATAAACAATTTTGGAAAAAGGTGTTCAAGTTGTAAAAAATTCGTACACACTGAAATGGTTAAGGTGTAAGAAAAATCTCATGTTGACTGATAATGGCGGAAATACCAAATAGAAGAAACATTTAATTTAGGAAAACTATATGCTCATGAATGCACCCGTCTGACCTAGTCTAGCACACTGCTTTGAACTGGTCATTTTTTGGGACTATGAATAAATGACCTCAACTTCTTGCAGTAGAATCGCATAGACATATGAGGCATACATGCCGGTTTGGAAGAATTCCGACACTATATGCAAGTTGCGTCCCGCCCGACCATTTATCAGCCATTTTTCACCGAGAAATTTCTAGAAAATGCAAGAATTGTAAAAAAAAACTTGGCATGATACCTTGAATTGGTCATAAACGGGTGGTAAATTTTTTGGGCCACTTTACGGATATCGAAAACCAACGTGCTTTCAAACATGATCTAGTTTTGGAAATTCTTGAAATGACCCCAACTTTTTCAAGCCGGTGAGCATGCCCATGGTAGGCATTCATGCTAGGTTTGAATGCATGACTTCCGACATCGTATGCAATTTTGACACGTCTGGCCATTTATCGACCTTTTTGACCGAGAAAACTTTAGAAAATGCAAAATTTGTCAAAAACCAAAACAACTTGGCATGGTGCCTTTAATTGGTCATATAAGCTCATGGATTTTTTTGGGTCATTCGACGGATGCCTAAAAATGTTCTCTCAAATGGAGCCTTCTGGCCTCTACCCGAACACCCTCTATTGAACATGGACTATTTTTGGACATGCATGAAATGACCTCAACTTTTACATCAGGTGGGCATGCCCATCGTAGGCATCCATGTCAGGTTTGAACGAATTCCAACACTGTATGCAAGTTGCATCACGTCCGACTACTTATCGGCCATTTTTCACCGAGAAAACTGAAGAAAAATGAAAGAAATTTTGAAAACTCAAACAACTTGGCATTGTGCTTTAAATTGGTCATACAAGGCCATGGACAAAAAAATAGGGAAATTTCAAGGATGTCGGGAAACAACATGTTCTCAACCTTAGCCTCTGGCCTACCCGAAAACCCTGTGTTGAATATGGTGTTTTTGGACATTCATGAAACGGCCTCAATTTTGCCTGCAGGTGGGCATGCCCATGGTAGGAATCCATGCCATGGTTGAAGAAAAACAATATTTAAAATCATAATTTGAACAGGTACTTAAAAATATTATTTTATTTTACCCTATTTCCGCGTGTGACAATGGACTGGCCTAGCCTGGTGGCCTCGTGTGAAAAGAGTATTTAATTCTTGAACTTTCCTTTTTCCAAATTCGTGATCTATTTCCAAATCGATGAACTTTTCGTCTATGGAGCTAGGGATGGGCATATAAACCGACAAACAGAAGACCGAACTAAAATTGAAAAACTCAAATTGTTGGCCTAGCTTTATGGGCTTGGCGTGCGGTGTGCATACTAGCCCACATGGCTATGCTAGATAACTCAACCCACGTTACCCATGCCTTGTTTAAGTATTTAGAGATGGACAACTTTTTCGCAACTTGATGCCCTACATCTACTGTGTTTTGAGGGAGCTAGGCACCAAAGCAACTTCCAATGTCCTTTCCTAAAGATTATCCACCATAATTTCTCTTGATTTTTTTAGGTTTGTGGGCAGTGGCACTTGTAATTTTAGAAGCATTTCTACTTTCCATAGCAGGCTGATAACCCACAAGTGTAGGGGATCAGTTGTAGCCTCTTTCGATAAGTAAGAGTGTCGAACCCAACGAGGAGCTAAAGGTATAACAAATATTCCCTCAAGTTCTATCGACCACCGATACAACTCTACGCACACTTGACGTTCGCTTTACCTAGAACAAGTATAAAACTAGAAGTACTTTGTGGGTGTAACGAGATAGGTTTGCAAGAATATAAAGAGCACGTAAATAAAAACTAGGGGCTATTTAGATAAATAAGCAATAAAGTTAGTATAGAGAGTATGGAAAAGTGGTGCTAGGAGTTGCGAAATTGTCCCTAAGCAATTGACTACGTTACAAGACCGATAGCAAGTTTTATGTGGGAGAGGCCACTGCTAGCATGTCATCCCTGACTTGGAATTATATGCACTTATGATTGGAACTATTAGCAAGCATCCGCAACTACTAACATTCATTAAGGTAAAACCAAACCATAGCATTAAGATATATTGGCCCCCCTTCAATCCCGTATGCGTCAATTTCTAGCTAGGTTGAAGCTTCTGTCACTCTTGCCCTCCAATACGTAGTCCTATCAACATACAACTAACCCTATGGTGTGATCCACGCGCGCGCTCATATGATGGGCACCAAAGGACAACAAGATAACCACAAGCAACTTATTCCAATCATAGCAATTCACCAATTACCGATAGGATAACGAAAATCTACTCAAACATCATAGGATACCAACACATCATTGGATAATAATATGAAGCATAAAGCACCATGTTCAAGTAGAGGGTACAACGGGTTGTGGGAGAGTGGACCGATGTAGATAGATGGGGGAAGGTGATGAAGATGTTGGTGAAGATGACGGAGGTGTTGGTGTAGATCGCCGTCGCACGATGATGGCCCCTGTGGCACTCCGGCGCCACCGAAAGCGAGGGGGGAGAGCCCCCCTCCTTCTCCTTCTTCCTTGGCCTTCTCCCTAGGTGGAAGAAGGGTTCTCCCTCTGGTCCATGGCCTCCATGGCATGGAAGGGGCGAGATCCCCTTCGAGATTGGATCTGTCTCTCTGTCTCTCTCTGTTTTTGCGTTCCCAGATTCTGGCCTTTCACCGTTTCTTATATTCTCGGAGATCCGTAACTCCAATTGAGCAGAATTTTTGACACGATTTCTATCCGGATATTAGCTTTCTTGCGGCGAAAGAAGGGCACCAACCGCCTTACGGGGTGGCCACGAGGGTCAGGGGCGCGCCCCCTGCCTCGTGGCCCCCTCGGGCATCGTCTCACGTTGACTCTTCTTCCCAAAATTCACATATATTCCAAAAAATATCTACGTCCGTTTTTATCCCGTTTGGACTCCGTTTGATATGGATATTCTTCGAAACAAAAAATATGCAACAAACAGGAACTGGCACTGGTCACTGGATCAATATGTTAGTACCAAAAATAGTATAAAAAGTTGCGAGAAGTATATGAAAGTTGTATAATATTGGCATGGAACAATCAAAAATTATATATACGACGGAGACGTATCAGCATCCCCAAGCTTAATTACTGCTCGTCCTCGAGTAGGTAAATGATAAAAAGGATAATTTTTGATGTGGAATGCTACCTAGCATAATCTTGATCATGTAATCTAATCATGGCATGAATATTAAGACATGCGCGATTCAAAGCAATAGTCTATCATTTGACATAAAAGAATTTAATACTCGGGCATCCCAGCAAACAATCAACTCTTTCAAAATATCAATGCTAAAGAACGACATCCCTACAAAATCATATAGTCTTTTATGCTTCCTTCTCTTAACACAAGGTACCCTTCATGCCCATCCCGGTGTCAGCCAAGCAATTGTTTTCATACTTTACATTTTCGAACCTTTTCAACTCTTCATGCAATACATGAGCGTGAGCCATGGACATAGCACTATGGGTGGAATAGAAGGTGGTAGTAGACCAAATTAGGGACAAAGTCTCACATCGACTAGCCGTGTCAATGGGCTATGGAGATGCCCATCAATAGATATCAATGTGAGTGAGTAGGGATTGCCATATAACGGATGCACTAGAGCTATAAGTGTATGAAAGCTCAAAGGAAAACTAGTGGGTATGCATCAACTTGCTTGCTCATGAAGACCTAGGGCAATTTGAGGAAGCCAATCATTGGAATATACAAGCCAAGTTCTATAACGAAAAATTCTCACTAGTATATGGAAGTGACAGCATAGGAGACTCTCTATCATGAAGAACATGGTGCTATGATGAAGCACAAGTGTGGAAAAAAGATAGTAACATTGTCGCTTCTCTCTTTTTCTCTTTTTATTTATTTATTTATTTATTTTGGGCTCTTTGGCCTCTTTTTTTGGTGGGCTTCTTTGGCCTCTTTTTTTATTTGGGCTTCATTGGCCTCGATTTTTTTTAAAACCTCACATGGGACAATGTTCTAATAATGATGATCATCACAGTTTTATTTACTTACAACTCGATATTACAACTTGATACTAGAACAAAAATATGACTCTATATGAATGCCTCCGGCGGTGTACCGGGATGTGCAATGATCTAGCGTAGCAATGACATCAAAAAACGGACAAGCCATGGAAACATCATGCTAGCTATCTTACGATCATGCAAGGCAATATGACAATGATGGTGCGTGTCATAACAAACGGAACGATGGAGTTACTGAAGGAAATATGCCCTAGAGGCAATAATAAAGTTGTTATTTGTATTTCCTTATATCATGATAAATTTTTATTATTCATGCTAGAATTGTATTAACCGGAAACTTAGTACTTGTGTGAATACATAGACAAAATAGAGTGTCCCTAGTATGCCTCTACTTGACTAGCTCGTTGATCAAAGATGGTTATGTTTCCTAACCATAGACATGTGTTGTCATTTGATGAACGGGGTCACATCATTAGGAGAATGATGTGATGGCCAAAACCCATCCGTTAGCTTAGCAACTTGATCGTTTAGTTTTACTGCTATTGCATTCTTCATGACTTATACATGTTCCTATGACTATGAGATTATGCAACTCCCGAATACCGGAGGAACACCTTGTGTGCTATCAAACATCACAATGTAACTGGGTGATTATAAAGATGCTCTACAGGTGTCTCCAAAGGTGTTTGTGGTGTTGGCATATATCAAGAATATGATTTTTCACTCCGACTGTCGGAGAGGTATCTCTGGGCCCTCTCAGTAATACACATCATAATAAGCCTTGCAAGCAAACAATTAATGAGTTAGTCATGAGATGATGTATTACGAAACGAGTAAAGAGACTTGCCCGTGACGAGATTGAACTAGGTATGATGATACCGACGATCGAATCTCGGGCAAGTAACATACCGATGACAAAGGGAACAATGTATGTTGTTATGCGGTTCAACCGATAAAGATCTTCGCAGAATATGTAGAAGCCAATATGGGCATCCAGGTTCTGCTATTGGTTATTGACCGGAGAGATGTCTCGGTCATGTCTACATAGTTCTCGAACCCGTAGGGTCCGCACACTTAACGCTCATTGACGATATAGTATTGAATGAGTTATGTATGTCGGTGACCGAATGTTATTCGGAGTCCCGGATGTGATCACGGACATGACGAGGAACTCCGGAATGGTCCGAGATAAAGATTAATATATGGAATAATAGTGTTTGGCCTCCGGAAGGGGTTCCAGATGTTTCCAGAAATGTTTGGGTACGAGGACACTTTATTTGGGCCAAAGGGGAAAGCCCACAAGGTTTTTGGAAAGTGCAAAAGGAAGTTTTGCGGAGTCCAGGGGCCAGACACCAGGATCCCTGGCGTCTGGGTCCAGACGCCGGGAACCCTGGCGTATGGCCCTGGAGTCCGAGAAGGACTCTTGCCTTCCGGGTGAAACCGACTGTGTGGAGGCTTTTACTCCAAGTTTCGACCCCAAGGCTCAACATATAAATAGAGGGGCATGGCTAGCACTCAAGACACATCAAGATACACCAAGCCGTGTGCTAGCAACCCCGACCCTCTACTTTATCCTCTGTCTAGTTTCTGTAGTGCTTGGCGAAGCCCTGCAGAGATTGTTCTACATCACCAACCGTCACCACGCCGTCGTGCTGCCGGAACTCATCTACTAATTTGCCCGTATTGCTGGATCAAGAAGGCGAGGACATCATCGAGCTGAACGTGTGCTAAGCGCGAAGGTGCCGTACATTCGGTACTAGATCAGGACGGATCGTGAAGGTGTACGACTACATCATCCGCGTTGATAAACACTTCCGCTTTGCGATGTTCAAGGGTATGAAGATACACTCCCCCTCTCGTTGTTGTGAATCTCCTAGATAGATCTTGCGTGATCGTAGATTTTTTTTTGAAATAATGCGTTCCCCAACAGTGGTATCAGAGCCAGGTCTATGCGTAGATGATATGCACGAGTAGATGATACGTCTCAGACGTATCTACTTTTCCAAACACTTTTGATATTGTTTTGACCTCATTCTTGCATGATTTGAACTAAACTAACCCGGACTGACGCTGTTTTCAGCAGAGCTGCCTGTATGGTTTTATTGTGTGCAGGAAAACGGATTTTTAGGTATCTCAGAAAAATCCACGAAAAATCACAGAAAATCCACGCACCCGAAGGAACCAGGAGCCAGAAGAGGAGCCAGAGGGGGGCCAGGGGGTGCCCAGGCGCCCTGTGGGCGCGCCCCCCCTGGGCCGCGCCGGGGGGTCGCCTGGGTGGGGCCCACACCCCTGGTGCCCTACTTTGCCTCATATTTTTACTTGCGATGCGGAAACCCCAGATCAGAAGTTCTTTTCGCAGTTTTCCGTCGCGGAGCCGCCGCCACCCTCTGTTCTTCCTCGGGAGGGCTAATCTGGAGGCTGAATTGGCCTCCGGAGAGGGGAGATCGTCGCCATCGTCATCACCATCACCACTCCATCATCCCTCCATGACTTCTCTCTCCATGTGTGAGTAATTCCCCTGCTGTAGGCGAAGGGGCTGGTAGGGATTGGATGAGTTAGATCATGTAATAGTTTGTCAGATCGTTGGGGGCATGTTGCCTATCATCTACTATGGTGTTTATCATCTTTGCTTCAACTTGTTATTCTTAATGCTTGACACTTAGGGCCCGAGTGCCATGATTTCAGATTTGAACCATATGTGTTTGCATGAATATATTTGTGTACGTGGTCCTATCTATGAGTTGTTTGCACCTATTATGGTTCGGAACCGGCGATCCCAAAAGTGATAGCTTGGGACACCAAAGGGATGGTCCGTAGTTTGAGGATTACATGTATCCATTGAGTTCATTGCTTTGTTCCGGTGCTCTTTGACAGGAGCACCTTAATCTCCATAAGTTCCTTTTGGCCCCGTTCGTAGCGGGATGGTAGGACAAAAGATGTTGTGCAAGTTCTTATTGCAAGCACGTACAACTACCTACGGGATACATGCCTAATGTTTGATATTTGCCTAGATTTTCATTACTTTTCCGTGTGCCGTGCCCCAAGGTAGAATCTATCTCATCCATGCAGCGCCCAACCATCCATCTCCCTAGCCTACAGTGTTTTAAATCCTGCTGGTTACTAGTTGCTATTTTTGCCATTTACTTTTGCTATTTACTTTTACTGTTTACTTTTACTATCACTATCATCACTATCATATCACTGTTACCACTTATCTTTTGTTGCAAGTAAGTATATTTCAGGTGCGGTTGAATTGACAACTCAACTGTCAAAGCTTATAAATACTCTTTGGCTCCCCGTGTGTCGAATCAATAAATTGGGTTATTCTTACCCGCGAAGACTATCTCGATCCCTTACGGTTGAGGGTTATCAAGTACCGTTTTCTGGCGCCGTTGCCGGGGAGCATAGCAATATTTACAAGTCTACTTGAGGTATCCTACCTGCTGCACTTCATCCACTATGGGTAAGAAAGGAGACCCCAAGGTTCCGATCTTACTATCCACTACAAGAAGAGGTACTGCTCTGAGCACTAGTGCTACGCTTGATTCACCTTCTGTTATGAGTAAGTTTGCCTCACCACCACCACATGATGCTCCTACTGAACCTGTTACTATGTCCGATACTCTTGATGATGCCTCTACTACTTTTGATGATATTAGTTCGCTTGGTTATGCTCTTGAGAAACAAATTGTTGCTGCTGCTAAAAAGTCCGGAATTGAACTTCCTGTTACTCGCTACCCTATTGGTGAAACTTATGATTATCCTGATTTGAGTAAACTCAAAGAGAGGCTCCTTGATGATGATTACTATATGCTTGATGAAGATTTATGCAGGGAACTGACAGAGTTTTCTGACTCTGACCCTGAAGTTATTAAGAAACTATTTGAAAAACACTCTTTGAAAAACAAAACCGTTCCTGATCCAGAATTTGCTACATCTCCTATATGCATTGATGATCCTGATTATGATTTCTCTGTTGATCTTTCACTTATACCTATGGTTGAAGCTGACCCCTTTTATGGCAGAGAAAATGATGATGCTATTGCACACCTGACTAAACTCGGTGAGTTAGGTGGCCTGTTTACCACAGATGAGAAGATACGATACTTTTATATCACCAAGCTTCTTCCTTTCTCCTTGAAGGAAGGTGCTAAAGCATGGTATGATTCACTCCCATACGGTTCCATTAAGAGTCCTCAAGACTTAGCTCACTCTTTTGTTGATAAGTACTTTCCTGCTCACATGCAACATGCTGCTTTACAAAGAATTTATAACTTTAAACAGTTGCAGGATGAGTCCCTCCCTAAAGCTTGGGGGAGGTACTGCGGTCTGATTCGGGCTAGACCAGGACATGAAATCCCTAAGAATGAATTAATCGATATATTCTATGCTGGTCTAACTGATGAATCCAGGTCCTATTTGGACAGTTGTGCTGGTTGTGTTTTCAGGAAAAGAACACCGGACGGTGCGGAAGATTTGATGGGCAGGATTGCCAAAAACCATGAAGATTGGTCCGTCCCTGAACCACCTCCACCACCAAAGAAGAGGGGCATGTTTGTTCTAAGCCCCGAAGATATGCGAGAAGCAAAGAAGTCTATTAAAGAGAAAGGTATTAAAGCTGAAGACGTGAAGAATCTACCCCCTGTTGAGAAGTTGTGTGAGCCTACTACTCACCCTCCTATGGTAGAGGTACACTCTCTTTTAGATTTCAACGCAAGTGACATCCCTCATGGTAAGCCTCCTGATCAATGTTTAGATGAGTTTGATAATTTTATTATGAAACAAAATCATTTTAATGAGAGGATACAAAGTCAATTGCATGATAATTCCCTTGCTATCAAAAGACTGCTTGATGTTTTAGATAGAACAGTTAATGATGTTCAATGTCTTGTGAAGCATTTTCATATGGTTCAAACTCAGCTTGACCAAATTTCTAATGTGCAAAGAGATTTGCTTGCTAACAATGCCAAACAAGATGATTTGCAGGCTTTCGGGATTGAGACCCGAGGAGAAACTAGCACTCAAGATCCTCTCTACCCAGAGGGGCATCCGAAGAGAATCGAGCAGGATTCTCAAATGGAGGCAGAAGAAATTGTTGGCTCTCCAAAGAAAAAGAAGAAACATAAGGAGACTGACAATTCTAATGATCCTATTGCAGATGAAGAGCCAACTGTTGATCCCAACAGTGTATCTATTTCCGATGCTGAGACTGAAGACGGTGCTGAACCTGGAGATAAGGATAATGAGAAGAATGATCCGCCTGAAGTTCGAGAAGAAGAAGCACCTGACTAACGTAAGAGGTACACTAAAGAAGACTTCATTGCAAGAAAACATGGGAAGGAAAGAGAACCATGGGTACAGAAACCCATGCCCTTTCCAGGTAAGTCCATCAAATCCAAAGAAGAAGAGCATTACAATAAGTTTTGTTAGTGGATTAAACCTCGTTTTCTTCAAATCCCTTTGACTGATGCTATTAAGTTACTTCCTTATTCAAAATATATGAAAGATATTGTCACTAATAAAAGAAAAGTTCCTAATGATGCAATATCTACTATGCTTGCTAACTACTCTTTCAGTGGCAAGATTCCTGAGAAACTCGGTGATCCAGGTATACCCACTATTCCCTGCTCCATAATGAATAATTATGTCAAAACTGCTTTATGTGATCTTGGAGCAGGAGTGAGTGTTATGCCTCTCTCTCTTTACGAGAGGCTTTGTTTAGAGAAACTAATTCCTACAGATATCTCCCTTCAGATGGCTGACAAGTCAACCGCTGTTCCGATAGGTATTTGTGAGGATGTTCCCGTAGAAGTTGCTAATTGTTTGATTCTTATTGGATTTTGTTGTGCTTGACATGCCCGAGGATGGGAGCATGTCCATTATTCTTGGTAGACCTTTTCTTAACACCGTGGGTGCTATTATTGATTGCAATAAAGGGAAGGTTACTTTCCATGTGAATGATAAAGAACACACGGTATATTTTCCAAAGAAGACCGACAGGAGGCATGGCCTCAACTCTATAGAGAATATCGAGACCGTGAAAATTGGAGAATGGGACTGTCCACTACATCTGCCTCACAAATATAAAACTATCATGGTGGGGACAATGTCCATCAAAGTAAAGGTTTAGTAACTACTTCGTAGGAGGTGAGACTTTTTGCTCTATATATCGCATGTTTGTTGGTAAGACTTGATCAACCTTACTAGTAAACATGTTGTATATAGATAAAAAGTTGAGCTTGTTATGTTTTCATTTGTTTTTAGTTTTTGTTCTACTTGCTGTACCAAGTATTTATGTTTTGAAAGCTTCACAATACTACTAACTGCTTCAAGTTTTCAGAGAGTTTCGCAGCTTTTTGAACTTCGAAAAATTTTCAACAGTGAAGTTTTCAGATAATTCCAGAAAAATTATAATAAAAATTTCCACGTCAGGAGAGACCCAGAAAGTCCTGGGGCCAGCCAGGGGGACCCACTAGTGGCCCAGGCGACCAGCTGGCGCGGCCCAGCCCCTGGCCGCGCCCACAGGGCTCCTGGGGCCCACAGGGCCCCCCTCTAGGTACGTCTTCTTCCTCCCTCTCTCTCTTTCTCCAAAAACGCGAGTTCTGCACTTGTTCTTGTGTTCTTGCTGTTCTTGGAGGCGATTCTTCGATCTCTCTCTACAGCCCCTCATTTGAGCTGAAATTTTGAGAAAATACTCCCTGGTATGTGACTCCTCCACCCCTCCAATTAGATTTTTGATTGGCGGCCTCATTTGTGAGTATTTAGTAGTTCTTGGTGCTGTAGAGATGAGCTTGCATGCATGTGTAGAAAGTTATTTTCCAAGTTTTGATGCAAGTTTATGCCTTGGGCAAGTGAGTTGAGTAGTTTGCCTTAACTCATCTTGTTTTAATCCTCATTTTTGTAAATTGCAAAAATTTTCAGAAATGAGTTTGTTAGGAAGGGCAAAAGGATGGCTTGAGAAGAGGAGGCCCGCACACTCTGATCGAGTTACTTGAGCCGCAGCTTCACCATCGACTGCTAGGGTGAGCTATAATGAAGATCATGTGCCCCTGGAGTTGTTGGAAGACACAAGTCCAGCACGTGCGATGACATTTCCATGTGATGAATTCCTTGAAGCTGCGGGAATCAAGGATGAGTTTTATAATCTTTGTGCTAATGCAGGTTTGACACGGCTCGTCACGTGCCGTGTTACCCAGTATCAAAAACTCACCTCCAGTTTCATTAACAGTTTCAGATATAATCCTGATTCAGGTGCTATTGAGTTTAAAATTTATAATGATCTTATCACCATGACTTTGGGAAATTTTTGTGAAATAATAGGTGTGCCGAACGTTGGGAGGACGGCTAGGATGGCCACTCAGCCCTCCGAGCTGAAAACCGTCATCAACTCTCTCTGCAGCATGGGTACGAGGGATATTCATCAGTCGAAGATCTCCAGCATCTTATTTCCTCACCTCAGGTATTTTGCATATTATATTGCCAGAGGGGTGTTAGCTCGTGACAACACGAGCAGCATTTCTGCTCCGGATATTGCTATCCTGGCAGCAGCCCTCTCAGGGAGGTCTGATTATAATCTGGGTGCCTTAATTGCTCGACGCCTTGCTATGAACGGTAACAAGGGGGACTTATATGGTGGCGTTTATGCCACACTTATCTTAGAACATCTTGGAGGCACCCCACACCCTGATGATAATCCTTTTACTTATTTAAGCTTTGATCTTGCTGCTATGAAAAGGCATAAGTTTGTTACCATGGCTTCTGAGCTGGATACTCTTGTTTATATCTTGCGTTTCGGAACTACCGCGGAACGCGAGATCCGTCTACCTGCACCTCTTTTGTTTGATTTTTCTCGCAGGAATGGATGGTCCTTTGATGTTGTCCAGTTCGATGAGTTCATGGTCCAGCATCAGTTTCATAACCCCATGGAGGGGGTTGTGCCCGACGAGGAGGAGCACGGTGAGTTACCACCTTTTCAGGGAGAAACCGCCACCGAGTTTGGTGAAGGTTCTTCCTCTGTTTGGCGTTCGGAACCTTCCTCGTGGGAGACTCCGAGGAGTTCGGTGTACGCGCCAGCATCCTTCTACGACCCTTGGACTCACCACCATACCCCCGGAGCAGGAGGCTCCTGGGGGCAGTAGCTGCTACCAACTTAGGCCAAAAGCCTAAGCTTGGGGGAGTACGTGCTCCTCTCACTTTTCCATTGTATTATCCGTTTTATTCGCTTTGATCTTTTCGAAGTTTTTGCCCGTTCTTCTTTATTTCTCTCTTTGCAAAAACAACAAAAAGATTTTCTCTTTCTTTTGCTTTTATTCAACCTTTGAAAAATCCAAAAAGATTTCCTTTCTCTCTTTAGTTTGCTTTGTTTCCAGAGTTCAGCTCGAGTCCGTGATGGCATTTAATTATATTTCCTACGTTCGATCATGCAAGTGACAAGCAGTAATGACGAAGATCGACTGAAGGGAAGCAACAAGGAAGACCAGTATGAACTCTTTTTGTTTCTACTTTTGTACATATGCCTGTACTTATGATCTAGAGACCAGCTTGTATAGACATAGTGCTATGTTTACAATGCTCTTCCAGTGGTTCATGCTTTCCTTGTGGCTAGTCCCGAATAACTAGAATATATAATGTGTTATTGAAATGATCTACATGCATTGCACTGTTCATAGTCTGGTATACTAAGGTGGTATTTCCCTTTAGAGAATTTTTGGATTGACTTGGCACATGCTTACACATGTTTAAGACTAAAAAGTCTACTCTGCCTTGATTATCTTTGAGTTTCAGAATAGTTATATCACTTTCATGCCCGATTCAATGTTGCTTTGTCGCTCTGCATGATTATGACCGTTATTGCTCTCTAGCTGGTCGCTTCCCAGTCTTTTGCTAAACCTCCACCTGTACTAAGCGGACTGACTGCTTGTGCATCCAAAATCCTTAAAACCTGTTATGCCATATGAGTCCACCATACCTTCCTATACATGGTATTTACCTGCCATTCCTAACGAAGACTTTCATGTACCATCTCGAAACTAATCAAAAGCATTTCTCTTTTGTGCCTATATTTTAGCTCATGAGGAAGTAGTAGTTAATTCATGATCTTTTTAAGTTGGACAAGTTTCACCCCTGGATTGCATGAATAATGTGCAAACCCATAATACGAGAAGGAACTGGCATTGAGTGCGCCCGGCTCAAAAAGATAATATAACAAACAAACCCTCCTTCACGCTTTGTTCATGAGAAATCAGAAAACTTTGGCAGTGATAAACAAAGGAGATTAAGAGGATGTGATCGTCCTCATGCGGGAGCCGTTCCTCGAGACTTGTCCACTCAAAAAGTGATTGAGTTATCTGCTAGCATTCGTTGACGAAATATGCACTTCTCAAAACGTGTTTACTTCTGTTTTTAAAACCAAGAGCTCTGTTACATGTTTAGTTTTTGTTTCCGATCACGGATTTTCAACTTTGCCAACAAAAGCCACGGTTCGAGAGTCTCCACCTTCTTTATTCAAAGCACTAGCTAGGAGAGCATAATTGTCATTCTGAGTGTGATGTGCATTGTCCCAAAGTATTACATTGTCTTCTGCATACTTGTGATATGATTTATTCTGAAATTCTTGGTTCTAGTCTCCTTTAAAACTCTGGAGGAGTTTCTGCATTTATGTTTTGCTTCACTCATGGAGACTAGCGAGATACCACCCTAGTATGCTCAAGCTATGTGCAATGTAATCTTATCTTGATTTTCATTAGTATATTATTTACTTTTAAGTATTTGTGACTAGTCACTTGACAGAAGGATTGCTCCTTGCATTGTCCTCATAGTATTGTTTCAATACTTGCTAGACTCTTTTCGTAGTACATGCTTATATACATCTAATGAAGCAAAAGAGTTTGTCAAAGTTTTCTTTGTCGCGTCCAGTTCGTTGAACTGAATTGCTTGAGGACAAGCAATATGCTAAGCTTGGGGGAGTTGATACGTCTCAGACGTATCTACTTTTCCAAACACTTTTGATATTGTTTTGACCTCATTCTTGCATGATTTGAACTAAACTAACCCGGACTGACGCTGTTTTCAGCAGAGCTGCCTGTATGGTTTTATTGTGTGCAGGAAAACGGATTTTTAGGTATCTCAAAAAAATCCACGAAAAATCACAGAAAATCCACGCACCCGAAGGAACCAGGAGCCAGAAGAGGAGCCAGAGGGGGGCAAGGGGTGCCCAGGCGCCCTGTGGGCACGCCCCCCTGGGCCGCGCCGGGGGGTCACCTGGGTGGGGCCCACACCCCCTGGTGCCCTACTTTGCCTCGTATTTTTACTCGCGATGCGGAAACCCCAGATCAGAAGTTCTTTTCGCAGTTTTCCGTCGCGGAGCCGCCGCCACCCTCTGTTCTTCCTCGGGAGGGCTAATCTGGAGGCTGAATTGGCCTCCGGAGAGGGGAGATCGTCGCCATCGTCATCACCATCACCACTCCATCATCCCTCCATGACTTCTCCCTCCATGTGTGAGTAATACCCCTGCTGTAGGCGAAGGGGATGGTAGGGATTGGATGAGTTAGATCATGTAATAGTTTGTCAGATCGTTGGGGGCATGTTGCCTATCATCTACTATGGTGTTTATCATCTTTGCTTCAACTTGTTATTCTTAATGCTTGACACATAGGGCCCGAGTGCCATGATTTCAGATCTGAACCATATGTGTTTGCATGAATATATTTGCGTTCGTGATCCTATCTATGAGTTGTTTGCACCTATTACGGTTCGGAACCGGCGATCCCAAAACTGACAGCTTGGGACACCAAAGGGGATGGTCCGTAGTTTGAGGATTACATGTATCCATTGAGTTCATTGCTTTGTTCCGGTGCTCTTTGACAGGAGCACCTTAATCTCCATAAGTTCCTTTTGGCCCCGTTCGTAGCGGGATGGTAGGACAAAAGATGTTGTGCAAGTTCTTATTGCAAGCACGTACAACTACCTACGGGATACATGCCTAATGTTTGATATTTGCCTAGATGATCATTACTTTTCTGTGTGCCGTGCCCCAAATTAGAATATATCTCATCCATGCAGCGCCCAACCATCCATCTCCCTAGCCTACAGTGTTTTAAATCCTGCTGGTTACTAGTTGCTATTTTTGCCATTTACTTTTGCTATTTACTTTTACTGTTTACTTTTACTATCACTATCATCACTATCATATCACTGTTACCACTTATCTTTTGTTGCAAGTAAGTATATTTCAGGTGCGGTTGAATTGACAACTCAACTGTCAAAGCTTATAAATACTCTTTGGCTCCCCGTGTGTCGAATCAATAAATTGGGTTATTCTTACCCGCGAAGACTATCTCGATCCCATACGGTTGAGGGTTATCAAGTACCGTTTTCTGGCGCCGTTGCCGGGGAGCATAGCAATATTTACAAGTCTACTTGAGGTATCCTACCTGCTGCACTTCATCCACTATGGGTAAGAAAGGAGACCCCAAGGTTCCGATCTTACTATCCACTACAAGAAGAGGTACTGCTTTGAGCACTAGTGCTACGCTTGATTCACCTTCTGTTATGAGTAAGTTTGCCTCACCACCACCACATGATGCTCCTACTGAACCTGTTACTACGTCCGATACTCTTGATGATGCCTCTACTACTTTTGATGATATTAGTTCGCTTGGTTATGCTCTTGAGAAACAAATTGCTGTTGCTGCTAAAAAGTCTGGAATTGAACTTCCTGTTACTCGCTACCCTGTTGGTGAAACTTATGATTATCCTGATTTGAGTAAACTCAAAGAGAGGCTCCTTGATGATGATTACTATATGCTTGATGAAGATTTATGCAGGGAACTGACAGAGTTTTCTGGCTCTGACCCTGAAGTTATTAAGAAACTATTTGAAAAACACTCTTTGAAAAACAAAACCGTTCCTGATCCGAATTTGCTACATCTCCTATATGCATTGATGATCCTGATTATGATTTCTCTGTTGATCTTTCACTTATACCTATGGTTGAAGCTGACCCCTTTTATGGCAGAGAAAATGATGATGCTATTGCACACCTGACTAAACTCGGTGAGTTAGGTGGCCTGTTTACCACAGATGAGAAGATACGATACTTTTATATCACCAAGCTTATTCCTTTCTCCTTGAAGGAAGGTGCTAAAGCATGGTATGATTCACTCCCATACGGTTCCATTAAGAGTCCTCAAGACTTAGCTCACTCTTTTGTTGATAAGTACTTTCCTGCTCACATGCAACATGCTGCTTTACAAAGAATTTATAACTTTAAACAGTTGCAGGATGAGTCCCTCCCTAAAGCTTGGGGGAGGTACTGCGGTCTGATTCGGGCTAGACCAGGACATGAAATCCCTAAGAATGAATTAATCGATATATTCTATGCTGGTCTAACTGATGAATCCAGATCCTATTTGGACAGTTGTGCTGGTTGTGTTTTCAGGAAAAGAACACCGGACGATGCGGAAGATTTGATGGGCAGGATTGCCAAAAACCATGAAGATTGGTCCGTCCCTGAACCACCTCCACCACCAAAGAAGAGGGGCATGTTTGTTCTAAGCCCCGAAGATATGCGAGAAGCAAAGAAGTCTATTAAAGAGAAAGGTATTAAAGCTGAAGACGTGAAGAATCTACCCCCTGTTGAGAAGCTGTGTGAGCCTACTACTCACCCTCCTATGGTAGAGGTACACTCTCATTTAGATTTCAACGCAAGTGACATCCCTCATGGTAAGCCTCCTGATCAATGTTTAGATGAGTTTGATAATTTTATTATGAAACAAAATCATTTTAATGAGAGGATACAAAGTCAATTGCATGATAAGAATGGTTGTGGTTTTGTATGCGTAGGTAAGAATGGTTCTTGCTAAGACCGTAGCAGTCACGTAAAACTTGCAACAACAAAGTAGATGACGTCTAACTTGTTTTTGCAAGGCATGTTGTGATGTGATATGGTCAAGACGTGATGAGTTATACGTTATTGTATGAGATGATCATGTTTTGCAAATTATCGGCAACCGGCAGGAGCCTTATGGTTGTCTCTTTATTGTATGAATTGCGAAGGCCATGTAATTGCTTTACTTTATCACTATGAGTTAGCGATAGTCGTAGTAGCAATAGTTGGCGAGATGACCACGACGCTACGATGAAGATCATGGTGTCAAGCCGGTGACGATGGAGATCATGACGATGCTTTGGAGATGGAGATCAAAAGCACAAGATGATGATGGCCATATCATGTCACATATTATGATTGCATGTGATGTTTATCTTATTATCCTTCTTATTTTGCTTAGTACGGTGGTAGCATTATAAGATGATCCCTTACAAAATTTTAAGGTACACGTGTTCTCCGTGAGTATGCACCGTTGCAAAAGTTCATCGTGCCAAGGCACCACGTGATGATCGGGTGTGATAAGCTCTAAGTTCAAATACAACGGGTGTAAGACAGTTTTGCATATGCAGAATACTCGGGTTAAACTTGACGAGCCTAGCATGTACAGATATGGCCTCGGAACACTGGAGACCGAAAGGTCGAGCATGAATCATATAGTAGATATGATCAACATAAGATGTTCACCATTGAAAACTACTCCATCTCACGTGATGATCGTACATGGCTTAGTTGATTTGGATCACGTGATCATTTAGATGACTAGAGGGATGTCTATCTTAGTGGGAGTTCTTTAGCAATATGATTAATTGAACTTTAATTTATCATAAACTTAGTCCTGATAGTATTTGCAAATTATGTTGTAGATCAATGGCTCACGTTATAGCTCCCCTATGTTTTTGATATGTTCCTAGAGAAAACTAAGTTGAAATATGTTAGTAGCAATGATGCGGACTAGGTCCGTGATATGAGGATTATCCTCATTGCTGCACATAAGTATTATGTCCTTGATGCACCGCTAGGTGACAAACCTATTGCAGGAGAAGATGTAGACGTTATGAGCATTTGACAAGCTCAAAAAAAAATTGAACGCCACGGAGCATATGAGATGTTCCAAGAGTTAAAATAGTATTTCAGACTCATGCCCGTGTCAAGAGGTATGAGACCTCTGACAATTACTTTGCCTACATGATGGAGGAGAATAGCTCAACCAATGAGCATGTGCTCAGAATGTCTAAGTACTACCATCATTTGAATCAAGTGGGAGTTAATCTTCAAGATAAAATAGTGATTGACAGAACTCTCTAGTCACTATCGCCAAGTTACTAGAACTTCGGGATGAACTATAATATGCAAGGGATGACGAAAACGATTCCCGAGCTCTTCGTGATGCTGAAATCAACGAAGGTAGAAATCAAGAAAGAGCATCCATTGTTGATGGTTAACAAGACCACTAGTTTCAAGAAAAGGGCAAGGGTAAGAAAGGGAACTTCAAGAAGAATGGCAAGCAAGTTGTCATTCCCGTGAAGAAGCCCAAAGCTGGACCTAAGCCTGAAACTGAGTGTTTTTAACTGCAAAAGAAATGGTCACTAGAAGCGGAAGTTCCACGAATATTTGGCGTATAAAAAGGATGGCAAAGTGATTAAAGGTATATTTGATATATAGATTATTCATGTGTACTTTACTAGTGTTCATAGCAACCCATGGGTATTTGATACCGGTTCAGTTGCTAAAAATTAGTAACTCGAAACGAGAGTTGCAGAATGAACAAAGACTAGTTAAAGGTGAAGTGACGATGTGTGTTGGAAGTGGTTCCAAGATTGATATGATCATCATCGCACACTCCCTATACTTTCGGGATTAGTGTAGAACCTAAATAAATGTTATTTGGCATTTGCGTTGAGCATGAATATGATTTGATCATGTTTGTTGTAATACGGTTATTCATTTAAAGTCATATAATAATTGTTGTTCTGTTTACATGAATAAAACCTTCGATGGTCATACACCCAATGAAAATGGTTTGTTGGATCTCAATCGTAGTAATACACATATTCATAATATTGAAAACAAAAGATGCAAAGTTGATAATGATAGTGCAACTTATTTATGGCACTACCGTTCATGTCATATTGGTGTAAAGCGCATGAAGAAACTCCATGCTGATGAGCTTTTGGAATCACTTGATTATGAATCACTTGGTGCTTGCGAACCATGCCTCATGGGCAAGATGACTAAGACTCCGTTCTCCGGAACAATGGAGCGAGCAACTGACTTGTTGGAAATCATACATACTGATGTATGCAGTCCGATAAGTGTTCAGGCTCGTGGCGGGTATCATTATTTTCCGACCTTCACAGATGATTTGAGCAGATATGGGTATATCCACTTGATGAAGCGCAAGTCTGAAACATTTGAAAAGTTCAAATAATTTCAGAGTGAATTAGAGAATCATCGTAACAAGAAAATAAAGTTTCTACGATCTGATCGCGGAGGCAAATATTTGAGTTATGAGTTTGCTCTTCATTTAAAACAAAGTGAAATAGTTTCATAGCTCACGCCACCCGGAACACCACAGGGTAATGGTGTGTCTGAACGTCGTAAACTGTACTTTATTAGATATGGTGCGATCTATGATGTCTCTTACCGATTTACCACTATCGTTTTGGGGTTATGCATTAGAGACAATTGCATTCATGTTAAATAGGGCACCATCTAAATCCGTTGAGACGACACCATATGAACTGTGGTTTGGCAAGAAACCAAAGTTGTCGTTTCTTAAAGTTTGGAGCTGCGATGCTTATGTGAAATAACTTCAAACTGATAAGCTTGAACCCAAGTCGGAGAAATGTGTCTTCATAGGATACCCAAAGGAAACTATTGGGTACACCTTCTATCACAGATCCGAAGGCAAGATATTCGTTGCTAAGAATGGATCCTTTCTAGAGAAGGAGCTTCTCTCGAAAGAAGTGAGTGGGAGGAAAGTGGAACTTGATGAGGTAATTGTACCTTCTCCCGAATTGGAAAGTAGTACATCACAAAAACTAGTTCCAGTGATTCCTACACCAATCAGCGAGGAAGCTAATGATGATGATCATGTAACTTCAGATCAAGTTACTACTAAACCTCGTAGGTTAACCAGAGTGTGTTCCGCGCCAGAGTGGTACGGTAACCCAGTTCTGGAAGTCATGTTACTAGACCATGATGAACCTACGAACTATGAGGAAGCGATGATGAGCCCAGATTCCACAAAATGGCTTAAGGCCATGAAATCTGAGATGGGATCCATGTATGCGAACAAAATGTGGACTTTGGTTGACTTGCCCGATGATCGACAAGCCATTGAAAATAAATGGATCTTCAAGAGGAAGACAGACACCGATGGTAATGTTACTGTCTACAAAGCTCGACTTGTTGCGAAAGGTTTTCGACAAGTTCAAGGAGTTGACTACGATGAGACTTTCTCACCCATAGCGATGCTTAAGTCTGTCCGAATCATGTTAGCAATTGCCACATTTTATGATTCTGAAATCTGGCAAATGGATGTCAAAACTGCATTCTTTAATGGATACCTCAAAGAGGAGTTGTATATGATGCAACCATAAGGTTTTGTCGATCCTAAGGGTGCTAACAAAGTGTGCAAGCTCCAGCGATCCATTGATGGACCGGTGCAAGCCTCTCGGAGTTGGAATATACGCTTTGATAGTGTGATCAAAGCATATGGTTCTATACAGACTTGCGGTGAAGCATGTATTTACAAGAACGTGAGTGGGAGCACTACAGCCTTTCTGATAAGTATATGTGAATGACATATTGTTGATCGGAAATGATGTAGAATTTTCTGGAAAGCATAAAAAATTGTTTAAAAGGAGTTCTTAAATAAAACACCTCGATGAAGCTGCTTACATATTGGGCACCAAGATCTATAGAGATAGATTAAGACGCTTGATAAGATTTTCAATGAGTACATACCTTAATAAGATTTTGAAGAAAGTTCAAAATGGATCAGTCAAAGAAAGGTTCTTGCCTGAGTTGTAAGGTATGAAGTTGAGTAAGTCTCAAAATCCGACCACGACAGAAGATAGAGAAAGAATGAAAGTCATTCCCTATGCCTCAGCCATAGGTTCTATAAAGTATGCCATGCTGTGCACCAAAAATGTTGGGTACCTTGCCATGAGTTTGGCAAGGAGTTACAATAGTGATCCAGGAGTAGATCACTAGACAACAGTCAAAAATATCCTTAGTTACTAGATGAGTAAGGAAATGTTTCTCGATTATGGAGGTGATAAAGAGTTCGTCGTAAAGAGTTACGCTGATGCTCTAAGTATCAATCTGGAAGCGTATTGAAAGTGGGAGCAATTAGCTAGAGTAGCTCCATGCGGAGCAGTGTAGACATAGATTATTGACGATGTGAACTATCGGTTATAAATCACATGGCGATGTGAACTAGATTATTGACTCTAGTGCAAGTGGGAGACTGAAGGGAATATGCCCTAGAGGAAATAATAAAGTTGTTATTTATATTTCCTTATATCATGATAAATGTTTATTATTCATGCTAGAATTGTATTAACCGGAAACTTAGTACATGTGTGAATACATAGACAAAATATAGTGTCCCTAGTATGCCTCTACTTGACTAGCTCGTTGATCAAAGATGGTTATGTTTCCTAACCATAGACATGTGTTGTCATTTGATGAACGGGATCACACCATTAGGAGAATGATGTGATGGTCAAGACCCATCCGTTAGCTTAGCAACTTGATCGTTTAGTTTTAGTGCTATTGCTTTCTTCATGACTTATACATGTTCCTATGACTATGAGATTATGCAACTTCCGAATACCGGAGGAACACCTTGTGTGCTATCAAACGTCACAACGTAACTGGGTGATTATAAAGATGCTCTACATGTATCTCCGAAGGTGTTTGTAGTGTTGGCATAGATCAAGAATAGGATTTGTCACTTCGAGTGCCGGAGAGGTATCTCTGGGCCCTCTCGGTAATACACATCATAATAAGCCTTGTAAGCAAACGACTAATGAGTTAGTCACAAGATGATGTATTACAGAATGAGTAAAGAGACTTGCCGGTGACGAGATTGAATTAGGTATGATGATACTAACGATCGAATCTCGGGCTAGTAACATATCGATGACAAAGGGAACAACGTATGTTGTTATGCGGTTCGACCGATAAAGATCTTTTTAGAATATGTATGAGCCAATATGGGCATCCAGGTTCCGCTATTGGTTATTGACCGGAGAGATGTCTCGGTCATGTCTACATAGTTCTCAAACCCGTAGGGTCCGCACGCTTAACGTTCGTTGACGATATAGTATTGAATGAGTTATGTATGTTGGTGACCGAATGTTATTCGGTGTCCCGGATGTGATCACGGACATGACGAGGAACTCCAGAATGGTCCGAAGATAAAGATTAATATATGGGATAATAGTGTTTGTCCTCCGGATGTTTCCCGAAATGTTTGGGTACGAGGACACTTTATTTGTGCCAAAGGGGAAAGCCCACAAGGTTTTTGGAAAGCGCAAAAGGTAGTTTTGTGGAGTCCAGGGAGCAGACGCCAGGGTCCCTGGCGTCTGGGTTCAGACGCTGGGATCCCCGGCGTCTGGCCCTGGAGTCTGAGAAGGACTCTTCCCTTTCGGGTGAAACCGACTTTGTGGAGGCTTTTACTCCAAGTTTTGACCCCAAGGCTCAACATATAAATAGAGGGGCAGGGCTAGCACTCAAGACACATGAAGATACACCAAGCCGTGTGCCGGCAACCCCGACCCTCTAGTTTATCCTCCATCTAGTTTCTGTAGTGCTTTGCGAAGCCCTATAGAGATTGTTCTGCATCACCAACCGTCACCACGCCGTTGTGCTATCGGAACTCATGTACTACTTTGCCCGTCTTTCCGGATCAAGAAGGCGAGGACGTCATCGAGCTGAACATGTGCTGAACGCGGAGGTGCCGTACGTTCGGTACTAGATCGGGATGGATCGTGAAGGTGTACGACTACATCAACCGCGTTGATAAACGCTTCCGCTTTGCGATCTTCAAGGGTATGAAGATACACCCCCCTCTTGTTGCTATGCATCTTATAGATAGATCTTGCATGATCGTAGATTTTTTTTTGAAATACTGCATTCTCCAACAGTTACATGGCAATATATCTCGGAATGGCTGTGGAAATGCCATAATAGGTAGGTATGGTGGCTTTTTTTAGGAAGGATGTATGGTGGGTTGATGCACCGGCGAAAATTGCGCGGTACTAGAGTGGCTAGCAAGGTGGAAGGTTGAGAGTGTGTATAATCCATGGACTCAACATTAGTCATAAAGAACTCACATACTTATTGCGGAAACTCTATTAGCCCTCGAAGAAAAATAGTACGACACATGCTCCTAGGGGGGAGGTTGGTAGGAGTTAACCATCGCGCGCCTTCGACCTTCATGCAAAGATAAACAATCAAAATACAATGCGCGCCAATTTGGTTACATAGTTAGGAGACCATACGTGCATGCTTCGGGAATCACAAACCTTAACACCAATATTTTTACTAAACCACAATCATTCACTAGTACCTCTCACATATTAGCATCTCTATATCGCAAAACTACTGCAAGGAATCAAACATATCATATTCAGCGATCTACAAGTTTGATGTAGGATTTTATGACTAACCATGTGAATGACCAATTCCTGTTAACTCTCTAAATAGATATAAGCGAAGCAAGAGAGTTTTAATTCTTTCTTCAAAAGATATGCCCACGCTCTAACAAATATAAGTGAAGCAAAAGTGCATTCTACAAATGGCGGTTTTCTATGTGAAGAGAAACAGGCAATCCAAACTTCAAATGATATAAGTGAAGCACATGAAGCATTCTATAAAACCATACTCAAAAGATACAAGTGAAGTGCAAAGGGCATTCTATAAATCAACCAAGGAGTATCTCATACCAGCATGATGCATTTATTAAAAGAAAAAGAAAAAGCACACGACGCTCCAAGAGTTTACGCATATCATGTGAACAAAACGAATCCGAAAACATACCGATACTTGTTGAAGAAAGGTGGGATGCCTTCCGGGGCATCCCCAAGCTTAGACGCTTGAGTCTCCTTGAATATTTACTTGGGGTGCGTTGGGCATCCCCAAGCTTGAGCTCTTGCCTCTCCTCCTTCTTCTCACATCGAGACCTCCTCAATCTTCGAACACTTCATCCACCCGAAACTTAACCGAACTTTTAGTGGCGGGGTTAGTGCATATGATCAATGAAATCCCATCATGTATTGCTCTAACATTATGGTATAATTATGAACAAACATTACCCACTGTATGCTATCACAATTCAATGGCCCCAAGTCAAGGAGGCTTCAACAAGAATTCAAACATATGCAAATAATGAAGCTATAACATCAATATGTGAATACAGGACAGTCTGTAGTAATCTGAACATTAACCATACTTCTGTAACTCTAAAAATTCTGGAAAAATCAACAATTTGTATATCAAGACTTTGCAAAAAGTTTCAGATCCTTTCGATGTTCTAGTAAAAAATGTAAAATCGCGCACTACAACCAAAGTTTCTGTTTTTGCACCGCACAAACCAACAAGCAGTTTAATCATCCTAAAGGAAACTCTTGGCACATTATTTTTATAATACAATGGAATTGTACAAGGGGATAATTATTTTTGTTGAAAAGTTTCTGTAATTCAAGATTTGCAAAGTTTCCATGGGCATGAACAAAGTTCAAGGAGCTCCCCCATTTCAACGGTGCTCATCCTTCTTACTTTCACTTTTCTTTTTGAAAAAGTTTTAGGTTCCCCTCTTTATTTTTTTGTTTTTAAACTTTATAAAAGCACACAACAGAAATAAATGACTCTCTAAAACTTCCGGGTTGTCTCCCTGACAACGCTTTCTTTAAAGCCATTAAGTTAGGCATATAGTACTCAAGTAATGAATCCACCTGGATCCCAAGGTATATCAAAGCCAATTTTAACTAGCAATGATTTGGCATTTAGTAGTCAGCACAAAGTGATATGTGTCAAGCAAAAATGAAGTCTAACTCTCTTCCTATGCATAGGCATGTCATACAAGAACAATTCATACACATCAAGTAAAGGCCAATGCATAGTATAAGCAGTTTCTTGCAATTTTATCGTGTTGGAAACATAGAGAGGCGGAGATGTAGTTCCTCTCTCATAATAATTGCTAGTAGGAGCAGCAAGCACATGCATATTATATTCATCAAAAACATCATGTGTAACGGAAAAAGGCAACCCATTAATATAATCCTTAATAGGTGCAAACTTCTCCAATAAGATAATAGGACTATCATGTGTGGGTGTAATAGCAACTCTCTCATGTTTAACATAAGGAACTATAGCAAGTTCATCTCCATAAGCATAATTCATATTGGCATCTTGGCCACAAGCATAGGAAGCATCATCAAAAAGGGATATTTCAAAAGAATCAACGGGATCATAACAATCATCATAACATTCATCCTTCGGTAAGCATGAAGGGAACTTAAACAATGTATGGGATAAAAAGTTACTCTCAATAGAAGGTGGGCACGGCTGATCAATCCGCTCTTCCTCCTTTTGTTCTTCACTCTCCTCATCTAATGAGGTCATAGTGTCATCAATTTCTTCTTCCATAGTTTCCCGTAAATATTAGTCTCTTCTTGGACAGCGGAGACTTTCTCAATAAACACATCAATATTGGAGTTATATTCATAATTCAAATAGTAATATTTCAATATAGCAAGATTTTCAGGCCTATAAACATCATCATCAAAAGCATCATACTTTTTAAACAGAGATTCAATTTCATAAGCATCCTTAAAAGCAATGAATTCTTCTATTTGTTCCACATCATAATGATCATATATACCATTAGCATAAGAAGCTAAGGTTTCATTATCATTAAATTCGCATGAAAAGGGAATGTGTGGAGCCTTCATCCTAGAGCAACAAGTATAATCATATCTCAAGCATAGTTGCCGAGCATACCAACACAACATATAAATTTGATCCCATAATAGTTTCCCTTTTTGTGTCAAGCGATAATCCCTAAAGTATTCATGTTGGTCCAACGTTACTCCCATTATATAGTTGAATGGGGTTTTCTTAGGATTATCAAAGTAGTACATAATATCTTTCACATAATGAGCATCGAGGGTTTTAGGAGGTTCCCCATCTCCATGAGTAGGAAGTACACCTGATGTTTTTGGTATTTCGTGTTCCATATCCATAACTAAAAATAGAGAACAACTTAGAAAAGCAAATAAAATCTACTTAGTGATAAAGCAAACAAGCACACACGAGAATATTCACCCCACGCTATTGCTCCCCGGCAACGGCGCCAGAAAAAGGTCTTGATAACCCACAAGTGTAGGGGATCAGTTGTAGCCTCTTTCGATAAGTAAGATTGTCGAACCCAACGAGGAGATAAAGGTAGAACAAATATTCCCTTGAGTTCTATCGACCACCGATACAACTCTATGCACGCTTGATGTTCGCTTTACCTAGAACAAGTATAAAACTAGAAGTACTTTGTAGGTGTAACTGGATAGGTTTGCAAGAATATAAAGAGAACGTAAATAAAAACTAGGTGCTGTTTAGATAAAGAAGCAATAAAGTTAGTATAGCGAGTGTGGAAAAGTGGTGGTAGGAGTTGCGAAATTGTCCCTAAGCAATTGACTACGTTACTTGACCGATAGCAAGTTTTATGTGGGAGAGGCCACTACTAGCATGTCATCCCTGACTTGGAATTCTATGCACTTATGATTGGAACTATTAGCAAGCATCCGCAACTACTAACGTTCATTAAGGTAAAACCCAACCATAGCATTAAGATATATTGGCCCCCCTTCAATCATGTATGCATCAATTTCTACGCAAGGTTGAAGCTTCTATAACTCTTTCCCTCCAATACGTAGTCCTATCAACATACAAATAACCCTATGGTGTGATCCACGCGCGCGCTCATATGATGGGCACCAAAGGACAGCAACATAACCACAAGCAATTTAAACCAATCATAGCAATTCACCAATTACCGATAGGACAACGAAAATCTACTCAGACATCATAGGATAGCAACACATCATTGGATAATAATATGAAACATAAAGCACCATGTTCATGTAGAGGGTACAACGGGTTGCGGGAGAGGGGACTGTAGATAGATAGGGGAAAGTGATGATGATGTTGGTGAAGATGACGAAGGTGTTGGTGTAGATCGCCGTCGCACGATGATGGCCCCGGTGGCACTCTGGCGCCACCGGAAGCGAGGGGGAGAGAGCCCCCCTCCTTCTCCTTCTTCCTTGGCCTTCTCCCTAGGTGGGAGAAGGGTTCTCCCTCTGGTCCATGGCCTCCATGGCATGGAAGGGGCGAGAGCCCCTCCGAGATTAGATCTATCTCTCTGTCTCTCTCTATTTCTGCGTTCCTAAATTCTGGCCTTTCACCGTTTCTTATATTCGCGAAGATCCGTAGCTTCGATTGGGCTGAATTTTTTTACATGATTTCTATCCGGATATTAAATTTCTTGCGGCCAAAGAAGGGCACCAACCGCCTTACGGGGTGGCCACGAGGGTTAGGGGCGCGCCCCCTGCCTTGTGGCCCACTCGGGCATCGTCTCATGTTGATTCTTCTTCCCAAAATTCTCATATATTCCGAAAAAAATCTCCGTCCGTTTTTATCCAGTTTGGACTCCGTTTCATATGAATATTCCGCGAAACAAAAAACATGCAACAAACAGGAACTGACACTGGGCACTGGATCAGTATGTTGGTCCCAAAAATAGTATAAAAAGTTGCCAAAAGTGTATGAAAGTTGTATAATATTGGCATGAAATAATAATAAAAATATAGATATGACGGAGATGTATCACAGGCCGTGGTTACATGTTAATATTGGGATGGAAAGGCCCCATCGTGGCGTACACGATATAATCTATTACATACTTGATGCATACGAAATAATCCTAACAGATTCGACATCGACTTTATCTCCACCACCCATGCAAATCATCTAGAAGGTTCTAAGATATTCCAATTGTCCACCTCAATCACACATTCGTTAAGGTGAGATTGCACCCGAAGCCTTCTAGACTTCAAACGGGTAGAGCTTTAGTGAATCCATCTGCTACCTAGTCCTTTGAAGACACAAAATGAATATCTAATACTCCCTCCGTCCGAAAATACTTGTCATCAAAATGGACAAAAAGGGATGTATCTAGAACTAAAATACATCTGGAAACATCCCTTTTATTCATTTTGATGACAAGTATTTCCGGACGGAGGGAGTAGTTTTCTTGCCACTCTTTTTCTAACAAAATGATAGTCAATTTCAATATGCTTGGTATGTGCATGAAAGACATGATTAGCTGACAAATAAGTTGCCCAAAGATTGTCACACCATAGGCATGTAGTATGCCTTTTGAGCATACCCAATTCTCTCAGTAGTGATTGTACCCAAGTATCTTTAGCCGTTGCCTTTGCTAATGCCTTATACTTAGCCTCCGTGCTTGAGCGTCACACAGTAGCTTGTTTCATGGCACTCCAGGAAATGAGATTTGCACTATAAAATACTACAAAGCACCAGTTGGTCTTCTACCATCAATACATCGTGCCCAACCTGCATCTGAGAAAGCACTTACCAAAGTAGGCGATGACTTCCTAAATGCAAGTCCTGTGTTGTTGGTTTGTTTGACATATCAAATAGTTCTTTTTTACTATCGGCCAATGAGTTGTAGTTGGAGCATGTACATACTGACATAGTTTATTTACTGATAAAGAAATATCTTGTCTTGTGAGATTCAAACATTGTAATGCCCCAACAACGCATGGATATCTTGTACTATCTTCTAGTTATAGAAGCCCACCATCAAAGGATGAAAGCTTCTCACTGGTTGACAGAGGTGTGGGTGCAAATTTGCAGTCTTTTATGCCAACTCTGGTCAAGATTTCTGAGGCATACTTCTCCTGTGTTAAGATAATGGCATCTGTAGTTTTCTTGACCTCTATTCCAAAGCTCCAAAGTCCTTGAGCGCAAACTAGAACCCAAAACCTGTAAAAGTGCCGACACTGCCTCTTTAGAGGAACTAGTAACAATGATGTCATCAATGTATATGAGCACAAATATTGTCACTCCAGATTTATTAAAAATAAATAGAGATGTGTCAGCCTTTGAAGGGGTAAAACGCAATTTTTGTAATCATGAGCTTAACCAAGAGTACCATGCTCTTGGTGGTTGCTTGAGCCCATATAGAGCCCTGTCTAGTTTGCACACATTGAAGGGCGTTTTTTGTATTCATAGCTAGGTGGTTGCCTCATGTAGACCTCTTCTTTCAGAACACTCTGAACGAGTACGTTCTGCACATCTAGCTCTCTTAGGATCCATCTCCTGGACACAACAATAGACAAAACAAGTCTCATAGTAACTGCTTTAACAACTGGATTAAATGTATCTCATAATCTAACCCATACCTTTTAAAGCCTTTTGCTACAAATCTAGCCTTGTATCTATCTATGCTACCATCTGCTTTCTTTGTAATCTGATACCTTCTTAGTGTATTGTTTTGCAAAAAATATCAGATTTATTATAAAAATCTATGGAATGTACAAAACATCTCAAACACAAGAAAAGTTACATCGAGACTCTGAGACCATCGAACAAGCATTATTGCCGCTAGAACGAGCTTCCCATGCCCCGCTATCGCTGCTCCCCTAATGGAGTCGCCTTGACCTTGTCAATAATAATTGGGAAGTCTTGAAGCCATCTGCCCCTAAGGACCAACGCCCTGAAGCCATAGTTTTTGCCAGTGAACCCTTGCATTGATCTCAAGCATCTGATATCAAATATCGCCACATGACGAGAAACTCTAACCTCGCCGTCCCAATGAGACGACAAGAATCTACGTCGGAGATCCATCCACTATGTCCAAACGGACGAACTCGAGGAGGATCGAAGTCCGGAAGACAGCCTCTAAGAAGAAGCACCACCATACGCTCGAGCACCGCGCCTGTGAGGCTTAAAAACCCTAACCTAAACTACTAACCAGAGGGGAGGCACCACGATTTCCCTCCCCGCCACCAGCTGCCGGAGCGGCAAGTAGAGGGGTGGCAAATCCACAGGCTCGCCGATGAAGCCCGAAGGAGAGAGTTTGCCCTAGCCACCTAGGGTTAAGAGATGAAACAAGAGAAACCCCCTTTTTAGTGTCTTCAATTTTTTTTAACTATTTCAAGTTGTTCCCTTTAATAATTGTTGTGTGGCATTAAATTAAAGTGAGTATCATTCATTACACAAAATTTTACTTGGGAAAGATAAGGTGTTACACATCTAGCTTTGCCCCTTCTCTGTTGTTATTGCCATCACAGATCACATCACCATGGATACGATCTCTTAGTTTGTCTGGCATCACATAGCCTATGGATCTTCCGTCAGCATCGCCGTCTTGATATGTATACCTCTATCCATTGCCTCCGCCCAACAATTATTTTTAAGTGAACTAAAAGGGGAAGTGAAGGTATTCCTGGTCTCCGCGTCCCAATATGTACACAACAATCCAAAATCCGAAATCGATGGAAATTATGGTACATGTATAAGAATTCGACGTTCACCGACGAGGAGGTTTTTTTTTGAGCATCTGTACAGACGCAAGCGCTCATATACACACGCATACACTCACCTCTATGAACGCACACACGCACACCCTACCCCTATGAGCATCTACGAGAGACTGAGCCGGCATATCATCTTGAGATTTACGAGGAGGTTGGCCAGTAATTTGTAACATATATATGATTGAGAATTAGCATAAGTTTTTATTATCAAATATAGACATTTGCAGTATCCCTATGTATTGCAATCTAATTATATGTTGCAGCATTTTCATTTCTTTTAATTTGAATCTTGTTGGGATGTCACCGTCAGTGCTGTGTTAAAGCACTGCTTATGTGTTCACTTCAGGCCCTATCTTTCAGGTTGTCGTACGTGGAAGATTTACTCAGCCAAACCCCCTTCATTTTCACCACAAAAATTGTGCAAAGATCAAACCCAACCAAAAGAAAATAAAACAAAATCAAAATCAAAATTACAAGAACGAAACGTAAGAAGAGCACAAGGATTTCTGGGAGACTCTTCTCCCAATCCCCCCCTTTCCTCTCCATGGCCACGCTCCAGCATGCTCTCCTCACTCCGTCGCCGCTCTGCTGCTGCTCGCACGCTCTCCTCCACCCAAGGGCCAGGAAGATATCTCCGAGGTTCCCTCATGGGACCTTCTCCACGGCGAAAAAGCCTTTCTTGCGGCGCGAGCTCTCGGAGAGGGGCGGGACCTTGGCGCGGAGAATGGCGGGCGGGCGGCGCCTTGGCGTCGCCGGGGCCGGGAAAGGCCCCTTCTTTGGCGGCGGGCGGCGGCAGGGGTCGACCGGCCGCGGCCGGGTCGTGGGGAACCTCGCCTTCGTCGCCCTCGTGGCCTACCTCGTGGTGAGCGGCCAGTTCCGGTGGCTGCTCGACGCCATCGTCTCCCTCTGGGTACGAGCCTCCTTCTCCTGAAATGATTTAACTTGCAGTAATGGATACGTAGTAGTTTATGACTAGTTTGCTGTCTCGATGACTAGCTTGGTTGATATCTGAATAGAGAAACTGGATAAGGTTCAGAAAACATATGATTCTGGTACAATAGACAGCTTAATCTCTGAAATCGACCCACCTTCCCTGTATTTCAATTTGATTTTGTAGTTTGTGCCAAACTAGCTTCCCCCAATTTTCCAGACAGTTTGCATTTTTTTTTCACCTAGTACTGTTACTTGGTATAAGCTGTATTACCATTGGTTGCTAGTCTGTCAACTGAATGCTACCTTATACTGTATGTTGCTGCTGCAAATTGAGCATTCTGATTCCACAGTAACCTGTAAACTGGAAACCATCAGCTTTGATTTAGTTCGCTCTGCGGTGCTAATAGGCAGCAGCATGGCTAAGCTTATGCAACTAAGAGTTTGGATTTAGAATATATTAGCATAAAGGGATATCTTATCTTGTCTTCTCTCTCAATTTTGATCCATAGTGTTACATTACTTTGGTGACTTAACTTTAGCTTTGTACATCTCTCTTTGATAACAGCTCCTCACGGTACTTCTGCCTATTGTGGCTCTCGGTGCGCTTATATTCTTTGCACAACGAAATATACTTCAGAGCGATGTAAGTCTGCACATAAATTTGGTGTTTGGTAGTATGGTTTCCACGGATTTCCTACCACTGTACTTTTACTTTCTTAAATATAGATGACGAGTGTAAATATGTGTTAGTTTTAGTACCGTTATTTCTTGTTATTCCTAAATAACAATGTCAAAGACTTTGTTATTTGTTTGCACAAGTTTAACATCGTCGAACATGTTTCTTTTGTTGCAGTGTCCCAACTGTGGAAAAAGCTTCCGGATACTGAAGTAAGCATAAGAAAAATTATGTTAAGCTTGCATAGTTTAGTTTTGTAACTTACGTTGACTTTGATTAGTTTGCTTGTCTAATAGGACATCTATGAAGAATGGTCCACAGTTCTGTCCTTATTGCACTCAACCTTTCTCTGGTAAGCAGAACCTGCGTTTCCCATATCCAGTTTGCTAACAGAATAAAGGTCTCAGAAGAACTACCTCCTGGCTGCTCGTGTTTGGTCTCGCCATGCTAGAAAATCTGCTACTAGAAATTTAGCCGGTGGACCGTAGCTATGCAATCTTTAATGACACTGTATTTTCAGACCTTCAGTTAGATATGTGAGCCCCACTGTCCAGCTAGAAGTTGTACAACCAAATTATATTTTGCTTAGTCTTTAAAACATCTGTGCACTTAATTCTATGTTACGTTTTCTGCCCTTTAAGCATTTGCATGGTCCCGATTGTTCTGTGCTGGGAGCCTGGGAATAGATACAGAGTTAAGCTTGTGTTGAGTGGTTTTAAAACATGCATGTCTGATGATACATCTTGTATCACCGTATCAGAACAGAGTTGTCTTGATTTTAAGGTCAAAAACTTCTCAATCTCTACATGGGTATGGCACATTCGCCACTGAAAAGAAAATCATGAGCATTGGTGATGGTATCAGCCAAATGGAAATGGAGAATCATGGGATTTATCCATGGCTGTAATGTCCCATGAAACATAGTCATCTTTACTCCTTTTATTTTTATTTTTCTCTCCTTTGTTTAGCATTTCTCATGTGCTTGTCTAGATGAGACCATTGTTGGAGCTAAATCATCATTGTACATGCTGCAGTTCAGGGTAATAAGTTTGTCAGAGAAGCTGCTAGCTTTTCATCTGGAAGGACCCCTACAAAAGCACAACAAGCCTTCAATGAGTTATTCAACCGTGGATCAAATGGTATTAGCAAGCTACGGTCTTTCTACTGTCTGTATTTCATTTGCCCAATTAATATTTTATCCATATGAATTAAACTAAACGAGGTGATCCCTTATGTCATACACAATAATTTCTAGATGAGGTTGGGTGAACAATGAAAGATCAGATATAAAAGACAGGCATTCATGTCAAATACTTTTTACAACATGCCACGGGTTAAGAATGATTGCTATGGCTGATAAAGACCATAGATCATCAGCGAATGAAGTCGGGCTGTATCATTCTGCATATGATGGGATGCACTCAGCTTAGGTCATGTAGATGATTTGGCTTTCAGCTGTTATTTAAACTAGACCGCCGAGTCTTTTCAAGCAAATTGTTCCTTTACCACACCTTTTGATTGAGATTGAGGTTTTTCTTGGGAGTTGGTGCATGTTAACTAATAATCATAATGTTCCCTGATGTATGCAGGAAAAGCACCTTCTGGTTCTGGGACGATTGTAGATGTTGAGGCTGAAGTCACGGACATCGAGTGATATTTCTTCAGGAGCGCATCAGGATCAGTTTTGCTGCTGTTCGTTGGGGGGCAGGTTTTATCTCCAATGTTGTATAAGCCTGTAGCACTCTAGGAAATAGGTTTGCGGCCTAGTTCCAAGCGACTTCTGAAGCTTAGATGTGAGACCGCGACTGCGTCTTCTGCCAATCGGCAGATACAAGATCGAAGGCGGATGTAACAGATTAACAGGGTTGTGAATATTTACATTCCTTCTTTTGTATATTCCCGGGCTTGCAGATACACCCAGGGTTTTGTATATGTAGCATATTTTGCAAACTAGGGTGACATTGACGCCTTCGAACATGTTGTACATGATGCTCGATTACTGAAGTAGGGCTTGTTCATGCGGACCTACTTTCTTTTACTTGGGTCGACCGTGTGTAGGTGCTCCTGTTCCTGCATTTCCATTGCTCACTTGAGGAGGAGTTACTGGTGTGGCTATCTCTGTTTTCTGACTGTTCACTGTCATGTTTTGCAGAATTAGCTGCACATTCATCTCTTGCAATTTTGCTTCTGCTTGTGGCATTGTGACCATTTCTGCTCCCAGTTGCGTCACTTCTTGCTCGAGTTCTTTGAGATCTGCTACCTCCGCCCTCAATTCAGACACCTCTCCTTCCAAACGGTACACCGCACATCTGAGCCGTTTGGGAGAGGTGCCATCCGAGCCGTTGAATCCATTCCAATCCGTATCTTTGGTTGTCAGCCGTTGGATAACTGAACTTCTCTTCTCCTCTTCAGTAATAACCTCTTGGTTCAGGCCCTGACAGACAGCCTGCGCCTGCAGAGAGGGCACATCTCGCTCCCTGTCAGGGTGAGCTTCAGCCTTCAGGCACGCGCCATGGAAGACGTGGGGGGCAAGGAGCACCCCGGCCACACGGCGAGGTCGTTCTCCAGCGGCTCGAAGCAGACGGCGCACTCCTGCCCGGCGACCTCCTCCCCGACCACCTTCCTCCGCTTCGCTGGCCGCTCGCAGTCCACGTCCTCGCCGTAGGCGGCTTCACCAGCTTCGTCCGCGCACTGCACCCGGGCCATGTCTTCGCTACGAGTGAATTGCAGAAAACATTGACATTGAAGTACAGTTTTGCAGAAATCACATGTCTACAGTTTTGTGCCCCAAAACAATAATTCCCAGACTATTTTTTTGCAGAAACCACTTAGTCGCTCGGTTCGGTCGTTTTAAGTATGATTATGATAGGTGGGACCTGCTTTTGTCGACGTGGCATAACTGTCCATCCGTCTGAGCTGTTACACGCCGTAAGACGCTGTGCGCGGGCTGGCTCGAGCCGGAACCCACTTGACCCACTTGAGCGGCCCCTCCCCGCTGGCTTACAGGCCCACCCACCCCAACCCTCATTCTCTCGCGCTCTCTGCTCCCACTCGTTCGCCGCCGTCGACCCGTCCCACATCTCCGACCGCCGCCACCGCCGCGTCGTCATGGTGTCCTGGAGTGAGGACGACGACAACAGTGAGAATTATTACCAGTACGCCATCTCAGGTTCAGACGACAGCATCATCAAGGTGAGTTAGTAGAGCTAGGGTCAGGGTTTGGATTTGGGAATTTTTCTGTTGAGCTTGATCTGAAGTTTCCTTCCCTAATCTCTTGCTTTCCTATGCACGTGCAGATCCCTACTACCATTGATGACTCCGAATTCGAGGGCACTGAATTTGTTTTGTGCCATGAACACGGGAAGCCAGCAGAGAGACTTGTTGCTTTCGAGGGCGCAGGAGGTTCCTTGCCTGTGCAGTGAAGGTATGTGCCACATTTGTGCTAATTGGATGTCGTGGACTAATTATTTGGTCATTGTTAGTACTGATTTTGGAGTTAGCAGATCTGGCTTGTTAGTTAGGTTGTTTAAATATGTGCTCAATGCTCACTGGCTCAGTGAGGTCATTGTTTATATGTGAGCATATGTGCGTTGTGTTGTGGCATGTTCATTTGTTTATATGTGAGCATATGACAGTGTGGATAAGTGAGGTCATTTGTTTATATGTCAGCATGTGACAGTGTGGATAAGTGAGGTCATTTGTTTATATGTCAGCATGTGCATAGGGTTGGAGGCACTCATTAAAAATTGTTATTAAGTACTGCTTGCCTAATGTTGTTAGATAGTAAGCACTCATTATTTAGCTATCCTTGGGTACTAGTTGCAGTGCCTAATTGTTATTAGTAAAGCACTCATTATGGTATGTTGTAAAGGCATATTTCTCCCTAAGTAGTTTTGGTGATTGATGACAATGCATTTGCGGACTAATCGTGTGCTCTAAGCTCTTTCAGATATATCTCACCTAGGCACAAGACGATTATGTGCCCCTCAGAACCTATGGAAGACGGTGTTTCCTTTTGCTTCTTTTTTGGTGGATTTGAGTAATAGGAAAGCCGTACTATTAAGAGGGGGTCCGCTTCGGAAAGGTTTGGGTGGAATCAACACGTACACGTCTACACTTTCACACCACATTTCCTTTGCTTCTCTGGAGCTCCGGTTGTTTTCCTCGTCAGTACAAAACCACGGCTTCCTACTAATACAACTGCCTGGCATGCGGTAGTACCGCTCATAGTGAGCGGTAGTACCGCACAGCCACACGGTAGTATCGCCTCAGGACAGTGGTAGTACCGCACAGAGCGGTAGTACCGTATCATGAGCCCGGTAGTACCGTGTAGCTGGCCCGGCGTCGTAACTAGTACGGTAGTAGGTGCGGAAGTAATTTTTTACTTCCGCATCCTACGCGGTAGTACCGCTTGGGTCAAGCGGCAGTACCGTGTCGTGTTTTTGCTACTACCGTATTTCTGCGGATGTAGCTACGGATGTATTTTATTTTGTCCGCACTTGTCCTCGGCCTGCTTATCTCTGCCTTGCGGTAGTACCGCAGGGACGTGCGGTAGTACCGCTCAGGCAGTACTACCGCCCGTTGTGTCAACACAACAGAGTTAAGTCTGGGCTAGTACTGCACCAGCGGTAGTACCGCAACCAGAGCGGTAGTACCGCTGGCCGAGCGGTAGTACCGTAACTTACGTGCGGTAGTACCGCGCTCTACGGGCAGAAATGTGGGATAACGGTTGGATTTGTTCTCCCACTATATATAGGGAGTCTTCTTCTCCAAGAAGACTCACCTCTTCCTCCCCAAAGCTCCATTGTTGCTCAAAGCTCCATTTCCGCCCGATCTCTCTCCCTAGCCAATCAAACTTGTCGATTTCCTCAGGATTGCTTGAGAAGGCATCGATCTACACTTCCACCAAGAGATATTTGATTCCCCCCACTAATCCCTTGCGGATCTTGTTACTCTTGGGTGTTTGAGCACCCTAGACGGTTAAGGTCACTTCGGAGCCATATTACATTGTGGTGAAGCTTCGTGGTGTCATTGGGAGCCTCCAATTCAGTTGTGGAGATAGCCCCAACCTTGTTTGTAAAGGTTCGGTTGCCGCCTTCAAGGGCACCACTAGTGGAATCACGGCACCTTGCATTGTGTGAGGGCATGAGGAGAATACGGTGGCCCTAGTGGCTTCTTGGGGAGCATTGTGCCTCCACACCGCTCCAACGGAGACGTACTTCCCTTCAAAGGGAAGGAACTTCAGTAACACATCCTCGTCTTCACCGGCTCCACTTGTGGTTAACTCTTCCTTTTACTTGTGCAAGCTTTCCTTGTTTATCTTATATAGCTTGCTTGTGAGGTTGTTATCTTTGCTTCCTATAAGTTGTCATCATAGTAGCATATCTAGACAACTTACTTTGTTGCTTAATTTAAATTGGTTAAGAAAAGCTAAAAAAATTTAGTTGCCTATTCACCCCCCTCTAGTCAACCATATCGATCCTTTCAATTGGTATCAGAGCCTCGTCTCTTTTTAAGAACTTTACCGTCCAAAGAGTATGGTTGACAACGTAGTCGAGACAGAGGAACATTCCGGTGGAACTCCGTCCTTGCCTACGTCCGATGGGGGAGCCTCGGTCTCTCGTGAGGAGTTCAGTGTGGCTATGGACACATTGAAAGAATCACTAACGACCGAGGTCGAAAGCATGTTTAAAGATTTGCTAGAGGGACTCAAATTATCCACCACACCGTTGGAAGTGGTTCGTCCTGCTACCAACGTGTCGGAGGCTATTCCCGACAAGGGAGAAGCTAGTAGTGAGCAAGTCCCGGTTACTAAAAATGGGAGTGGGATTTTTGCCCACTCCGCTCCTCCTATCCACTATGGAGGACCCGTTCCTACTCCGCACTTAAATTCCGTTGATCCTCCTCCTAAGTTTATAAAAAATTCTGATTTTGCTACTTGGATGTTTCGCTTCAAACGTCATTTAAATCATTGCTCTACTAATATTTGGAGAATCATTGAGCAAGGTTTTTATCCACGTGATCCCGACAACTTAACTCCGAGAGAAGCTGCGGATCATCAATTCAACGAGTCCGTTCTTTGCATACTTCAAGATGCTATCCCTCCCGAAGACATTGCACATCTTCGACCCTTCACTGTGGCCAAGGAAGCTTGGGAGCATGTTGGCACCATGTACAAGGGGAGCGCTAGCATTCAATGCTCGAACTATGAAGTTGTGCAAGATGAAGTCGATGAGTTTTCTATGATCGAAGAAGAAGATCCTCGTGAACTTTATCGGAGATTAACCACTCTTGCGGTCTCTCTTCGAGATCATGGGAGTAAGGACACGGATGACAATTGGATCAAGCGCAAGTTCCTCAAGGCCATGATGCCCTACCATAAGGCCATGTCCTCCGTCATTCGCCAAAGACCGGACTTCCACCATTTGTCATCAAATGAAGTGTTGGATGAGTTCGTTGCCATGAGGATCTTGGACAAGACCGCTGACAATGCGGTTTTAAGATCTCAACGATCAAAGAAGCCTAACCTCCTTGAAGGCCAAGGCGTGTGTGGAAGAAGAGGAGGAGGAGGATGACGATGCGTGTTGCCCCGAGGACACCAAATATGCCTATCATGAGCACATGGCTCTTGCTTCGCGACAATTTTGGGGCAACAAGAAGAACTCAAGGCCCAACTTCAACAAGAACAACTCAAGTGGCAACAAGGGCAAGCAGCCAATGAGGACATGCTTCAACTGTGGAAATGTAAGCCACTTCGTTGCAGATTGCCCATATGAGAAAAGAGAAAACTTTGGAGGCAAGCTTATCCGGAAGGACAAGGCCAAGTCTTATCCCAACAAGAACAACTTCAACAAGAAGACTCCTCCTAAAGGGTTGGTGGCCCAAGAAGAATATGTTGAGGATGATGATAATGATGAAGATGATGAGATGGTCACCATGGCCACAATTGCTATTGCTACTACTCGATGCACATCTCTCTTAGACTCTCCAAATGAGAACATCACCGCCAAGTGTCTCATGGCTAAGGCCACCAACAAGGTAACTCCAAACATCAACACTGCCATCATCTCTAATCCTTCATTAACGGATTGTATTGATGAGAGTGAGGGAGCTAAGGAGGAAGAGAATGAGTTTGAGTTGTTTATGAGCAAACTCAAGGGCAAACCCAAGAAGCATTTTGCTGCTCTCTTGGAACAACTCGGTGATGCCAATGACATGATCGAGGCTCACGAGGAGACAATTGCTAAAATGGAAGGACATAGTCGAGACTATGCCGATGAAATATCGGATCTCTCTAATGCTCTAGAGGAAGAGCGTGGTCTTCGTTTGGCTCTTGAGGAGTCACACAACGATGATCATGCTAAATTAAAGAAAGATCTCGTTCATGCTTTAGTTGTCTCTCGTATGTTTAATTCCGAGAAGGCAAAACTTGGGGTTGACCATGCTAGACTCAAGGAGGAGTTTGTTACACTTGAAATAGGCTCACAAGGCCTTGAAAGGTATGCATGCTTCTCTCAAGGAGTCTCATGATCAACTCCAAGTTTCGCTAACCAAGGAAAAGGCTATCTTTCCTCGCATGGTGTTGATTGATGATGCAAATGCTACTAACCCATGTTGCGAGCATGTGCATCTTGTTGAAGAAAATGCCAAGTTGAAGAAGCAACTTGAGAAAGGCCTTGTGACATGTATACAAGGTGAGAAGAACCTCAACAATCTTTTGAGTAATCAAAAGGAGGTTGTGGCAAAGGAAGGAATTGGGTTGGCTCCCAAGCCCAAGAAGAAGAAGAATGACAAGACCAAGCTACCTCCCCCTCTCCGACAAACCTTTGTGAAAGAGGGAGAGGGCGCGTCTAAGAAGAAGAACAATGTGAAGGGTGGTGGAGTCAACAAAAACCCCACCATACCATCAAACATGGCCGGCGACTTTAATCCTTCTTATGTTTTATGTCGTGCTAGTGATGGTCATGTCTTTGCTAAATTTGTTGGTTCTTCTTTTGAGTACATTGAATGGTCTATTTGGGTTCCTAAGACCCTTGTTACTAACCTCAAAGGACCCATTACCAAATGGGTACCTAAATCCAAGCATTGATCTCTTGTAGGAGTTTGCTTCCCGTGGGGGATCATGGTTGCTCGATAGTGGAGCCACAAATCATATGATCGGAAGCAAAGACTTGGTGGTGGACGTGCATCTAGGTTCATCTATGGCCACCAACGTCGAATAGGGTGATGCTCCATCTTCTAACGTATTGGGGCTTGGCAAGGTTGTTGTTTCTCATGATCTCACGATCGAGAAAGTCATGCTTGTTGAGTCCCTTGCATATAACTTACTTTCTGTTCGCCAACTTGCACTAATGGGCTTTGCTACATTCTTTGATATTGATACCGTGGCCCTCTTTTGGAGCAAGACTCTTAAAGTAGCCTATGTTGGACATGTCGAGAATGGTCTCTATGTGGTTAACTTCTCGGAGCAACCCACTAAGATCGCGACATGCCTAATGGCTAAAGTTGATGTGGGATGGCTTTGGCATCGCCGGTTAGCCCATGTCAATATGAGATCTTTGCAAAGTCTTCTCAAGGGGGACCATGTCCGCGGACTAACAAATGTTAGCTTTGCCAAAGATCGTGCTTGCAGTGCGTGTATTGAAGGAAAGTTACATGAGAAGGCTCATCCTCCCACGACTATCATCTACTCAAAAAGGCCCTTAGAGCTCCTTCACATGGATCTCTTTGGGCCTCCATCCTTTGATAGTCTTCGCTGCAGAAAGTATTGCTTGGTGATTGTGGATGACTATTCAAGATACACATGGGTATACTTCTTCAAGAAAAAGAGTGAGACCCAACAAACCGTCATCAACTTTGCAAATGAAGCTCAACGACAACATGCAGCAAAGATTTTGATGATCCGAAGTGACAACGGCACCGAGTTCAAGAACTACACCTTGGATGAGTTTCTTAGTGATGAGGGGATCAAACATCAATATGCAGCACCTTATACCCCTCAACAAAACGGTGTAGCGGAGAGAAAGAACCGGACACTGATGGACGCGGCAAGGACCATGATGGCGGAATTCAAATCTCCATACAACTTTTGGGCCGAAGCCATCAACACCGCATGTCATGCATCCAATCGGCTCTATCTCCGCAAAGGCTTGAACAAAACTCCATATGAGATTCTTACCGGTAACAAGCCCAATCTCACGTACTTCCGGGTGTTCGGGTGTAAGTGTTTCATCCTCAAGAAAGGTGTTCGTTTGTCTAAATTTGAATCTAGAGCTCATGAGGGCATATTTGTTGGTTATGCTACGAACTCTCATGCTTACCGTGTCCTCAACAAGTCCAATGGACTCATTGAGGAGACGAGTAACGTAGAGTTTGATGAGAATAACGGCTCCCAAGTGGAGCAAAGTGGTACTTGTGATGTAGGTGATGAAATTCCTCCTCAAGCCATTAGAAGAATGTTTGTTGGATATATCCTACCCATTGAGGAACCCCTTGTGGCCGAAGGAGAAGGACAATGTTCCACACAAGTGGAACCATCATCAACCCAAGACCCACATGCTTCCGAAGAACAACGTGAAGGCCCTCAACTGGACGAACAAGGCCAAGTGCAAGATCAATCACAAGATGGTGGGGAGCCACCAAATGATGCACAAGGCCAAGTTCTATTCTCTGAGCAAGATCAAGATCAAGAGGAAGCTCAAGATCAAGATCAAGCTCCTGACGTCGCTCAAGATGATCAACTCAGTGCTTCTCAATTATCTCTTGAAGAGCAATTGGAGCGTCATGCTGCAAAAACTGCCTCCAGGCTTGCTTCCATAGAACATCACATGGAGAATATTCTTGGAAGCATTAAAAGGGGGGTAAGCACTCGTAGACAATTAGCAAACTATTGTGCTCATCAAGCTTTTGTCTCCTGTGTTGAACCTCAAAAGGTCTATGAGGCACTCGAAGACCCTGATTGGCTTAATGCCATGCATGAAGAACTCCACAACTTCGAGCGCAACAAAGTGTGGCGTCTGGTGCCGAGGCCAAAGGAGAACCATAATGTCATTGGAACCAAGTGGATCTTCAAGAACAAGCAAGATGCTCATGGCGTTGTCATCCGCAACAAGGCGCGTTTGGTGGCTCAAGGCTACTCCCAAGTCGAGGGTATCGACTACGGTGAAACATTTGCCCCCGTTGCTCGCCTTGAATCTATTTGTTTGTTGCTTGCCTATGCTTCTCATCATAATTTTAAGTTGCAACAAATGGATGTGAAAAGTGCATTTCTTAATGGTCCTATTAATGAGTTGGTGTATGTCAAACAACCCCCGGGGTTTGAGGATCCTAAGTTCCCCAATCACGTGCATCAACTCGATAAGGCACTCTATGGCCTTAAACAAGCCCCACGTGCGTGGTATGAGCATCTTACCGAGTTGCTACAAGATCGTGGGTTTGAAATTGGGAAAATCGACCCCACTCTTTTTTACTAAGAAGGTCAAAGGGGATTTGTTTGTCTGCCAACTATATGTTGATGATATTATCTTTGGTTCACCTAACAAAGCTTTCAATGATGAGTTCGCCGCACTCATGACCACACATTTTGAGATGTCCATGATGGGAGAGTTGAAGTACTTCCTTGGGTTTGAGATTAAGCAAAGAAGAGAAGGAATCTTTATCAAACAAGCCAAGTACACTCAAGACATGCTCAAGATGTTCAATCTAAGTGATGTCAAGCCGGCTACTACTCCAATGCCAACCAAGTGCCAACTTGACATTGATCCCAATGGTAAAGCGGTGGATCAAAAGGTATATCGTTCTATGATTGGATCCTTGCTTTACCTTTGTGCATCTAGACCGGATATTATGTTGAGTGTGGGAATCTATGCACGGTTTCAAGCCTCACCTAAGGAAAGTCACTTTGTGGCAGTCAAGCGAATCTTTCGATATTTGGCTCATACCCCAAACTTTGGCTTATGGTACCCAAGAGGAGCAAACTTCAACCTTGTAGGTTTCTCTGATTCGGACTGGGCGGGAGACAAAGTGGATAGGAAGTACACTTCCGGAGGGTGCCAATTCCTTGGTTGCTCTCTGGTAAGTTGGTCTTCCAAAAAAGCAAAGTTGTGTGTCTCTCTCGTCCACCGAAGCTGAGTATGTGGCAGCTGGCAGTTGTTGTGCTCAACTCCTATGGATGAGGCAAACTTTAAAGGATTACGGTGTCACTTGTGACAAAGTGCCTCTTTGGTGTGACAATGAAAGTGCCATCAAGATTTCTCTCAACCCTGTGCAACACTTCAAGACGAAGCATATAGAGATTCGGTATCACTTCATCCGGGATCATATACGGCAAGGAGAGATCGAGCTTCACTATGTCAACACTCATGATAACCTTGCAGATATCTTCACGAAGCCATTGGATGAAGCAATATTTCGCGAGTTAAGGCATGAGCTAAATATCATCGATTTGAGCAATGTGGCTTGAGACCTTGCACACACACCTCCCCACTCAATATAGTTATCTTGTCTAGATGTAGGCATGGACATAGGGGGAGTATTGTTCTCTCAATGAACTATTCCTCCCCCCATTATGCATAAATCTATCAAGTCTTTGTCATTTGCCATGTTAGATGGTATAAGTGCTTCAAGACGAGTGTTGGTCATGGGCCCAAGGATAGTTCTTTGCGATGCCATACCAAATAACTCAAACATAGGTGGTTTCGGCCACCGACCTCCTCCTTGGAGGAGTGTCTTGTGTGCTGTTTTTGGTGTGTGTTGTCTCTCTTTCCGTGTGCCTTGCGTGTGCGTTTTTACTTTGCTAAAAGCCTCTTGTCGAAACTTGCATTCTCTTGGAGGGAAAGTAATACCGTGAGTAGTCACGGTACTACCGCAAAGCCAATACGGTACTACCGCAACCAGCACGACCGTAATTTTTTACTGCCGCTGGTCGAGCGGTACTACCGCTCCGTGTGCGGTACTTCCGCCCAGGCGGTACTACCGCGATGACCGCGGTACTACCACACTTATCCGAACGGCCGGGGGTTATAAGCAGGCAGGGGGAGTTCTAACTCCCCCATACCCATTCATATCATATCCCCCACGTCGCCTCTCTCTCTCCCTCTCAAGAACGCCGCCGGAGGACCTCACCGGATCTCCTCCCCCGGCCACTCTCCTTGCATTCCAACCAATGGGATCGTTCCCCACCTCGACCTCTTGCCATGGATGAAGGTTTCTCCCCAAATCCCCTCTTCTTTTTGCCCGGTTGTTGTTTTTAGGTTTTGGGGAGATGCTTGTTGTTCTAGTATTCTTCTTGTTCTTATCCATGGAAGATTAGGATATATGAGAGTGGTTATGCAATAGAAATGCTAGTAAGTATGCTGCTACTAAGTTAGTATGATCAGCCGTAGTACCGTTCGTCGTTCTACGCATTCTAGTCTAGATCCATTTTTTCAGATCTGACCCGAGCGGTACTACCGCTGGCTAACCGCGGTACTACTGCTTTGTCGCGTAACGGTACTACCGCTCTACTGAGCGGTACTACCGTGATGACGCGGATGTAAATTTTTAGTACCGCGTTCTGCGCGGTACTACCGCAACTTCCAAACGGTACTACTGCTCCCTAAGCGGCACTAAAATTTAACATCCGCCTTTGTCAAGCAGTACTACCGCTTGGTTCATATTTTCTTCGTAGCGCATGCATACTATCCTTTCTACATGTTTCGTATGCCTTTTTGTGGCTTTTGCATTGATTCTCTTTGTGTTTCCGTCGTGTTCTTGTGTTTGTGTCTTAGGTGGTGGCTCTGGTTCCAATGTTCGTCGCACCAATCCCAGCCGTGACACCGGGTCCACGCGTCTGCGCACCCCAAGTGATGTGCCAGAGGGCTCCAATCCCCAACGCAAATTCAAGACCGCCGCCAACAAGCACAAGGAATCAACTATGACCATGGAGGAGATGCCAGCTAATGAGTTCATGGAAAGGAGGAAGATCAATCCTTATGGAGAACCCCGGGCTCAATTTCATGGAGATGAACTATTCTGGACCAAGCAGCAGTATCGTATCTACACAGAGGTACTCAAGAGCAAGCACAACCTGTATGTGGATCCTCATTGGATTGACATGGCCCACATGCGGAGGGATGATCACCGGGCCTACTTTGCCGAGGCTCTAGATCTGGTGGAGCAGTTTGGAATTGAGCACATCATGTCTTTTCAGATGGATTTTGACCCAGAAATCGTGGCTCAGTTCTATGCTTCGGTGCACTTCCATACCAAGGAAGACCGCACTATGACTTGGATGACAAATGGTCACAAGATGACTGCTACTTGGAAGGACTTCATGGATCTGATTCAGGTAGCTGACGAGGGGCTCCACAACCCTATTGGAGCTCGGCCTCATGCCAACACAGAATCTGCCAACAAAGACCGTCTGTTACCTTTTTATGTGGAGAAGACACTTGCGAGTGGCAAGAAGACATGGGTGTTGAACCCCTTCCTGGACATCATGCATAGGATCTTCCGCAACACCTTGTTTCCTCGAGTTGGGGACAAGGACAAGATACATGCATACCTCATTTACATGCTGCTGATGTGTGAGGAGGCTCGCAATGCTCAGACTCCACCACTTGACATCTCCCATATCATGTGGTGTGAGCTTCGCTTTGCGATCTACACTCGCCAAGTGCCCATCTACGATCCATTCCTGTTTCTACTTATCTCCAAGACTTGGGAGAAGCTTTACCCTAATGAGGAGTTCGAGACCCCTCAGTGGATTCGTCATGAGCCTATCCGACTTCGCATCAAGAGTCATTGGGCTAATACCACTACCCGTGCAGAGGCTGCTGCAGCACAGATGGGTACAGATGAGGAGCCTGTGGAGGAGGAGCCAGCTGAGGATAGTTCTGGAGGATATGCTCCTCCCTCGTCTGAGCCCTCTTGGGCTAAGAAGCTGATGTGACGCCCCCGATTTGTCCGTACACTAATCATGCACGCAAATGTGTACGGCCAAGATCAAGGACTCACTTGAAGATATCACAACACAACTCTAGACACAAATTAAAATAATACAAGCTTTATATTACAAGCCAGGGGCCTCGAGGGCTCGAATACATAAGCTCGAAAACACAAGAGTCAGCGGAAGCAAAAATATCTGAGTACAGACATATGTTAAACAAGTTTGCCTTAAGAAGGCTAGCACAAAAGTAACAATGATCGAAAAGGCAAGGCCTCCTGCCTGGGACCTCCTAACTACTCCTCGGAGCCGAACTCCATGAAGAAACATCATCGGGATCATCTGGCTCCTGGACTCCACCATCTGGTTGCGTCATCCGAGAAGGGACAAAAGGGGAAAAGGGGGAGAAAAGCAACCGTGAGTACTCATCCAAAGTACTCGCAAGCAAGGATCTACACTACACATGCAATGGTATCTGTGTAAAGGGGTAATATATTTGGGTTAAACTGCAGAATGCCAGAATAAGAGGGGGATAGCTAATCCAATCGAAGACTACGCTTCTAGTAACCTCCATCTTGCAGCAGAAGATGAGGGTAGCTGGAAAGTAACAAGTATCCTCGCTTTTGGCAGCCTCCGTCTTGCAGCAGTAGAAGGGAGTAGATGGTAAGTTAACCAAGTAACATCGTATAGCATAATCCTACCCGGCGATCCTCCCGCACATCACCCTGTGAGAGAGCAACCACCGAGTTATATCTGGAACTTAACTGGGTGTGTTTTATTAAGTATCCGGTTCTAGTTGTCATGAGGTCAGAGTACAACTCCGGGTCGTCCTTTTACCGAGGGACACGGCTATTCGAATAGATTAACTTCCCTGCAGGGGTGCACCACGTAACCCAGCACGCTTGATCCAATTTGGCAGGACACACTTTCCAGGGTCATGTCCGGCCTCGGAAGATCAACACGTCGCAGCCCTACCTAAGAACATCAGAGAGGTCAGCACGCCGGTCTAAGTCCTAGGCGCGCAGGGGTCCGGGCCTATCGCCCAACGCACACCTGCACGTTGCGTACGCGGCCGGTGAGCAGACCTAGCAACCTCCATTACTAAGGAAGTTACGTTACGCGGTCCAACCCGGCGCGCGCCGCTAAGCCGCTGACGTCAAGAAGGCTTTGGCTGATACGACGACGTCGAGTGCCCATAACTATTCCTACGTAGCTGGTTAGTGCGTATAGGCCAATGGCCAGACTCAGATCAAATATCCAAACTCGTTAAGCGTGTTATTATGAAATAACCGCGGACAACGACCAGGGCCAGGCCACCTCTCCACTGGGTGTCTCAACCTGCCCTGTCGCTCCGCCACAAAGATCCACTCGGGGGCCGTCAGGAACTCAGGCCCACCACTACCTGGATGGAGCCACCTGTCCTTTCAGCCCCCACATCGAATCACTTGCGGGTACTCAATGAGCCGACCCGACTTTAGTCACATCATGTGTCATGTAAAGTATGTAGTATATACCCGTGATCACACCCAAGTGATCACGGCCCGATAGTATAGCATGGCAGACGGACAAGGATGTGGGGCCACTGATGGAATACTAGCATCCTAAACTAAGCATTAGGATAACAGGTAAAGGTATCAACAGTGATAGCAACAATGACAGGCTATGCATCAGAATAGGAGTTATCGAATCAACAACAGTAGTAAACTAATGCAAGAGTAAGAAGGAGGAGAATATGCGATATCTGGTGATCAAGGGGGGGGGGCTTGCCTAGTTGCCTTGGCAAGAAGGAGCGGTCGTCGTCGACGCAGTCGATCACCGTGGCACTGTCAGTGGTCTCAGTCCCGATGTCTATCGGAGAGAAGAGGGGGAAGAAACAATAAATATAAAGCAAACAATTGTAACACAAAGCATAACATGGCAAAACGCGGTGCTACGTGTGACCTAACGCGGTGCTCGGTGATACAGGCGAAGAGGAATAACATCCGGGAAAGTATTCCCGGTGTTAGGCATTTTCGGCCAGATGAAACGTAGGGGAATGTTGCATGTTCGGTATGATAGAGATGTGTGGCGGACGAACGAACCGCGTATTCGGATTCGTCTCGTCGATCTGAGCAACTTTCATGTACAAAGTATTTTCATCCGAGTTACGGTTTAAAAGATATGATTATCTAAAGTTTTTATTAATTTCTGGAATTTAATATTAATTAGATTAATTTTAAAAAGGATTTACGACATCAGCATGACATCATGGTGACGTCAGCATGGTTGACTCGTCAACCTGACGAGTGGGTCCCACCTGCCATTGACTGTTTAGATAATTAACAGTTAATTAAGTTAATTAGTGTTTAGGTTATTCTAAACAGAATTAATTAAGTTAATTAAGTAATTAATTAATTAATTAATTAAACCTCTTATTATTTATTAATATTTTTACTTATTTTTATTATATATATATTTTTATCTTATTTTTTTATTCTCTTTTTTTTAAAAAAAACTTTCTGGTCCGTGGGACCATTTGGTCAGTGGCCCAGGGGGCCAATATGGGGCGGGTTACCGGGCGCTGGGCATAGCCCCCAACTGGGCATCCGCCCGTCGATTGGGAAGGATACGGGCGCAGGGGCGCCGGCGGCCGCGGCGAGCTGCGCCGGCCACGGGACAACAGCGGGGG
>LR738709.1:613638446-613658488 GCA_902687465.1 Secale cereale | reverse complement strand
GGCCAAGCAGGGGAGGCAGCCCGGCTACGAGCGACGGAGGACAGGGGCGGAGCGTGGTGGAGACGCGGTCTGGCCGGCAAGCGACCAGGCGGGCGCGGGGCAGCGATGCGCGCGGGGAGGGGCCGCGGTGGCGCGGGCGGAGTGGGACGTCCGTTGGTGAGCTGCCGGCGGCAGCAGTCGCAGCGTAGCAGCAGCAGCCGCATCGGGGAGGAGGAGGTGCGGCTGGCGGGCGAGGCCACCGTGGTCGAGCGCGGCGACCGTGGTGCAGGGGCACGTCCCGCGGTGGTGCGTGCGTGCGGCGCACGAACACGCGGCATGAGCGAGGCGGTGTGCAGCAGAGGCAGTGGCGCACGGCGTCAGAGAGGGGAGAGGAGGCGCGGAGCACGACGGTTGCTGGCCGAGCGAGGTCGCGGGCGTGCGCGCGCACGGTGCACGGTGCACGGCGGGAGCGAGGCAGAGGAGAGGAGGGGGCTCACGAGGGTTTGGGGCAGCGGGGCGTGAGGAGGAAGACGGGGACGCAACAGTCCGGCGAGCAGCGACGGCACGACAGCTCCAACATGGGCGTCGGGATCGGGCCCTCTCGATCCAGATCCAACGAGAGAGGGAGAAAAGTGGGGAAAGGGGGGTGTCGGTGATAGGGGGCAAGGGAGACCGAGGCGCCGAAGGGGCGCCCTTATCCCCTCTCACGTCGTTGCCGGCGACGGGGTTCGGCGGGAGCACGCGCCCGCTCGGTCGGCTTCCCCTGTAGCGAGGTGGAAGGCGACTGAGGGGAAGCTGGGCCGGCTAGGCCGCTCGGGTGGGCTAAGGCCAGGGGGTAGTGGGCCTCTTTCCTTTGTTTTCTTTTCTTTTACCCTTTTCGTTTTATTTACATTACTTTTTCAGTTTTTGTTTTGTTTCCTATTAATTTTAGTTTCAGTAAAATATACATGTAGCATCTAAATTAGTATTTCAACTTAGTCCATAGTCACAAAAGTCTAATCCTCAAATAAATCAGCTTGACATTTTATTATTTACAAAAGGTATTTAAATAATTATTTTACTGCTATTTTATAGATCTTATGGTATTTAAGTAATTTATAAAGGTTGTTTTCTCCGCCATAATTCCATATGCATTATCTGGCACCTCTAGAGCGTTTTAGTTTTAAAGTTTGAAAACTTTTGTTGTTTTCTTTTAATTCAATTTTTAATTTGGATTGGTTTCGAACTAACACGGGATTAGTAACAGTGATCGTGGTGACGTGGCATTATTAGTGCGGAATTACTGTAGCATAATTATCCGGGCGTCACAGCTGAAGAGGAAGATGAAGGCCCTATTATGTATGCAAGCTCAGGGATAGTACACGGCACATGTGACTCACAAGCAATCTCGCCAGCGTGACAAGAAGATCATGAGGATCTTTGGTGAGCATATGTCCAGTGGGTCAGAGGAGATCATCACTCCAGAGGCAGAGTGGATTGCCCAACAGGGCTACAAGTGGTCTGAGTCCGAGGAGGAGCAGCAGGAATCTGATGGAGAGCATGACGATTGAGATCTTCTGCCGGAGTTACCACCTATCTTAGGTCCTCTTTCCCTTTGTGGTGTCTCGATGCCAAAGGGGGAGAGACTGTTAGGATTTGCGTCTTGTGCCGTGTCTATTTGCTTTTCGTTTGTCGAACTTTGTTTGCTTGCTTGTGTTTGTGTCGTGTGCGTGAGACTTTCATATGGTGTAAGACATATGCTCCTCTATCGTTGAACTCGTTATTATGTCTATGCTATATTAGGTTGTGAGCAGTTGATTTACTTACCCTTAATATGTGCTCACCTTATCCTCCTTACTATTGTGCGTAGACTCTTATTCTTTGTATGCAAGGAGTATATTATTTGTAGAATATAGGGGGAGCATTGATCCTAGTATGCGTGTTGTGCAGTCCAAAGCACTCTCCCTTGTATGCACACATCTAGGGGGAGCTTACCTATATTCTATTGCTTTACTAGGTTTGCCTACTTACTTATATATCCTTGTGCAAATCCCGTATTGTCATCAATCCACCAAAAAGGGGGAGATTGTAAGGGCATATTTCTCCCTAAGTAGTTTTGGTGATTGATGACAATGCATTTGAGGACTAATCGTGTGATCTAAGCTCTTTCAGATATATCTCACCTAGGCACAAGACGATTATGTGCCCCTCGGAACCTATGGAAGACGGTGTTTCCTTTTGCTTCTTTTTCGGTGGATTTGAGTAATAGGAAAGCCGTACTAATAAGAGGGGGTCCGCTTCGGAAATGTTTGGGTGGAATCAACACGTACGCGTCTACACTTTCACACCACCTTTCCTTTGCTTCTCTGGAGCTCCGGCTGTTTTCCTCGTCAGTACAAAACCAGGGCTTCCTACTAATACAACTGCCTGGCATGCGGTAGTACCGCTCATAGTGAGCGGTAGTACCGCACAGCCACACGGTAGTACCGCCTCAGGACAGCGGTAGTACCGCACAGAGCGGTAGTACCGTATCATGAGCGCGGTAGTACCGTGTAGCTGGCCCGGCGTCGTAACTAGTATGGTAGTAGGTGCGTGATGGGCCTCTAACCCCTCGTTGGTTACCCCAAGTGGAAGGTGTGAGATGCAGTGTTGTGGAAGTTTTTCCCTTAGCAAAGATGCCAAGGATCGAATCCCCAGAGACTCCTAGGTTCAACAAGTAGGTGTCAACTGCTAACGGCGCCAGATATTAGCAATCAACGTGGACCTGCACACAGATACAAATAACTTTGCTCCCAACGAGTACAGAGAGGTTGTCAATCCTTCCAGCCTTGTAGTTCACAAAGGATTAAACGCAAATGATAGTAGTGATAGATAATGTTTGCAATAGTAAGTAAAAGCGAAAAGTAAATAGCAGATGTGATCAATGATGGTAATATGGACCGGAGTCTCATGATGTTCACTAGTGATGTCTCTCTCCCAAAAGACGATAAAACAGCTATGTGAGGTAAACGAATTACAGCTGGGCAATTGACAGGACCACGAACGCAAACCAATGCTGACTACATTGCAAGAAAGGTTGAGGTTCAAAGCATGGGCGGTACGCCAAAGTAAGTAGACCGAAATCCATCAATATCTACTACTAATCATCCACCTTGAGATATCTATCCAGAACATTTCGCTGGTATTAAGTTGCGAGCCCCACCCATAGTGTAAACTCAATGCAACAGACAACTGCATTAAAAGAACTTTGCGTAAAGTAAACAATCCTTGCACCCGCGGGCACAAGCACCGTTGTTTTCCCCCTTGTGGCAACAGCACATCCCCTAGACTCATGTTTCTGTCACTCAAGCTAGTCATCGAGGGGCATGAACCCACAATCGAGCATAACGTTCCCTCTTGGAGTCACTACCTATTACTTGGCCAAAGCAATAAATAACAACGGAGAACATGCAAGAATTACTTACGGACATAAATATAAAAGAGGTATATCAAATATATTACTCAATCACAATCTGAACATAATCTCATAATCCATCGGATCCCAGCAAACTCATCATAGCAACAGCATAAGGATTACATATGTGCCTCGATCATGTAGGGCAGCTCACGAGGACTAATTAGTGAAGCACAAGAACGGGAGGAGAACATCACATAGCTACTGGTCATGGACTCATGGTCCAAGGGAGACTACTCACAACTCATTCGAGAGGCGTCCATGGTGGTGGAGAGGCTCCCGATGATGATCCTCCCCCCCGGCAGGGTACCGGGAAGAGTTCTCCTGGTGCTCCCGATCTTGGAAGCGGCGGCGGCAGCGGAACAGAGATGAGATTGCGAAAAAGAGTTCCCGTCCCGAGTGTTTCGAAGGACGCTCTAAATATATGCCAAAGGGGGGCACCAGACGGGGCTCGGGGGGCCCAGGCGCCCCCCCGGCGCGGCCCGGGGGGGGGGGGGGCGCCGCCAGGGCGCCTGGGGCCCTGGTGGCCCCCCCGGCTGTACTTCGGGCGCAAGGTAGGTTCTGGAATGCTGATTTTTTATATAATTTTTCTGGATTTTTCCTGACAGTTCTCGTAATGTGAAAACCTAAAATACAAAGAAAGCCGGAAACAGAAACTGGCACTGGGGTGCACTGGATTAGTAGGTTAGTCCAAATATGATCAAAAGTGTATGGAAGTGTATAAATATCATAGCAATATCACCCAAAAGTGGCATGGAGCAAGCATAAATTATAGATACGTTTTGGACGTATCAACATCCCCAAGCTTAATTCCTGCTCATCCTCGAGTAGGTAAATGATAACAAGAATAATTTCTGTGGTGACATGCTATTAACCATATAGGACTTTTTATAGTCATATGACAAAAGCTTACTGAGACAATGATTCTATAGTAACTAAGTTGCCTCATGAGAAAATCACAAATGACTGAAAGTTTTACAACACGACATTGAAGCATCAAATAGATTTGCAATGAACACGATGTGCAAATATGAGAAAGTGATATCTAGCTTGCCCCCTTTAGTGAAGCAAAACATAAATGCAGGGGCACCTTCAAGGTTTAAGTGATGACTAGATACAATGATTTCAAAATAAACGATATCACAATCATGCAAAAGACAATGCTACTTTGGAACAATGCACATTACACTTAGAATGACAATCATGCTCTCAGTAGTTGGTGCTTGAAGAAAGAAGGTGGAGACTCAACAAGTAAAATAATGGTTATGTGCTAGAGCTTTTTATTTTGAAAACATAGAAGCAATTTTGTCAACGGTAGTAGTACTTCATATGTGTCATGCATAAGACATCCTATAAGTTGCAAGCCTCATGCATCGAATACCAATAGTGCTCGCACCTTGTCCTAATTAGCTCGGATTTCTATGGGTTATCATTGCATTACATATGTTTCAACCAAGTGTCACAAAGGGGTACCTCTATGCCACCTGTACAAAGGTCCAAGGAGATAAATCGCATTTGATTTCTCGTTTTTGATAGATCTCAACTTGAGGACATCCATACCGGGACAACATAGAAAATAGATGATGGACTCCTCTTTAATGCTTAAGCATATTCTCATAAGAGATTGAGGATTAATGTCCAAGCTAAAACTTCCACCATGATACATGGCTTTGGTTGGCGGCCCAATGTTCTTCTCTAACAATATGCATACTCATTCAACCCATGGCAAATCACCCTTACTTCAGACAAGACGAACATGCATAGCAACTCACATGATATTCAACAAAAGTGTGACAGTTGATGGCGTCCCCAGAAACATGGTTACCGCTCAGCAAGCAACTTATAAGAAATAAGATACATAAGCAACATATTCTTTACCACAATAGTTTTTAAGCTACTTTCCCATGAGCTATGTATTGCAAAGTTAGTCTGCTTAGTACAGGTGGAGGTTAGCCAAAGACTGGGAGCGACCAACTAAGAGAGCAATGACGGTCATAATCATGCAGAGCGACAAAGCAACATTGAATCAGGCATGGTAGTTATATCGCTACTCATAAATAAAAGATCATCAAGGCTTGACAGACTTTCTTTACAGTCTTAAATATGCATGAGCATACGCCAAGTCAATCAAAATAAATTCTTGAAAGAAGATATTACTAAACCATACCACATCATAGGCAAACAAATCATGTTGGTACTCCAATAACACATTGTGAATCCCCCAGCTATTTGAGACTAACCATAAGAAAACCTGAACTACTAAGCGCCATTATGCACGTATCATCTTTATCATAGCCATATTAACCAATGCAACGGAAGAAAACTCTCTTAATAAGGTAAGCATGATAATTAAAGAGAGTTCAAGCAACCAACTAAACAAAAGCTCTTTGAAAAGATAAGCATGAATACTAAGAGCAGAGCATGATAGTAGCTATTAAAAGACAAAGAACACACACATCAAAGATAGACATGAAAATTCTATGTTATGTTCTAGGTAGAAGTGGAGCGTGTTTCTCTCCCACATAAAGAAAGCTGAGTTCCGACTCGTTATGAAAAACTAAAAAGGAAACTAAAAGCAAGACGCTCCAAGCATAGCACTTAACACATGAAGTGATAAAAATATAGCGGAACGAAAGACGAACTGATAATGTTGATGGAGAAGGGGATGCATGGGGGCATCCCCAAGCTTAGACGCTTGAGTCTCCTTGAATATTTCTTGGGGGTGCACGGGGGCATCCCCAAGCTTGAGCGCTTGACACTCTTGAATCTTTTTATCATCTTCCCTCGCACACTTGAAAACTCCCTTCATACATAACTCATCATAATCTGATTAGCGAGGTTAGTACCCATAATAAAATAATTATACCTTGCTGGAAATAAAGATATTCTTGAAGGTCTATTGTTTCTCAAGATTGCCAAAAGGTTTTTGCAAAGAAAAAGCAAGCTCTTGGTTTGCAAAATGAAGGAAAGGCAAAACAGGACAGAATCTGTGAAAAACAGAACAGCAGGTAGTAAACGATTTGTTCGGGGCACTTCTGCAACTCAAATCAAAAAACTCAGAACAGACGCACGAAAGACAATTATATAGAGAACGCTGTCGAAAAAATTCAGACCAAAAAGATGATTTGGTGATTTTATACGAATTTTTCTATCCAAGGACAGAATCTGTTTCCTGGACAGCACCTCACAACTTTTGAACTTTCTAGCAATCAGAGGCTATACTTGGCACAAATATGAAAAGCAAAGATACAATGATGATGCTACTGTAGTAAACAACATCAAGACACAACAAAAGCAAAATATAAAAATTTATTCATGTGGGCTGCCTCCCAAAAGCGCTTTCTTTTATGCCTTTAAGCTAGGCATAATGCAAAAAGGAATCAATAACCATCATAATAATCGGAGTTATAAATTGAGTCATATGGTTCCTCAACAAGTTCACTCTTGTTCCTTCTAGGAAAGGGGTACACACCTTTTGCCTTCCCGCGTAAGCGGATTTGTCCCTTACCTATATCGATGAAGCCTTTTACCGCTCGGAGGAAGTCCCTTCCAAGGACTATATTTCCTTGGTTTGGGTCCATGATGAAGAAATCAACCATTGCAATCCCTTTAAGGAATTTAACTGGCACATCTTTTATTCTTCCCTGGATTTCAGAAATATCCCCATTAGTGTGTTCATGATAAGATGGTAATTTATCCATGTTAAATTTTAAAGAACCATGAACAATTTTTGGCATAGTAGAAACCATAGATCCAATATCACAATAAGCAAGGAAGTCTTGATTAGAGATGCTAATCCTAACAAGAGGCTCCCAGTCATTATCTATTTCCAAAATATCTCTCTTATTGGGTTTGGGTTTCTCTACCTTCATTAAGTCTAGAGCATCCATTCTCTTTTCAATAGTAGCAAGTCTATCTATGACAATATCAAAATTATGATCATAAACAAAGTAACTAGATAGACCATGTATAATTTCAAGGCATAATATCAAGAGCTCTAGCTTCATCACACTCTAGGAAATCTCCCTCGGCTATAATATCAAGAGAGTGTTTACACCATTTAAAAAGACCCTGGTAAAAATTCCTAAGCACAATTTTTATAGGTATCCAAGGCATAATTCTCCTATGTGCATCAGAAATTCTGTCCCATGCCTTCTTCATATTTTCTCCATCCCTTTGATGGAAATCTAGAACTTCTGATTCCCTCAAAGCACCATATCCTAACATTTTAGCTAAACAGATAGGACTACTAACAGGAAGAAAAATAATTTTTTTTTGTAATTTTTGATAAAGGATACTAAAGCAAAAACTGAAAGGTAAACTAACAAGACTAAAAAGCAAAGGTAAACGATAGCATGCAACTCCCCTATCCTGAAGAGTGGAGTCCCCGGCAACGGCGCCAGAAAAACTCCTTGATGGGCCTCTAACCCCTCATTGGTTACCCCAAGTGGAAGGTGTGAGATGCAGTGTTGTGGAAGTTTTTCCCTTAGCAAAGATGCCAAGGATCGAATCCCCAGAGACTCCTAGGTTCAACAAGTAGGTGTCAACTGTTAACGGCGCCAGATATTAGCAATCAACGTGGACCTGCACACAGATACAAATAACTTTGCTCCCAACGAGTACAGAGAGGTTGTCAATCCCTCCGGCCTTGTAGTTCACAAAGGATTAAACGCAAATGATAGTAGTGATAGATAATGTTTGCAATAGTAAGTAAAAGCGAAAAGTAAATAGCGGATGTGATCAATGATGGTAATATGGACCGGAGTCTCATGATGTTCACTAGTGATGTCTCTCTCCCAAAAGACGATAAAACAGCTATGTGAGGTAAACGAATTACAGCTGGGCAATTGACAGGACCACGAACGCAAACCAATGCTGACTACATTGCAAGAAAGGTTGAGGTTCAAAGCATGGGCGGTACGCCAAAGTAAGTAGACCGAAATCCATCAATATCTACTACTAATCATCCACCTTGAGATATCTATCCAGAACATTTCGCTGGTATTAAGTTGCGAGCCCCACCCATAGTGTAAACTCAATGCAACAGACAACTTCATTAAAAGAACTTTGCGTAAAGTAAACAATCCTTGCACCCGCGGGCACAAGCACCGTTGTTTTCCCCCTTGTGGCAACAGCACATCCCCTAGACTCATGTTTCTGTCACTCAAGCTAGTCATCGAGGGGCATGAACCCACAATCGAGCATAACGTTCCCTCTTGGAGTCACTACCTATTACTTGGCCAAAGCAATAAATAAATACGGAGAACATGCAAGAATTACTTACGAACATAAATATAAAAGAGGTAGATCAAATATATTACTCAATCACAATCTGAACATAATCTCATAATCCATCGGATCCCAGCAAACTCATCATAGCAACAGCATAAGGATTACATATGTGCCTTGATCATGTAGGGCAGCTCACGAGGACTAATTAGTGAAGCACAAGAACGGGAGGAGAACATCACATAGCTACTGGTCATGGGCTCATGGTCCAAGGGAGACTACTCACAACTCATCCGGGAGGCGTCCATGGTGGTGGAGAGGCTCCCGATGATGATCCTCCCCTCTGGCAGGGTGCCGGGAAGAGTTCTCCTGGTGCTCCCGATCTTGGAAGCGGCGGCGGCGGCGGAACAGAGATGAGATCGCGAAAAAGAGTTCCCGTCCCGAGGGTTTCGAGGAACGCTCTAAATATATGCCAAAGGGGGGCACCCGACGGGGCTCGGGGGGCCCAGGCGCCCCCCCGGCGCGGCCCAGGGGGGGCGCGCCGCCAGGGCGCCTGGGGCCCTGGTGCCCCCCCTGGCTGTACTTCGGGCGCAAGGTAGGCCTTGGAATGCTGGTTTTTTATATAATTTTTCTGGATTTTTCCTGACAGTTCTCGTAATGTGAAAACCTGAAATACAAAAACAGCCGAAAATAGAAACTGGCACTAGGGTGCACTGGATTAGTAGGTTAGTCCAAATATGATCAAAAGTGTATGGAAGTGTATAAATATCATAGCAATATCACCCAAAAGTGGCATGGAGCAAGCAGAAATTATAGATACGTTTTGGACGTATCAGTGCGGAAGTAATACGGACGTATCATCCGCAGAAATTATAGATAATTTTTTACTTCTGCATCCTACGCGATAGTACCGCTTGGGTCAAGCGGTAGTACCGTGTCGTGTTTTTGCTACTATCGTATTTCTTCGGATGTAGCTACAAATGTATTTTATTTCGTCCGCACTTGTCCTCGGCCTGCTTATCTCTGCCTTGCGGTAGTACCGCAGGGACGTGCGGTAGTACCGCTCAGGCAGTACTACCGCCCATTGTGTCAATGCAACAGAGTTAAGTCTGGGCTAGTACTTCAACAGCGGTAGTACCACAACCAAAGCGGTAGTACCGCTGGCCGAGCGGTAGTACCGTAACTTACGTGTGGTAGTACCGCGCTCTGCGGGCAGAAATGTGGGCTAACAGTTGGATTTGTTCTCCCACTATATATAGGGAGTCTTCTTCTCCAAGAAGACTCCCCAAAGCTCCATTGTTGCTCAAAGCTCCATTTCCGCCCGATCTCTCTCCCTAGCCAATAAAACTTGTTGATTTCCTCGAGATTGCTTGAGAAGGCATCGATCTACATTTCCACCAAGAGATATTTGATTCCCCCACTAATCCCTTGCAGATCTTGTTACTCTTGGATGTTTGAGCACCCTAGACGGTTGAGGTCATATCTTGTTGTTTAATACTGTAATTTAATAGGATGGTAAAAACTGTGGACTAGTTGAATGGATTGATCCATCTTGACTAGCTACACTGGAGAACGCACTGTCCAAGTTGTGGGATATGTATGAACAGTCCAAGAGAAACATGACTGAGGATAATCTGATGAACTCATTTGCTGTTCACAAACTGACACAAGAGAAGATCAAGCTGCAGGTTAGTTATAAGAAGTTGTTTGAAGATGTCCAAGCCCTTTTGGATGAGAATGAGAAGAGGGCCCAAATGGAAAGTAAGCCTAATGAGAGCAAGCTCCAGGAGAAGTATGACATGGTTAAGAACTTGACAGTTGCTCAAGCCAGTGTCATTAGGAACATGAAGTTGAAGCTTGCTGAAGAGAAGACTAAGTTGTAGGCCCACATTGATGAGCTTGAAAAGGTTGTGGAGCAGACCAAGGTCAAGCTGAATGGGACCAAGGCAATCTTAGATGAATGAGCCAAAGTGGGCAGTAATGGTCATGGAGTTCATGGTCATGTATGGATCTCCTTATAGTTATGTAATGGTCATGTATGGATCTCCCAATTATGCTACTTATTAGTTATGTAATGGTCATGTATGGATCTCCCAATTATGCTACTTATTAGTTATGTAATGGTTATGTCTGGATCTCCCAATATGCTGAATGTGATCAATTTGGATGTGGATTTCTACATCTGAAATAGGCCTAAACTCATTTAGGTGGTTTTTTCGACGCCGAGGGACCCTAGAATCATTTAGGTGGGTTTTTCGACGCCGAGGGACCCTAGAATCATTTAGGTGGGGTTTTCAACGCCGAGGGACCCTAGACTCATTTAGGTCGTTTTTTCGACGCCGAGGGACCCTAGACTCATTTAGGTGGTTTCTGGTGGCATCAAGTTCAACAACCATCAAAATGCATCAACTAATACGAATTTTGGTGCAACTACCATCAACATTCAACATCAAGTTCAACAACCATCAAGAAGCAACAAGTTCAACATATAGTTCAAAGCTGGCAACTAAGGCATCAAGTTCAACATCCGGTTCAAAGCAGTCCCATAAAGGCATCTAGTTCAACAACCAACAAAGACATCTAGTTCAACCAGCCAACAGAGACATTTAGTTCATCAGACAACAAAGGCATCTAGTTCAAGCAGCCAACAAAGGCATCTAGTTCAACATCTAACTAAGGCATCAAATTCAAGCAGCCAACAAAGGCATCTAGTTACCAGAAGCATGTATGTACTCTTTCATCTTGTAGGAAAAAGTTCTCTCCCTTCCAGTTTGTCTTGGAGCATGAAATGTTCCCCTATGGCCTGCAGCAGATGTAGATGATGTAACAATTGTGGTATATTTCTTCCTGGGAGACCTCCTTGGAGCAGTAGGTGCTGGTGTAGCATTCTTCCTGGGAGAACTCCTTGGAGGAGCAGTAGGTGCAGCTGTCCTCCTTGGAGGAGCAGTAGGTGCAATAGCAGCAGGTGCAACTCTCTTCCTGGGAGGAGCAGTCCCAATATCTGCTGTAGATGGAGATGGCCTCTTCCTCGTTGGTGCAACAACGTGGATGAAGTGGTGATAGAAGCAAAAGCATGTGACCTGTTTGGCTGCATTTCAAAAACAACACATCTACTATGAATTACAATTGGGACATAACTACAATTAAACAAAGATGCTAAGCTAACATGATGCTGGTTTTTTTCTCATAGCAAGAGCTAGTTTCAAGGGCTTGGAGAACACATTGCATCTGTGCCCTACAAGTTTGCAGTTGCTACAAGTAATGGATGGCATCCTAGATGTATCGCTTGGTGCTGGCTTCTCAAATGGGTTTTCCCTCCTCTTTGTTTGTTGCTTTCCAACTTTGTCTCTGAAAACTGGAGGTTATATGTCCTGAGTTCTTGTCCTTGGCCACAGATTTGGACCAAGGACAAGAAATATGATATGGACATATGCTTTTTTGTACATCGCCTTCTTGAAGAAATCATCAACAAAGTCTTCAGGTTGCAACTTAGCTTTCACAATTGCAGGTACTGCATGATTGCAAGGCATAACAGTCATATCCCATTTCCTACATCCACATGTTCTGTGCAGCAAGTTCACTGAGTAGGTGTTATCTCCACTTCTAACTTGGTAAATGTTAGGACCAGCCATCAAAGATTGGCACCACCTTGAGTTGTACTTTGCCTCATCTAACATCTTAGCATATGTTGGACAAATCTCCCAATTTGCTGTCTCTGTCTTAGTTCTGTTGGTTAAATTTGACCATCAATTTTGTCCTAATTCCTTCTATCATGGTATTTATTGGCTTCCCTCTAACATCTAGGATCATTTTGTTAAACACATCACTGATGTTGTTCACAACTAGGTCAGTCTTGCAGTTAAAATCCATTGCATGTCTAGCCCATGTATGAACTGGTACCTTATTAAGCCATGCCCAAGCTGCCTTACACTCTATTTTCAAATCATTCATTGAAGCAAGATGTTCATTCTTAGTATAAGAGTATCTAGCTGCATCCATGTGTTTCTTTAATTCATCCCCTCTAAAACCATGTGTTTGGAAATTCTGATATATGTGTCTAAGGCAGAATCTTTGTGGACAATTCAGAAAAACATGATTTACTGCATTTAAAAGGCCTTGTAGACACAATAGGAACTAGAGCTAAGCATTGGGCCATTTGATTTGTTCAATATGAACTAGAGCTAAACAATAATAGTACAATATAAATATGAGAAGAGAATATTACCTTCTGCCTATCAAAAATGATAGTATAATATCCAAGCTTTCCACTTTCTCCACCAAGTGGATCTTTCAGTTGTGTTAAGAACCAGGTCCAACTGTGTGTGTCCTCTTTGTCAACAACTCCAAATGCTATATATATATATATATATATATATATATATATATATATATATATATATATATATATATATATATATATATATATTGTTGTTTCCATCCCTTCCTGTTGTAGCAAGGATCTGTTGACCTGTTGACAGCTTGATAAAACAACTATCTACCCCTGCAAAGTGACAAATCACAAATGTGAGTAGATAGTGTATTTAATGTGACCATATTAACACTTCAGAAGTTACAACACAATGTACCTATGAATGGCCTGCATCCATTTTAAAAACCCTTCTTTGCAAGCATTAAGATAGTTGAACATGCCATGGAACCTTGGGTTCTTGCTTGGGTGCTCTGGCAAATGCTTAGTGGTCACAACACATCTACTTCCTAGGTTTGTGTCCAAAACTGCCTGCAAATAATCTCTAATCCTAGTGTATTGTCCTCTCTGGTCTCCTTGGACAACCTTCAATGCTTGTTTCTTAGCCCTATAGGCCATATGGGTTGAGATCTCATTTCTTCTTCAAATTCTGCATTATTGTGGTGATTGGTTTGGCAATGTCAATTCTCAGCATGTCCTCACACTGGTGTGCCACCCATGTTCCTGTGACCTTAGTATTCTCTGCTACTGCTGGGCATGTGTTAGATAATTGGCCTTTCTTATGCCAAAAAATACTTTCAATTGCAACAACAGAAGCTATAATGTAGAAAGGGCATTTTACATTAGTGCACACAACTATGATGCTGTCAGTGCTATTCCTATGAAACTCATAGTTCATATTCTGACTTATGTGAAATGTCTGAAGTGCTCTCCTAAATTGGTACACATTAAGGAAACAAAGCTTTCTACCAAACTGCAACTCTGGGTTCTCTCTGTCATCACTGCACCACTTCCTTGGTTGTGATTTATATGCTCTGCTCTTCCTTCCATTGGGCAGAATGTAATGTGCTTTCTCAACTCCATCATCATATTCCTGCTTCAAATCACGTACATCTATCTCCTCATCTGATGATGGTGTCCACACATCCTCAAATCTTTGCTCCAAGCTAGAATGTGACCTCTTGGTTGGCCCTTTTTTTTCTTCTTTGGTGGCTCCTGTTGTTGCTCCACCTGCTCCTCCTCCTCATGCTCCACCTTCTCCTCCTCCTCATGCTCCACGTGCTGCTCCTCCTCCTCATGCTCCACTTGCTCCTCTTCCTCATCTTCCCCATACACTTCATCCACATCAGTGTCTCCTTCAAAATGAAGAAGTGGGTCGTCTATCTGCCTCCTCAACTAATTAAGCCTGTTAAGAAAGTCCTCATTTGCATCCAAATCAGAATCATCTTCAGTTAAAAGAACTGGTAGTTTTTTGCTTAACCATTTGAACATGCTCACCTGCCTCCTTATGTTTCCTAAATTTCTCAATTTTGGTTCACCTCTTTAGCTCCATTAGTGTGTCTAGCTCATCTTGCTCCCTAGCAATATCTAAGTTTGTGCTCTGCTGTGTGGAAAAGAACTGAAGTGGCTCTGACAACCTCTGTTTATTTGATTTCTCAGGTGATCTGAATAGAACTCTAGAAGGACTGACTTCATAGACATGTTTGTTCTCCTAATTCACTCAAAGGAACCTGCTCCTCATACACATGGCCTGAATTCAAATCTGCAGGTCTTGGATCAGTGGCCCTAATCACTGTCAAATTCACTACATTTTGCTCCTTATTAGCAATATGGTCAAACATTTCATCCACCTTGTCATCATCAGAAATTTCTTCCAATCCTGCAATACCAACACTAGGCTCTCTCACAAAGTAAATGTAATCATTCAGCCCACATCCCTCTGTCTCTATTAATGCTACCAAATTGTGATATGTGATGTGTGAAATGCAGATTGATCTCTCCAAGTTGTCTCCATCATGGAAGTGCATTCTAACTTCCCAAACATCATCATCCAAACTAGACAACAAGATAATACAACAATTCTAATTAAACATTGCATAATTACTATAGAGAAAGTTCATAGTAATATGCTCTAATTAACACTGCATATTAACAGAAAGTACTACATTTTGCTCTTATTGGCATTGCTCTAATTAACAATGCATAACTACAAAAGAAGCTACTCTAGTGTGCTCTAATTAACTTTGTATTGGCACTGCTCTAATTAACAATTCACATTGCTAAATATCAACTAAAAAGAAATTGATATGACATTACAAATTAATATGAGTCTATGACAGTGGGCTATTCCCCTACCCCTCCCCCAAAATTAAAATAACCACACATACACAGCCCCAACTTGAAGAACCCTAACCCTAACCCTAGAATCTGTACAAATGATAAGAAAATGGGTTTCTGAAGATGGAAACCAACTAGACGCCGCCGAATGATGAGCCCCACTGGTGGCTTTCCGTCAGATCGACCTTCACGGCCCTGGCCCAAGATCTAGCCGCCGCGAACTCGAGCGAGTGCTGGGGGCTGGGGTTGGAGCTGCTGTCCGAAGGGGCGCTGGAGTTTGAGCTCCTGCAGAGATCCGCCTCCTGTGGCGTGTGGTCTCCGCCGCCGACAGGCCCGCAGCAGTCGCCGCCGACTCGTCGTCGCCATGTCTGAGAGGAGAGGGTGCGGGGGAGAGAAAGAGATGGAGAAGAGCTAGTTGGGAGGGACCGCTCAAGTGGGTCAAGTGGGTTCCGGCTCGAGCTGGCCCGCGCACGGCGTCTGACAGCGTCTAATGGCTCAGACGGATGGACGGTTATGCCACGTCGACAAAAGCGGGTCCCACCTGTCATAATCACACTCAAAACGACCGAACCGAGCGACTAGTGGTTTCTGCAAAAAAATAGCCTGGGAATTAGTGTTTTTGGGCACAAAACTGTAGACTTGTGATTTCTGCAAGACTGTGCTTCAATGCCAATGTATTCTGCAATTCACTCCTTCGCTTTCATGCCCTACAGCGCGGTGCTCACCTTATCCATGTGGCCCCGCATCCGCGTGTAGTACTCGAGCCAGAGGATGCCGACGTCGACGACCAGATTGAGACGCGTGGTCCCCGGTGGGATGCCCATGTTCGAGACCAGGCTAGACCAGAGGGCCTGGAGCTCGCTGCTGGCGGGGTATATCAGCGGCGCCAGCGACGACCCGGCCCACTGGAGTGAGCCCGCCACATAATAGAATGGAATTGTACATGCATACATGTTTGCATGTTGAAGTTAATTTTTAATATGCATAGTTGCATGTTGAGGTCAACCTTTTCATATGCATGTTGATGCACATGTGTGCATGTAGTAGGGAGAGGCTATACATCAGTCGACTGATTTTTTCAATTAGGGTCAGTCGCTTTGTGGACCGTTGAAAGAAGATCATGTGGTACCTAAACCCCCTTCTTCCAACATCTTTTTCTTCCCAGATCGCCATACTTGCCGTCGGCCACCGCCGCTCGCGGCGCTTCTGCGACCGCCTCGTCCTCCCCGGAACCGCTCCCCACCGTCGGTCTAGCCGCCGCCCCTGACCATCCCACTAGCCCTGCCCCGCCCACGACCGCCCCCACCCCACCCTACCGCACCAGCGTCTACCACCTCCCTCAGCCTGAATCCTAAGATAGATACTGAGTAGCCTTTCCAGCGACCCCCCCTCCCCTCCCGCGCTGCTGCTGGTTCTTTCTTCCCTCTAACGGGAAAATCGACTGACCCAAAGATGTATTTTCTGCATGTAGTATGTCTAACTTGTATAACCTTCTGCTAGTTGAAGTAAAAAAAATCTGGTCACCTAATTCAAACCTTATTTGCACAGTGAGGAACTATTTATTTTTTGTCTTCAAATATTGAATAAAATGTATCAAAACCGAACAGGTTATCCAAACTATTCAAAAAAGCTATGTGCTACTTTTTAGTTTTGTTGCTCTGCCCAATATGAGTGGGCTTTGCTTGGAACCACACGATCGAGTAGTATTGCGCATCCATGCGATGCTGATGGGACGGGTGCCTGATCAATGGGTTGTGCAGAGTGGGAGAGGCTGTGGTGGACAAATATAATGAAGAGACACCCACACTATTTAGAAAAATCAACTTCCTAGAAATTTCAGTTTATCACATTTTTTGCAGGATATGTACTCCAATATACTACTCACTCTCTCTCAGTTTACAAAGTGTGCGCGTACTCCTAGGTCGTCAATTTGACCAACCTGATAGAAGCCATATATTACAAAAAATCACTATTCAAGAAATCTTTCGATTCAGCGATTTATTATCCGATTTATCGCTACTCTTGAGGTGATCGATAAAATTATGTCTTATCTTCACCGTTTATCGTTTGAGCCGATTTATTGCTATGACAAGCGATTTATCGGGAATCTACCTATAAATCAAGCCTATTCATAGCACTATGTTTGCAAAAACTATGTTTATTTATGTTTTGTGGACCTTGTTATGGAATATATACTATTGTTCTATTTTGTTTGTCATTATACGAGGATTCAAAAGTTAGGAATCAAAGTAACACTTCTGTCCAATATTGTTTTCCTATTGAATATAACATATTTTAGTGTTGCGGACTTGGGATTTGCAAAAAATGGCCGATTAATAGTCGATCGATAAACTTGATTAATCGTCCGATTTCCGATTAATCTCTAATCCCTAGCTGACCGAGACGCTAACGATAAGTAATATCCTCAACATTGCAAGAAACATACCATTATAAATTTCAGATGTTCTATTTTCAAATGGAGTTTATATTACGATGATAAAATTGGCAACCTACATATATGCGCCGGACTTGTAAACTGAAACGGAGGGAGTAGTTGCATATGTATTCAAAGTTTACCCTTACCTCGTCACACCCCCTTCCATTTACCCCACACCACATCGCATTCTTCGTCCAGCCACCCCGACTTTATTCTTCCCCACATTGTAAACGACATTGTCAATTGTTTGAGGAATAAAGTTTAGGCTTTGTCTGATTGCCAGGTAAATAGAATCCTGGGCACCAATCCCTCGGCATGTTTTTCTCGTGTGAATGTTACAGATATTCCACATTAACCAGACAAAGATCGTACGTAAAAATTCCACAAACAAAAAAAAAACTACAAAAAAAACTCACAATTTTTCATAAAACAGTTCACAATTCACATAAACCAGAAGTTACATGTCATATACATCACTTCAGCAAGATATAAATATCCGTCGGTTCGCCTAAACCATTTTTGTGTGCCGGCATAAAAGCAATCATTACAACTGGCAATAATGCATGCCTGTTGAGGTATGTTTGCTACCAACAATCCTAAATTATGAGGTTGTGATGTCCGAGGCAGAGACACTTTTTAGGGCACGTACAATGATTTTATCTTAAGAGTACCACGAAGGATAAATGATGTGGTGGATGAGAGAGAAATTATAAGAGAGGGTTTGTCTTCTCTTATTTAAGAGAAGACAAGAGAAGATCTCTTAGGGCATGTACAATGGTTGATAAGATAGTCTTATCTTAAGTTTTGCATGTAAATTAGAGATGACAAAAAATATGCCTACAATGGGTTATCTCTTAGCCTTATCTTCAAAAATTAGTTGTTCCTAAAAATATGGTGAGACAAATTGTGCTAAGAGATCATCTCTTGTCTTCTCTTAAATAAGAGAAGACAAGCCTTCTCTTATGATTTCTCTCTCCTCCATCTCATCATTTATCCTATGTGGCACTCTTAAGATAGAACCATTGTACATGCCCTAGCACAATTTGTCTCACCGTGTTTTTTGGAATAACTAATTGTTGAATATAAGTCTAAGAGATGATCCATTATAGACATCTTTTTTATCATATCTAATTTATATGCAAAACTTAAGATAAAACTATCTTATCAACCATTGTACATGCCCTCAATAGAGCTACAAGGCGTGGCTACAGGGTGTGGTGACCACGAGGCTGCGGCTCTGGCGGGTGTCGGCCACAGCGACGTCGTTGGCTGGCTCCGGGGCCGTGGTCACGCAGATCCTTCCCGGTGAGTCGGGGCAAGGTGGCGGCTCTCTTATTTTCCGACAAAGGTGAATTCTATTGACTTAACATGAAGCATCAAGAGGATACATACACAATGTGCATACACTCGACCTCTGCATAACTAGCATGCACACAGTCAATACCGACACACGCACATAAAAAAAATTACTCCAACAAATAGCAAAGTCATATAAGACCAAAGCTATGCCGAGCTAGAAAAAGAAAAACCCCCGACGCGATCCAATCCGATGTCGTCAAAATACAACAATGATCTTATCCGCACAAACTATCTCATGACACCACAAAGATGATCCGATTCTTCAATAACAACGCCTTCAGGAAGGGAGCACCACTCAAGCGCCGCCGTCACCGGATTGATCCATCAAAGGCCAAAATCCTAGGTTTTCATCCTGAAGAACACGTCTGAGCCTATCCGAGCAATGCCCTCAACAAGGTAACGACGTAAAAACATCGTCATTGCCAAGTATAACCATCCAGCCAAGACCTAGATTTTCACCCCGAAGCTCGAGACAAGGTGCTCAAGTAGCACGACCATCGAAGTCAATCATGCGTTGTCTCCACAACTTTTCTCGATGCTAGCAGCTACATACGAATATGATATGCGACCGTCGTTGCTGCACAACCATACCCTTTGTGTCAAGTCGTTGTTCATAGATTGCATCTCACCATCAATCAAGCCATCGAGTTTGGAGAGAGTAACCCTCGCAAAGACCTCTCGATGGCCATTGCATAATAGCATCGCGAAGACCTCCAATGTCCACTGCGCCAAAGCTGTTGTCGCAGGCATGCCGGAGCGGTCATCGTGCGAAACATGCATAACATAGTGTTAGAGGGCATCAGAATTGCAGCGGTCCACTGGATCAATGCCAGGGCACCAGATCCGAGCAGTCCACGGCCGAAGGCGCCACCAGGAAATGCCAATGGCAGATTAGGATCAGACTGGGAACACCGTATCCCTGTCGGCAACCACACCCGAGGGCCCAAGCCAAGGCAATGAACGGCCCATGGTGAGGAGTCCCGTGGCGGACTGGCTGAAGGCCGAACCAGCGGCATCGCACACATGGCCAGTGTGGCGAGATTCACGCGGGGGGGGGGGGG
>LR738709.1:613623814-613638277 GCA_902687465.1 Secale cereale | reverse complement strand
CGCGCAGAAGGACCCGCCTCCACTGACCATCGATCAGGGTGTTGCCCAGGTGGCGCCGGCCGGCGGCGGCGAGGGGAGAGGAGGCGGGCTGAGGGCCTAGAGCGGCGGCGATGGAGAAGCTGCCCGAGCCGCCCCGTGGAGACGACGCAGAGACGATCCATTTTTTTGGGGGGGAGGAGACGATGTGGCGGCTCCGCTTGCCTGCCTGCCTTTTGGTCGTTCTTCTCCCGATCCAGTTCTTGCTGGTGATCTTGGTGCTGCGTCAAGGAGGCGCCTGATCCGGTTGCTCTTCGGCCGGATCTGGTTTGTCCGTGTCTAACGGAGGGTTGGTCATCATGGTGGCCTCGTCTTGTGGCAGCTAGGCGGAAGTGCGCTGTGGTGGACCTTGTGTGGCGACGGCGTGGTGGTTGTGCAGGGGTGTGCGGGTCAGCGGAGGTGCGGGCTAGCTCCGGCCGGCTGGGCGAGGGTGTTCATCGGGTCTACTCCGAGCGCAAGCTTTGCCCGGCTATGGCCGGCCGATGGTGGCGGCGTCTTTGGGCGTCGTTCCCCTTCTTGAAGGCATCGTCATGGAGTTATTCGACCCGGTCCATCCATGGATCTTGTTCTTCAGGCGAAAGCCTAGACCCATCTGGGTCGGGCAATGACGTTGTCTCAATGGTGTTTCCCTCTTTAGGGCGTTGCTTTGAAGATCGGGGATTCGATGTGCACGGCTCACGGTTGGCAGGTGCCCAACCAATGATGCGATTGGTTGGCGTTGCGACGCGTGTGGTAACGACGATGATGACGTGTGGAGCTAGTTCGCGGCTTGTCCTTCTGTTGTCGGCGGTCCGGTTTGCCAATGAGTGTGTCTATGCTTGTTTCTCACTATGATAGAGAATTCGGAGCTGCATGCGGCGGGGCCCCGGCGGTAACGATGACTCCATGAGAGTGGTTTGGGAGGACGGTGCTCTTTCGAGGTTGTGCTGGGCTAGGTCGGTGCGAGGCATGCAACTTTCTCCAGTGAAGCGCATCAACAAAATCGAAGTTGCCGGTCCTCGACGTCTGCGGTCGATTGTTTGGCTATGGCTGACAAGGTCGTCGCGTGTCGTTCGTTCGAAGGGGTCTTGACAAGTCATCTGCAGCGAAGTTGGAGTGACTTGCTCGGGGAGAGGTGATGATGGTGAAAATGCATGCAGCCTCGATGGTGCCCTCTTGTCGGCGGTGTGTGTGGTCTCATTGGTGCGAGCTCGGCCTGGTGCTCTTTCTTGTGGACGCATTGTAACGGTTTTCGCCCGAGTTTCCGTTAATTAAACATGCAACTCTATTCTACCGTTTTAATGTCAGGCCCTAAGGGACCCCGTTTGAAAAAAAACTCGATGTTGGGTGAACTACGAAAAAGTTAGGAAGTTAGAAATCATGTATCCAACTGAGAATTGTAACAATTACATGAGTGCATGATGACTAGAGCTTCGATTTCCAATAATGAACATCATGACTTTTTTTGAAAAGGAGGATGTACCGTCGGCCTCTGCATCTGGGCGATGCATGCAACCATTTTATTAATCAGTCACAAAGTCCTTACATGATAGTACATCAGTAAGTCTGAAACCGCCATCTTTGCGGGACCTGTCGTTACTCCTATCCTGTCGTGGATTTGTCATGAAAGATGCCCTAGTAATAGAACTTAGGTGTGGAGCCATTGCAACTAGGTTATCTTGAAGGGGTTAAACGGGACAAGAGACACGGAGAGTTTTTTTATCCTGGTTTGGCCCCTCTCAATGAGGTAAAACCCTAATCCGGCTGGGGTTGTATTGCTCGAGACTCAACAACCAGGGAGCGAATACGCTTGACCTAGTTCTCGAGCAATTGTTTCTTGAGTTGACCCGCCACCGGGTCACCCCTTTATATAAAGGCTGATGCCCGGCGGCTCACAGAGTCCCAGCCAGCTCATACACAACGTGTCCGGCTCGGTAACCAACTAAACTTGCCTTACAATATAAGTTAAACGTATGGTGGTTCAGACCAATGGGCCTCAAATCGTCCCCGGGTCTTGGGCCTTCAATAAGCTTTCTCTACGAACCGCCATCTTCACGCCTTCTTGGGACTTCTCATCTTAAGCCGCCAGTGGCATGACCCAGCCCCTCCTGGGCGGGTCCCCAATAGTTATATCCCCAACATTAGGCCCCAGGTTGATTAGAACGTGTTCACATCAATCTTCAACACTTGACTTAATAGAATCTTCCATCGCCAATTCTTTACCATTTCATTGTAACCCACCCCGACGTCACATCTCAGAATTGTGTTAACCCGCCATGACACCATCTCGCATTAATTTTGTACGAATATTTATCATATCTCAGCAGATATTTTTAATGGACCTCCAGAAAATCGAGGTGCCCTTGTGGCCATATAATCATTTTTTCAGCCTCCTCCATTCCCGCGCTTACCATCTATCCACTGCCTTATAAATAGGTACAAGGGGTCTTTCTTTTCACTTTTACCCCTGCCTCTGGCTCTTCTTCTCCTTCCTCACGATGATCGACGCCTCCAGAGCTCCGCCGCCCCCGTCAACTGCATCAACCTGACCTCGACCAGAAAACGGCGGCGTTCCTTCGCTGTTCATCAGCATTTCCTGGTACTTATTTTGACTTATATCAGATCTGCACTAGATTTTTCTCAGTTCGTGCGGAGTTCTTTCGCCATTATTCATCTGGCTTCCTTAGATTGCATAGCTAGATCTGAATTCAACATCAAATATATGCAGTAGTAGTTTTAGCATTCATTTTCAATAGCAAAAGACACCCACTCTACCGAAGATATTATCTGAACACATGAACACTTCCGCCACTGCTACCTTACGTTTAGAATTTATTTATATTTTCCGAACCGCTGTAGATCTAAAATCACAGCACCAATCTGTAGAACGTGTTTGTCCTTCACTTAGGAAAAATCTTTACTTTCCAATCTGTCGTACTGCAATCATACGAGCGGCTTATAACCATAACCCGCCATATAGCATTAGTCCCCTTTTAATCCGCCAGTATTCACTCACAATCCATATGACCCGGAACTGTTTTCCATTTTAATCATATCGATCTTTTGCATTACTGATCATTAACCGGCTTAACAACATAATCTTAAACCGACAATCTTTTCCTCTGTAGTCAAAACATGTCTAAAGCGAAGACCGCCACCTCCTGTAACTGGGTCGTTTCCTGGGTTACCGAATAAATATTGAATGAGTATGTCCAGACATGCGTCTTAGCCAAAAAAGATGTCATCCATTGGAGGGTCCCAGGCACATAAACCCCTCCTGAGCCCAAGGATGGTGAAGTAATTGTTTTTACTGATCATTTGCTCCGAGGTTTTACTCCTCCCGGCTCAAAGTTCTTTCGTGATGTGCTGCACTTTTTCAAGCTTCACCCTCAAAATATTGGGCCCAATTCCATTTCAAACATCTACAACTTTCAAGTGTTCTGTGAAGTGTACCTTCAACAGGAGCCTACCATAGAAATATTCGGGGAAATTATTACTTAAATCGGCATACTGAGTTCACAGACGGGCCCATCCTAGAATTATGGGGCATTTCTATTCAGAGGCGCAAAGAAGCCACTTTTTCTGCCACCACACCTCCCAGTCATCCAAAGGACTGGAATCAAACTTGGTTTTATTGCCAAGACACCTCTCCAAAAGGTGAAAATCCTCTGCCGGGTTATCATGAAAACCGTCTTAGCAACATACATCATCTGCCAGAATGGATCAGCTCCGAAGAACGGTCCAAATATATGCCTGTTTTTTCAAAGATCAGAGCCTTAATGGCCAATGGTTTGACCAGAGTCGATTTAGACTAGTGCTGGGTTGCATGGAGAATCTTGCCCTTAAGCCGCCAATACAGCTTAATGCATGAATACACTGACAATGTTAAAGATCCCCAACACCACTGTCCAATAGAGCTCACTGATGAAGACATCAATAATATGACCAAGACGTTGTTGAGTGAGACTTTTGAAACTTGTAGCCGAATGGGATTGGCTTCGTTTTACACCTGCAACCAACCTCCAGCTGTAAGTGCCCTTGAGCGATTTCCAGCTTAATCATTAATTCCATATGCCGTCTTCTCATTAACACTTGACTATTTGCGGGCTAACTCCTCCTTCTGGACCAAGAAGATTCAGGACAAGCCGGCAAAAAAGCTCCGGACCAAGACTAAGGCTACCAAGAAACCTGCTAAAAATAAAAAAATGCCAATGATATGGAAGGTGAGTCGGAGGTAGAACTCAATTCTCTGGGTTCCTTTTTCATACATATCATTGACACTGATTACTGTCAGGAGGAAGCGGAAGCCAGTCATTCATATGGTGAAGAGGTAATTGCCCTTTCCTCTGACTCCGAACCTCTGCCAAGATAGAATACTCGACGAGTGAGCCGGAAAGTAAGATTTTCTCACCCTTTAGCTAACTTGGATCCCAATTTTCTTTTAAAGAAACAACAACACAAAGCCCGGCGCACGACCCGGACCAGCGGTTGTGAAAATATTTCCGCCGGCTTACCCAATACACCGGTTCGTCAAAAACGTCGGAAAGAGGTGCCACACAACTCAATCTCTTTGTACCCGAAGGCGGGTCTTATTCGTCAACCACTAAATTCTTCCGACTCAAATTATCAAGGAGCCTCTCATTCTTATTCTGGTGACTCATCACAGACCCAGCTGCCTGCTTTCAAGATTGCCCCCGGGTAATGATATTTTAGTTTGGCCATGTCAATTATTTGTAAGTTGACCCATTTTTATCATCATCACCTTTGCTTTTTATTTTCTAGAGGTATAGCAAAGCCGGGAAAAAAGTTGAAGTTGAATAAATCGGCTGAAGACCCCAAGGCTCATGAGCCGGAAAAACAAGCTCAAACCTCATCCAAGAACCCTGAGGCTATTATTGATGAGCTGCCACCAGAACAACCTAACACTCCCATGAGTCCCATGGATACCGACCCATTGAATACTAAGCCGCCAAGCTCTGCCAAGCCGGCTGAAGATAATACACAAGACATCCAGATTACTGGCACCGGCTTTTCAGCTCTAGGAGATCCTTTCGTTCTAACCAGACATACATCCAAGGAGGAATTTATTGAAAATAGCAAGTCCCGGTTTGACATTGCCAGCTATCAAGAATTGGACGTCCATGAGTTATACTCCAGCTATCTGAATCACCTTCATGCTGGTCGTGATCAGGAGGCTGATATCATCAAGATCATGCGGCAGAAATATGAGGTATAAACATCTTTTTCCTCTGCCTAGTTATTCACTCGGTCCCCAAGTCTTAATCATAGGAAGAAACACCTTTGAGTATGGTTAAGATTTAAGCATAAACCACATCTGCAAATTTGAAGGTATAGCCCTCATGAGCCGGCTTATTTTGAAGAAGATAATCCGGTTCATTTAAGAATTTCACATAATAGCCCTCACGGGTGGGCTCATCTTTGAGGAAGATAATCCGGTTCATTTAAGAACTTCACATCATAGCCCTCATGGGCCGGCTCATCTTTGTAGAAGATGATCCGGTTCATTTAAGAACTTCACATCATAGCCCTCATGGGCCAGCTCATCTTTGCATAAGATGATCCGGTTCATTTAAGAACTTCAACATACATTAGCCGCCAAGTGCCAGGTACTTTGCTTGCAAAGGACTTGGTACTTGTATTCACATCCTGCTCTGATAGAACGTTAACAATAACCATATAATTTTGTCTGTGCAGTCCCAGCTGGATGATTTAAGGTCCCGGCTTGAACATCAAGAATCTGAGACCCGGAAGGCTGAGTCCAAATTCAACTTTTGCCTAGACGAAAAGGAGAAGCTCAAGACGGATTTTGCTTCAGAAAGATCCACTTGGACTGAGGAGAAAACCACTCTAACACAGCGAGCAGAAAAGGCTGAGTCATCATTGTCAGAGGTCTCCGCTAAGCTTCCCGATTTAAAACGACAAGTTTCACGCATGACTGCTGCGATATTTGGTAAGTAATGCGAAATACTTTGAACTTCGCCCAACAATCATTGGTAACTCAGTTGTCCGGTTTAACTTCTCATTTGACTCACAGGACCCAGGAGCACCAATCTTGGGTAGGTTACGCTGGTGAAGTTAAAGGTGGTTTATACCTTGGTGGATCAATTATACACAGGCGCTCAGCACACTATAGTTGCCATCTCGCACACTAAGCAGCCACCGTCACTTCTCTAGGAGGTCTTGAACAAGCTCTCTGTCTTGCCGTGCAGGATTGACGAGATAAAGCTGTCATCTGCTAGAGCCGGCACTCTTATTGCCTTGAGCTGGGCAAAGGCGTGGAAGACAGAGTTAGACCCAGAGGAGCTGGCCACTGGTTGCCCAAGTCAAAAGGAGGACGGTTCACCATTTGACCAGGATGACTTTACCGCTTGCGTGAAGGAGATGCGCCCATTAACAAGCCAACTAGATGGACATATGCTTTTTTGTACATCGCCTTCTTCAAGAAATCATCAACAAAGTCTTCAGGTTGCAACTTAGCTTTCACAATTGCAGGTACTGCATGATTGCAAGGAATAGCAGTCATATCCCATTTCCTACATCCACATGTTCTGTGCAGCAAGTTCACTGAGTAGGTGTTATCTCCACTTCTAACTTGGTAAATGTTAGGACTAGCCATCAAAGATTGGCACCACCTTGAGTTGTACTTTGCCTCATCTAACATCTTAGCATATGTTGGACAAATCTCCCAATTTGCTGTCTCTGTCTTAGTTCTGTTGGTTAAATTTGACCATCAATTTTGTCCTAATTCCTTCTATCATGGTATTTATTGGCTTCCCTCTAACATCTAGGATCATTTTGTTAAACACATCACTGATGTTGTTCACAACTAGGTCAGTCTTGCAGTTAAAATCCATTGCATGTCTAGCCCATGTATGAACTGGTACCTTATTAAGCCATGCCCAAGCTGCCTTACACTCTATTTTCAAATCATTCATTGCAGCAAGATGTTCATTCTTAGTATAAGAGTAGCTAGCTGCATCCATGTGTTTCTTTAATTCATCACCTCTAAAACCATGTGTTTGGAAATTCTGATATATGTGTCTAAGGCAGAATCTTTGTGGACAATTCAGAAAAACATGATTTACTGCATTTAAAAGGCCTTGTAGACACAATAGGAACTAGAGCTAAGCATTGGGCCATTTGATTTGTTCAATATGAACTAGAGCTAAACAATAATAGTACAATATAAATATGAGAAGAGAATATTACCTTCTGCCTATCAGAAATGATAGTATACTATCCAAGCTTTCCACTTTCTCCACCAATTGGATCTTTCAGTTGTGTTAAGAACCAGGTCCAACTGTGTGTGTCCTCTTTGTCAACAACTCCAAATGCTATATATATATATATATATATATATATATATATATATATATATATATATATATATATATATATATATATATATATATATATATATATATATATATTGTTGTTTCCATCCCTTCCTGTTGTAGCAAGGATCTGTTAACCTGTTGACAGCTTGATAAAACAACTATCTACCCCTGCAAAGTGACAAATCACAAATGTGAGTAGATAGTGTATTTAATGTGACCATATTAACACTTCAGAAGTTACAACACAATGTACCTATGAATGGCCTGCATCCATTTTAAAAACCCTTCTTTGCAAGCATTAAGATAGTAGAACATGCCATGGAACCTTGGGTTCTTGCTTGGGTGCTCTGGCAAATGCTTAGTGGTCACAACACATCTACTTCCTAGGTTTGTGTCCAAAACTGCCTGCAAATAATCTCTAATCCTAGTGTATTGTCCTCTCTGGTCTCCTTGGACAACCTTCAATGCTTGTTTCTTAGCCCTATAGGCCATATGGGTTGAGATCTCATTTCTTCTTCAAATTCTGCATTATTGTGGTGATTGGTTTGACAATGTCAATTCTCAGCATGTCCTCACACTGGTGTGCCAACCATGTTCCTGTGACCTTAGTATTCTCTGCTACTGCTGGGCATGTGTTAGATAATTGGCCTTTCTTATGCCAAAAAATACTTTCAATTGCAACAACAGAAGCTATAATGTAGAAAGGGCATTTTACATTAGTGCACACAACTATGATGCTGTCAGTGCTATTCCTATGGAACTCATAGTTCATATTCTGACTTATGTGAAATGTCTGAAGTGCTCTCCTAAATTGGTACACATTAAGGAAACAAAGCTTTCTACAAAACTGCAACTCTGGGTTCTCTCTGTCATCACTGCACCACTTCCTTGGTTGTGATTTATATGCTCTGCTCTTCCTTCCATTGAGCAGAATGTAATGTGCTTTCTCAGCTCCATCATCATATTCCTACTTCAAATCACGTACATCTATCTCCTCATCTGATGATGGTATCCACACATCCTCAAATCTTTGCTCCAAGCTAGAATGTGACCTCTTGGTTGGCCCTTTTTTTTTTCTTCTTTGGTGGCTCCTGTTGTTGCTCCACCTGCTCCTCCTCCTCATGCTCCACCTTCTCCTCCTCCTCATGCTCCACGTGCTGCTCCTCCTCCTCATGCTCCACTTGCTCCTCTTCCTCATCTTCCCCATACACTTCATCCACATTGTGTCTCCTTCAAAATGAAGAAGTGGGTCGTCTATCTGCCTCCTCAACTCGTTAAGCCTGTTAAGAAAGTCCTCATTTGCATCCAAATCAGAATCATCTTCAGTTAAAAGAACTGGTAGTTTTTTGCTTAACCATTTGAACATGCTCACCTGCCTCCTTATGTTTCCTAAATTTCTCAATTTTGGTTCACCTCTTTAGCTCCATTAGTGTCTCCAGCTCATCTTGCTCCCTAGCAATATCTAAGTTTGTGCTCTGCTGTGTGGAAAAGAACTGAAGTGGCTCTGACAGCCTCTGTTTATTTGATTTCTCAGGTGATCTGAATAGAACTCCAGAAGGACTGACTTCATAGACATGTTTGTTCTCCTAATTCACTCAAAGGAACCTGCTCCTCATACACATGGCCTGAATTCAAATCTGCAGGTCTTGGATCAGTGGCCCTAATCACTGTCAAATTCACTACATTTTGCTCCTTATTAGCAATATGGTCAAACATTTCATCCACCTTGTCATCATCAGAAATTTCTTCCAATCCTGCAATAGAAACACTAGGCTCTCTCACAAAGTAAATGTAATCATTCAGCCCACATCCCTCTGTCTCTATTAATGCTACCAAATTGTGATATGTGATGTGTGAAATGCAGATTGATCTCTCCAAGTTGTCTCCATCATGGAAGTGCATTCTAACTTCCCAAACATCATCATCCAAACTAGACAACAAGATAATACAACAATTCTAATTAAACATTGCATAATTACTATAGAAAAAGTTCACAGTAATATGCTCTAATTAACACTGCATATTAACAGAAAGTACTACATTTTGCTCTTATTGGCATTGCTCTAATTAACAATGCATAACTACAAAAGAAGCTACTCTAATGTGCTCTAATTAACTTTGTATTGGCACTGCTCTAATTAACAATTCACATTGCTAAATATCAACTAAAAAGAAATTGATATGACATTACAAATTAATATGAGTCTATGACAGTGGGCTATTCCCCTACCCCTCCCCCAAAATCAAAATAACCACACATACACAGCCCCAACTTGAAGAACCCTAACCCTAACCCTAGAATCTATACAAATGATACGAAACTGGGTTTCTGAAGATGGAAACCAACTAGACGCCGCCGAATGATGAGCCCCACCGGTGGCTTTCCGTCAGATCGACCTTCACGGCCCAGGCCCAAGATCTAGCCGCCGCGAACTCGAGCGAGTGCTGGGGGCTGGGGTTGGAGCTGCTGTCCGAAGGGGCGCTGGGGTTTGAGCTCCTGCAGAGATCCGCCTCCTGTGGCCTGTGGTCTCCGCCGCCGACAGGCCCGCAGCAGTCGCCACCGCCACTCGTCGTCGCCATGTCTGAGAGGAGAGGGTGCGGGGGAGAGAAAGAGATGGAGAAGAGCTAGTTGGGAGGGACCGCTCAAGTGGGTCAAGTGGGTTCCGGCTCGAGCTGGCCCGCGCACGGCATCTGACAGTGTCTAACGGCTCAGACGGATGGACGGTTATGCCACGTCGACAAAAGCGGGTCCCACCTGTCATAATCACACTCAAAACGACCGAACCGAGCGACTAGTGGTTTTTGCAAAAAATTAGCCTGGGAATTAGTGTTTTTGGGCACAAAACTGTAGACTTGTGATTTCTGCAAGACTGTGCTTCAATGTCAATGTATTCTGCAATTCACTCCTTCGCTTTCATGCCCTGCAGCGCGGCGCTCACCTTATCCATGTGGGCTCGCATCCGCGTGTAGTACTCGAGCCAGAGGATGCCGACGTCGACGACCAGCTTGAGACGCGTGGTCCCCGGCGGGATGCCCATGTTCGAGACCAGCCTGGACCAGAGGGCCTGGAGCTCGCTGCTGGCGGGGTATATCAGCGGCGCCAGCGACGACCCGGCCCACTGGAGTGAGCCCGCCACATAATAGAATGGAATTGTACATGCATACATGTTTGCATGTTGAAGTGTATTTTTAATATGCATAGTTGCATGTTGAGGTCAACCTTTTCATATGCATGTTGATGCACATGTGTGCATGTAGTAGGGAGAGGCTATACATCAGTCGACTGATTTTTTCAATTAGGGTCAGTCACTTTGTGGACCGTTGAATGAAGATCATGTGGTACCTGAACCTCCTTCTTCCAACATCTTTTTCTTCCCAGATCGCCATACTTGCCGTCGGCCACCGCCGCTCGCGGCGCTTCTGCGACCGCCTCGTCCTCCCCGGAACCGCTCCCCACCGTCGGTCTAGCCGCCGCCCCTGACCATCCCACTAGCCCTGCCCCGCCCACGACCGCCCCCACCCCACCCTACCGCACCAGCGTCCACCACTCCCTCAGCCGGAATCCTAAGATAGATACTGGGTAGCCTTTCCAGCGACCCCCCCTCCCCTCCCGCGCTGCTGCTGGTTCTTTCTTCCCTCTAACGGGAAAATCGACTGACCCAAAGATGTATTTTCTGCATGTAGTATGTCTAACTTGCATAACCTTCTGCTAGTTGAAGTAAAAAAAATCTGGTCACCTAATTCAAACCTTATTTGCACAGTGAGGAACTATTTATTTTTTGTCTTCAAATATTGAATAAAATGTATCAAAACCGAACAGGTTATCCAAACTATTCAAAAAAGCTATGTGCTACTTTTTAGTTTTGTTGCTCTGCCCAATATGAGTGGGCTTTGCTTGGAACCACACGATCGAGTAGTATTGCGCATCCATGTGATGCTGATGGGACGGGTGCCTGATCAATGGGTCGTGCAGAGTGGGAGAGGCTGTGGTGGACAAATATAATGAAGAGACACCCACACTATTTAGAAAAATCAACTTCCTAGAAATTTCAGTTTATCACATTTTTTGCAGGATATGTACTCCAATATACTACTCACTCTCTCTCAGTTTACAAAGTGTGCGCCTACTCCTAGGTCGTCAATTTGACCAACCTGATAGAAGCCATATATTACAAAAAATCATTATTCAAGAAATCTTTCGATTCAGCGATTTATTGTCCGATTTATCGCCACTCTTGAGGTGACCGATAAAATTATGTCTTATCTTCACCGTTTATCGTTTGAGCCGATTTATTGCTATGACAAGCGATTTATCGGGAATCTACCTATAAATCAAGCCTATTCATAGCACTATGTTTGCAAAAACTATGTTTATTTATGTTTTGTGGACCTTGTTATGGAATATGTACTATTGTTCTATTTTGTTTGTCATTATACGAGGATTCAAAAGTTAGGAATCAAAGTAACACTTCTGTCCAATATTGTTTTCCTATTGAATATAACATATTTTAGTGTTGCGGACTTGGGATTTGCAAAAAATGGCCGATTAATAGTCGATCGATAAACTTGATTAATCGTCCGATTTCCGATTAATCTCTAATCCCTAGCTGACCGAGACGCTAACGATAAGTAATATCCTCAACATTGCAAGAAACATACCATTATAAATTTCAGATGTTCTATTTTCAAATGGTATAATTTTTGTGTTATATAGTTTATATTACGATGATAAAATTGGCAACCTACATATATGCGCCGGACTTGTAAACTGAAACGGAGGGAGTAGTTGCATATGTATTCAAAGTTTACCCTTACCTCGTCACACCCCCTTCCATTTACCCCACACCACATCGCATTCTTCGTCCAGCCACCCCGACTTTATTCTTCCCCACATTGTAAACGACATTGTCAATTGTTTGAGGAATAAAGTTTAGGCTTTGTCTGATTGCCAGGTAAATAGAATCCTGGGCACCAATCCCTCGGCATGTTTTTCTCGTGTGAATGTTACAGATATTCCACATTAACCAGACAAAGATCGTACATAAAAATTCCAGAAACAAAAAAAAACTACAAAAAAAACTCACAATTTTTCATAAAACAGTTCACAATTCACATAAACCAGAAGTTACAAGTCATATACATCACTTCAGCAAGATATAAATATCCGTCGGTTCGCCTAAACCATTTTCGTGTCCCAGCATAAAAGCAATCATTACAACTGGCAATAATGCATGCCTGTTCAGGTATGTTTGCTACCAACAATCCTAAATTATGAGGTTGTGATGTCCGAGGCAGAGACACTTTTTAGGGCACGTACAATGATTTTATCTTAAGAGTACCACGAAGGATAAATGATGTGGTGGATGAGAGAGAAATTATAAGAGAAGGTTTGTCTTCTCTTATTTAAGAGAAGACAAGAGAAGATCTCTTAGGGCATGTACAATGGTTGATAAGATAGTCTTATCTTAAGTTTTGCATGTAAATTAGAGATGACAAAAAAATATGCCTACAATGGGTTATCTCTTAGCCTTATCTTCAAAAATTAGTTGTTCCTAAAAACATGGTGAGACAAATTGTGCTAAGAGATCATCTCTTGTCTTCTCTTAAATAAGAGAAGACAAGCCTTCTCTTATGATTTCTCTCTCCTCCATCTCATCATTTATCCTATGTGGCACTCTTAAGATAGAACCATTGTACATGCCCTAGCACAATTTGTCTCACCGTGTTTTTTGGAATAACTAATTGTTGAATATAAGGCTAAGAGATGATCCATTATAGACATCTTTTTTATCATATCTAATTTACATGCAAAACTTAAGATAAAACTATCTTATCAACCATTGTACATGCCCTCAATAGAGCTACAAGGCGTGGCTACAGGGTGTGGTGACCACGAGGCTGCGGCTCTGGCGAGCGTCGGCCACAGCGACGTCGTTGGCTGGCTCCGGGGCCGTGGTCACGCAGATCCTTCCCGGTGAGTCGGGGCAAGGTGGCGGCTCTGTTTTTTTTCCGACAAAGGTGAATTCTATTGACTTAACATGAAGCATCAAGAGGATACATACACAATGTGCATACACTCGACCTCTGCATAACTAGCATGCACACAGTCAATACCGACACACGCACATAAAAAAAATTACTCCAACAAATAGCAAAGTCATATAAGACCAAAGCTATGCCGAGCTAGAAAAAGAAAAACCCCCGACGCGATCCAATCCGATGTCGTCAAACTACAACAATGATCTTATCCGCACCAACTATCTCATGACACCACAAAGATGATCCGATTCTTCAATAACAACGCCTTCAGGAAGGGAGCACCGCTCAAGCGCCGCCGTCACCGGATTGATCCATCAAAGGCCAAAATCCTAGGTTTTCATCCTGAAGAACACGTCTGAGCCTATCCGAGCAATGCCCTCAACAAGGTAACGACGTAAAAACATCGTCATTGCCAAGTATAACCATCCAGCCAAGACCTAGGTTTTCACCCCGAAGCTCGAGACAAGGTGCTCAAGTAGCACCACCATCGAAGTCAATCATGCGTTGTCTCCACAACTTTTCTCGATGCTAGCAGCTACATACGAATATGATATGCGACCGTCGTTGCTGCACAACCATACCCTTTGTGTCAAGTCGTTGTTCATAGATTGCATCTCACCATCAATCAAGCCATCGAGTTTGGAGAGAGTAACCCTCGCAAAGACCTCTCGATGGCCATTGCATCATAGCATCGCAAAGACCTCCAATGTCCACCCCGCCAAAGCTGTTGTCACAGGCAGGCCGGAGCGGTCATCGTGCGAAACATGCATAACATAGTGTTAGAGGGCATCAGAATTGCAGCGGTCCACTGGATCAATGCCGGTGCACCAGATCCGAGTAGTCCACGGCCGAAGGCGCCACCAGGAAATGCCAATGGCAGATTAGGATCAGACTGGGAACACCGTATCCCTGTCGGCAACCACACCCGAGGGCCCAAGCCAAGGCAATGAACGGCCCATGGTGAGGAGTCCCGTGGCGGACTGGCTGAAGGCCGAACCAGCGGCATCGCACACATGGCCAGTGTGGCGAGATTCACGCGGGGGGGGGGGGG
>LR738709.1:613489835-613622697 GCA_902687465.1 Secale cereale | reverse complement strand
CGATGTGGCGGCTCCGCTTGCCTGCCTGCCTTTTGGTCGTTCTTCTCCCGATCCAGTTCTTGCTGGTGATCTTGGTGCTGCGTCAAGGAGGCGCCTGATCTGGTTGCTCTTCGGCCGGATCTGGTTTGTCCGTGTCTGACGGAGGGTTGGTCATCATGGTGGCCTCGGCTTGTGGCAGCTAGGCGGAAGTGCGCTGTGGTGGACCTTGTGTGGCGACGGCGTGGTGGTTGTGCAGGGGTGTGCGGGTCAGCGGAGGTGCGGGCCAGCTCCGGCCGGCTGGGCGAGGGTGTTCATCGGGTCTACTCCGAGCGCAAGCTTTGCCCGGCCGATGGTGGCGGCGTCTTTGGGCGTCGTTCCCCTTCTTGAAGGCACCGTCATGGAGTTATTCGACCCGGTCCATCCTTGGATCTCGTTGTTCAGGCGAAAGCCTAGACCCATCTGGGTCGGGCAATGACGTTGTCTCAATGGTGTTTCCCTCTTTAGGGCGTTGCTTTGAAGATCGGGGATTCGATGTGCACGGCTCACGGTTGGCAGGTGCCCAACCAATGATGCGATTGGTTGGCGTTGCGACGCGTGTGGTAACGACGATGATGACGTGTGGAGCTAGTTCGCGGCTTGTCCTTCTGTTGTCGGCGGTCCAGTTTGCCAATGAGTGTGTCTATGCTTGTTTCTCACTATGATAGAGAATTCGGAGCTGCATGCGGCGGGGCCCCGGCGGTAACGATTACTCCATGAGAGTGGTTTGGGAGGACGGTGCTCTTTCGAGGTTGTGCTGGGCTAGGTCGGTGCGAGGCATACAACTTTCTCCAGTGAAGCGCATCAACAAAATCGGAGTTGCCGGTCATCGACGTCTGCGGTCGATTGTTTGGTATGGCTGACAAGGTCGTCGCGTGTCGTTCGTTCGAAGGGGTCTTGACAAGTCATCTGCAGCGAAGTTGGAGTGACTTGCTTGGGGAGAGGTGATGATGGTGAAAATGCATGCAGCCTCGATGGTGCCCTCTTGTCGGCGGTGTGTGTGGTCTCATTGGTGCGAGCTCGGCCTGGTGCTCTTTCTTGTGGACGCGTTGTAACGGTTTTCGCCTGCGTTTCCGTTAATTAAACAGGCAACTCTATTCTACCGTTTTAATGTCAGGCCCTAAGGGACCCCGTTTGAAAAAAAAAACTCGATGTTGGGTGAACTACGAAAAAGTTAGGAAGTTAGAAATCATGTATCCAACTGAGAATTGTAACAATTACATGAGTGCATGATGACTAGAGCTTCGATTTCTAATAATGAACATCATGACTTTTTTTGAAAAGGAGGATGTACCGTCGGCCTCTGCATCTGGGCGATGCATGCAACCATTTTATTAATCAGTCACAAAGTCCTTACATGGTAGTACATCAGTAAGTCTGAAACCGCCATCTTCGCGGAACCTGTCGTTACTCCTATCCTATCGTGGATTTGTCATGAAAGATGCCCTAGTAATAGAACTTAGGTGTGGAGCCATTGCAACTAGGTTATCTTGAAGGGGTTAAACGGGACAAGAGACACAGAGAGTTTTTTTAATCCTGGTTTGGCCCCTCTCAATGAGGTAAAAGCCTAATCCGGCTGGGGTTGTATTGCTCGAGACTCAACAACCAGGGAGCGAATACGCTTGACCTAGTTCTCGAGCAATTGTTTCTTGAGTTGACCCACCACCGGGTCACCCCTTTATATAAAGGCTGATGCCCGACGGCTCACAGAGTCCCAGCCGGCTCATACACAACGTGTCCGGCTCGGTAACCAACTAAACTTGCCTTACAATATAAGTTAAATGTATGGTGGTTCAGACCAATGGGCCTCAAATCGTCCCCGGGTCTTGGGCCTTCAATAAGCTTTCTCTACGAACCGCCATCTTCACGCCTTCTTGGGACTTCTCATCTTAAGCCGCCAGTGGCATGACCCAGCCCCTCCTGGGCGGGTCATACCCAATAGTTATATCCCCAACATTAGGCCCCAGGTTGATTAGAACGTGTTCACATCAATCTTCAACACTTGACTTAATAGAATCTTCCATCGCCAATTCTTTACCATTTCATTGTAACCCACCCCGACGTCACATCTCAGAATTGTGTTAACCCGCCTTGACATCATCTTGCATTAATTTTGTACGAATATTTATCATATCTCAGCAGATATTTTTAATGGACCTCCAGAAAATCGAGGCGCCCTTGTGGCCATATAATCATTTTTTCAGCCTCCTCGATTCCCGCGCTTACCATCTATCCACTGCCTTATAAATAGGTACAAGGGGTCTTTCTTTTCACTTTTACCCCTGCCTCTGGCTCTTCTTCTCCTTCCTCACGACGACCGACGCCTCCAGAGCTCCGCCGCCCCCGTCAACTGCATCAACCTGACCTCGACCAGAAAACGGCGGCGTTCCTTCGCTGTTCATCAGCATTTCCTAGTACTTATTTTGACTTATATCAGATCTGCACTAGATTTTTCTCAGTTCGTTCGGAGTTCTTTCGCCATTATTCATCTGGCTTCCTTACATTGCATAGCTAGATCTGAATTCAACATCAAATATATGCAGTAGTAGTTTTAGCATTCATTTTCAATAGCAAAAGACACCCACTCTACCGAAGATATTATCTTAACACATGAACACTTCCGCCACTGCTACCTTACGTTTAGAATTTATTTATATTTTCCGAACCGCTGTAGATCTAAAATCATAGCACCAATCTGCAGAACGTGTTTGTCCTTCACTTAGGAAAATTCTTTACTTTCCAATCTGTCGTACTGCAATCATACGAGCGGCTTATAACCATAACCCGCCATATAGCATTAGTCCCCTTTTAATCCGCCAGTATACACTCACAATCCATATGACCCGGAACTGTTTTCCGTTTTAATCATATCGATCTTTTGCATTAATGATCATTAACCGGCTTAACAACATAATCTTAAACCGACAATCTTTTCCTCTGTAGTCAAAACATGTCTAAAGCGAAGACCGCCACCTCCTGTAACTGGGTCGTTTCCTGGGTTACCGAATAAATATTGAATGAGTATGTCCAGACATGCGTCTTAGCCAAAAAAGATGTCATCCATTGGAGGGTCCCAGGCACATAAACCCCTCCTGAGCCCAAGGATGGTGAAGTAATTGTTTTTACTGATCATTTGCTCCGAGGTTTTACTCCTCCCGGCTCAAAGTTCTTTCGTGATGTGCTGCACTTTTTCAAGCTCCACCCTCAAAATATTGGGCCCAATTCCATTTCAAACATCTACAACTTTCAAGTGTTCTGTGAAGTGTACCTTCAACAGGAGCCTACCGTAGAAATATTCGGGGAAATCATTACTTAAATCGGCATACTGAGTTCACAGACGGGCCCATCCTAGAATTATGGGGCATTTCTATTCAGAGGCGCAAAGAAGCCACTTTTTCTGCCACCACACCTCCCAGTCATCCAAAGGACTGGAATCAAACTTGGTTTTATTGCCAAGACACCTCTCCAAAAGGTGAAAATCCTCTGCCGGGTTATCATGAAAACCGGCTTAGCAACAGACATCATCTGCCAGAATGGATCAGCTCCGAAGAACGGTCCAAATATATGCCTGTTTTTTTCAAAGATCAGAGCCTTAATGGCCAATGGTTTGACCAGAGTCGATTTAGACTAGTGCTGGGTTGCATGGAGAATCTTGCCCTTAAGCCGCCGATACAGCTTAATGCATGAATACACTGGCAATGTTAAAGATCCACAACACCACTATCAAATAGAGCTCACTGATGAAGACATCAATAATATGACCAAGACGTTGTTGAGTGAGACTTTTGAAACTTGTAGCCGAATGGAATTGGCTTCGTTTTACACCTGCAACCAACCTCCAGCTGTAAGTGCCCTTGAGCGATTTCCAGCTTAATCATTAATTCCATATGCCATCTTCTCAATAACACTTGACTATTTGCAGGCTAACTCCTCCTTCTGGACCAAGAAGATTCAGGACAAGCCGGCAAAAAAGCTCTGGACCAAGACTAAGGCTACCAAGAAACCTGCTAAAAATAAAAAAATGCCAATGATATGGAAGATGAGTCGGAGGTAGAACTCAATTCTCTGGGTTCCTTTTTCATACATATCATTGACACTGATTACTGTCAGGAGGAAGCGCAAGCCAGTCATTCATATGGTGAAGAGGTAATTGCCCTTTCCTCTGACTCCGAACCTCTGCCAAGATAGAATACTCGACGAGTGAGCCGGAAAGTAAGATTTTCTCACCCTTTAGCTTAATTGGATCCCAATTTTCTTTTAAAGAAACAACAACACGAAGCCCGGCGCACGACCCGGACCAGCGGTTGTGAAAATATTTCCGCCGGCTTACCCAATACACCGGTTCGTCAAAAACGTCGGAAAGAGGTGCCACACAACTCAATCTCTTTGTACCCGAAGGCGGGTCTTATTCGTCAACCACTAAATTCTTCCGACTCAAATTATCAAGGAGCCTCTCATTCTTATTCTGGTGACTCATCACAGACCCAGCTGCCTGCTTTCAAGATTGCCCCCGGGTAATGATATTTTAATTTGGCCATGTCAATTATTTGTAAGTTGACCCATTTTTATCATCATCACCTTTGCCTTTTATTTTCTAGAGGTATAGCAAAGCCGGGAAAAAAGTTGAAGTTGAATAAATCGGTTGAAGACCCCAAGGCTCATGAGCCGGAAAAACAAGCTCAAACCTCATCCAAGAACCCTGAGGCTATTATTGATGAGCTTCCACCAGAACAACCTAACACTCCCATGAGTCCCATGGATACCGACCCATTGAATACTAAGCCGCCAAGCTCTGCCAAGCCGGCTGAAGATAATACACAAGACATCCAGATTACTGGCACCGGCTTTTCAGCTCTAGGAGATCCTTTCGTTCTAACCAGACATACATCCAAGGAGGAATTTATTGAAAATAGCAAGTCCCGGTTTGACATTGCCAGCTATCAAGAATTGGACGTCCATGAGTTATACTCCAGCTATCTGAATCGCCTTCATGCTGGTCGTGATCAGGAGGCTGATATCATCAAGATCATGCGGCAGAAATATGAGGTATAAACATCTTTTTCCTCTGCCTAGTTATTCACTCGGCCCCCAAGTCTTAATCATAGGAAGAAACACCTTTGAGTATGGTTAAGATTTAAGCATAAACCACATCTGCAAATTTGAAGGTATAGCCCTCATGAGCCGGCTTATTTTGAAGAAGATAATCCGGTTCATTTAAGAATTTCACATAATAGCCCTCACGGGTGGGCTCATCTTTGAGGAAGATAATCCGGTTCATTTAAGAACTTCACATCATAGCCCTCATGGGCCGGCTCATCTTTGTAGAAGATGATCCGGTTCATTTAAGAACTTCACATCATAGCCCTCATGGGCCAGCTCATCTTTGCATAAGATGATCCGGTTCATTTAAGAACTTCAACATACATTAGCCGCCAAGTGCCAGGTACTTTGCTTGCAAAGGACTTGGTACTTGTATTCACATCCTGCTCTGATAGAACGTTAACAATAACCATATAATTTTGTCTGTGCAGTCTCAGCTGGATGATTTAAGGTCCCGGCTTGAACATCAAGAATCTGAGACCCGGAAGGCTGAGTCCAAATTCAACTTTTGCCTAGACGAAAAGGAGAAGCTCAAGACGGATTTTGCTTCAGAAAGATCCACTTGGACTGAGGAGAAAACCACTCTAACACAGCGAGCAGAAAAGGCTGAGTCATCATTGTCAGAGGTCTCCGCTAAGCTTCCCGATTTAAAACGACAAGTTTCACGCATGACTGCTGCGATATTTGGTAAGTAATGCGAAATACTTTGAACTTCGCCCAACAATCATTGGTAACTCAGTTGTCTGGTTTAACTTCTCATTTGACTCACAGGACCCAGGAGCACCAATCTTGGGTAGGTTACGCTGGTGAAGTTAAAGGTGGTTTATACCTTGGTGGATCAATTATACACAGGCGCTCAGCACACTATAGTTGCCATCTCGCACACTAAGCAGCCACCGTCACTTCTCCAGGAGGTCTTGAACAAGCTCTCTGTCTTGCCGTGCAGGATTGACGAGATAAAGCTGTCATCTGCTAGAGCCGGCACTCTTATTGCCTTGAGCTGGGCAAAGGCGTGGAAGACAGAGTTAGACCCAGAGGAGCTGGCCACTGGTTGCCCAAGTCAAAAGGAGGACGGTTCACCATTTGACCAGGATGACTTTACCGCTTGCGTGAAGGAGATGCGCCCATTAACAAGCCAACTAGATGAAGAAACCGATCTTTCTAGGTATCAAGCAGCTTATACAAAACACAATTCCAAAGTGAAAGCGTTGGTTTATGATGTTGTTGAGCTTATTCCTCTAGTTCGCAAACACACCTTTGCTCCTGAGATTGACCCTTCTGACCTTATCGACGATGAAGCTGAATTCCAAGCTTTAACCGGCATCGACTGGTCATCACCGACTTTCTAGACAACGGATGAAGAACCAGAAGCTTCAACTTATCAGGAGTAAAATAATTAATCCGGAGGGGCTCTCCAAATGCTGAACCGTGGTTCTTATTGCATACTCTTTGATCATTTGGGCTGAATGGCCTTGTAATAGGTGTAGGAAAAAACAATGATCTCATATGCTATCATGCATGTTTATCCGTTGATTACTTTTTAAACCGCTAGTCTGATGTTTTAAAGACTTGCTGGTCATACTCATAATAGCATCAATTGTTTGGATCATTATATTATATTCCCTGCACATAAAACAAACCAATAACATGCGCCCAGGCGGTTTACACCAGGGCGGGTCACAATGTCCCAGATCACATGTGCTGGCGACTCAATGTTTATAACCAGGCCAGTTTATCATAACCTGATATATTCAAAAAACAAGTATAATCATACCTGTAACATTACTTCAAACTAGTGGCTTATACCGCCGTGTGCAGCAAAAAGTGACAACTCAAATACGCTCAATCGCATAATTTTCAAAGGCACAATGTCAAACCTTCTGGCGATTTAACGTCCAAAGCCAAGGCGGGTTATAAAAAACCTCTCTTATTCATAGAACAAGTAAATGACATACCTGTGTATTTTATTCATACTTCCTGCTTTAAACACCATATGCAGCAAGGGTAACAGCCCAAAAAAGCTTTAGAGCGCAAAACTCCAAGTGCACAATCACATCATACTGGCGACTTAGTCCAAAGCCGGGCCGGGTTATCAACACTCCGGATACGCTCAGATATGAGCCATATAGATGAAGGCTACATGGCCTGAATCTTTTTAAACCATATGTCAATATGGCACGAAAATATGAATTTAAAATCACAAACTAGAAAAAGCAAGGCTTTCATAGGCTGCCAAATCTCAACATCAAGTGCTTTTCAAAGGGCCGCACAGCCACTGAGTTTAACCCTTTATTCAAACCTGTAAGCCGGGCCTCACATGACCAATCGCCGTTTTAAATTTGACAAGTTCAGGGTCTATATAAGATCAACTATCTAGAGTATGGCGGGTCATTCCAGGATTACCTGGTTGGAGTGGCAGACATACAAAGGCAGGATAACTCGGATTTTTGGTGAATACACCTGGCATCCAAGCCGATCACAAGGGTAAATATGGCTATGTTCATTGAACAGGAAGCCCTCAAGTGACTTTAACCAAGCCATCAAGGCAAGTTACATATGTTTGAACTGCACATTATAGCAAGTTCTCTTTGCTAATAATTCAACTTGGGAAAAAACATTTGTTTTGTAGCCCAACGTATAAGCCGGATCAAAGGGTAATCATAGCTATGCTCAGTGAGCAGGAAGCCCCCATGTATTTTGTAACAAGGCGTGTAAGCCGGATCAAGAGGGTAATCATAGCTATGCTCAGTGAGCAGGAAGCCCCCAAGTGATCTTATGATGTAACAATAAAGGCTCAGATATTCAGAAATGAAACGACAGAGGCCTCGAATTATCAGGGATGCCGGCTTCTTGTGCATGTATGTTTGATCCTAGATGAGCGGGAGCACCAAATCGCCTTCCTGAAAGGTGTGAGTTTTAAACCAGCGGCAGATCGTGCTGATAAATTGCTGAACGAGCCGCTGCATGGTCACACTCTTCATCCAAGAGGTTAAGGTCATCCTGACGTGCTTGCATGTTATCAGCTTCAACATAAGCCGCCACACGGGGCGAGTTGTGACGTATGCCACTGGGAAGAACTGCCTCTGATCTGCCAACCATGAAAAAAGGCGTGTAACCCGTGGATCTATTGGGAGTAGTATTGATACTCCAAAGCACGGAGGGAAACTCCTCAACCCAACAACCCGACGTCCTCTACAAACGGACCATAAGCCGGGGCTTGATGCCTCTTAAGATTTCTTGATTAGCCCTTTCGGCTTGTCCATTGGACTAGGGGTGAGCCACAGATGAAACGTCGAGACGAATATGCTCATGTTGGCAGAATTCTTTCATAGCACCCTTAGATAGATTTGTACCATTATCAGTGATGATACTATGAGGATATCCAAAATGAAAGATCACTTTTTAATGAACTGAACCGCCGTCGCTGCATCACACTTGATGACCGGCTCAGCCTCAATCCACTTTGTAAATTTGTCAACTGCCACCAAGAGGTGAGTCTTTTTATCTTTAGATCTTTTAAAAGGCCCAACCATATCTAGCCCCCAGACTGCAAACGACCAATTAATTGGAATCATCCTTAATTCTTGAGCCGACACGTGAGCTCGTCCGGAAAACTTCTTACAACTGTCACACTTGCTAACCAGATCTTCTGCATCAACATGAGCTATCAGCCAATAAAACCCATGAAGAAAGGCCTTGGCTAGGAGAGACTTAGAGCCGGCGTGATGACCACAATCTCCTTCATGAATCTCTTGTAGAATCTAACGGCCCTCCTCAGGAGAAATACAACGTTTAAACACCCCCGTCACACTGCATCGGTGCAACTCGCCATTGACAATAGTCATCGACTTAGATCGCTGGGTTATCTGCCTGGCCAAAGTTTCATCCTCGAGTAACTCACCCCGGGTCATATAAGTCAAATATGAAACTGTCCAATTAGGAATAACATGAAGAGCCTCCACCAATTGTGCCTCCGGGTCAGGGATAGCAAGATCCTCCTCTATAGGAAATTTAACCGAAGGGTTATTCAAAATATCAAGGAAAACATTGGGTGGCACCGGCTTACGCTGAGAGCCGAGCCAGCTTAACGCATCAGCCGCCTCATTTTTCCTACGATCAACATGTTCCACCTGATAACCCTTGAAATGACCAGCAATTGCATCAACCGCCCGGCGATAAGCCGACATGAGCGGGTCTTTTGAATCCCAAGTTCTTGAGACTTGCTGAGCCACCAAATCTGAGTCGCCGAAACACCTCACCCGACTTAGATTCATTTCTTTAGCCATCCGAAGACCATGTAGCAAGGCCTCATACTCAGCTGCATTCTTAGTACAAGGGAACATCAATCTTAAAACATAGCAGAACTTATCACCTCATGGGGAAGTCAAAATAACTCCATCCCCCGAGCCTTCCAACTGCCTGGATACATCAAAATGAATAGTCCAATAGGTGTTATCAGGTTTTTTCCTCAGGTATCAGCAGCTCTGTCCAGTCATTGATGAAATCCACAAGTGCTTGAGATTTGATAGCTGTCCGAGGTATATATTTGAAACCATGGGGTCCAAGCTCAATGGCCCACTTGGTCACCCGGCCTGTGGCTTCTCTGTTTTGAATATCTCCTAGGGGAGAAGAACTAACCACACTGATGGGATGACCAATGAAGTATTGTTTCAACTTGCGACTAGCCATGAACACTCCATAAACCAGCTTCTGCCAATGTGGGTATCTCTGTTTAGATTCGATGAGCACCTCACTGACATAGTAAACCGACCTCTGAACCAGATATTCCTTGCCTGTCTCTTTTCTTTCCACAAAAACCGCTACGATGATGGCTCTGGTGTTGGCAATCACATATAAAAGCAAAGGCTCCTTATCAATGGGAGCTGCAAGGACCAGCGTGTCGGTGTACTAAGATAGGGGTACCTTAGTACCCCAACTTGTGCACGGGCAGTAGCAGCTTCCCGTGGCAGGGCTTACCACGTGCTCGCCGGATACCTTTCTGGTCCCTATGAAGCCATTCAAGAACAAAGCATACAAGACAGAAGATTAAGGTCCCGGCAAGAGGAGCTTGCCGGGAAGGCCACACCAGGCTCAAGGTTATCACTTTATCACAAGACCCTGGCAAGAGGAGCTTGCCAGGAAGGCCAAGGAATACATATCTCAAGAGATACCTCGGCGCATCTTGCGCCCCGGCAGGACCCGGAGAGCGACAAGCTTCTGGGCCCGGCAAGATCACTACCCCGGCAAGGTGCTTGCCGAGGAAACCTACGCTGTGTGCCTGCGCTCCAGCTCATCGGCCCACGCGTCGCCCTGGGGCCCTTCCAGGGGCACGTGGCAGATGGCTGTGCAGCCTGGGGCACACGGTGGCAAGCCACGGTGACGAGGCTACCGCCGTGGCGAACGGAGAAGCATGGACGGACGCTTTTGGGGTCGACGGCGACGGGCATTTAATGCCCTTGTCCCCCACTGTCAAAGTTAGGTGAAGTCCACTGTTCATCCACTGTTCACGCACTGTTACAACTACCACCAAATTTACACTTTTACCCTCCTCTACGTTGACACCTGTCGGTGACCCCTTTGAGCTATTAAAGGAGGCCCATGCACAACGTAGAGGAGGTTCGGTTCGAAAGCTAGACAACTCTCTCGCTCGGTGTAGCTAGTACTGTAGATCTTCAAGCTCCCGAGCCCAAGAACTCAATACAACCTAAGCAGGAGTAGGGTTTTACGCGTCCGCGCGGCCCGAACCTGGGTAAAACTGCCCGCGTGCGCTCCTCGATCTGCTCTCCGTGCTCCCTCCGCTCCCTTACCGCAACGTAGAAGGGGCTCCGGTCCCATAGGTGCTCGTGGGAGGACAGTTTCCCCCGACATCTTTGGCGCGCCAGGTAGGGGGCGTCGAGGTTGTGCGAACCTGATCCGGCGCTCACGCGGGCGCATTCTTAATCAACCTCTCCAGCTTCATCAACTTCATCGACATCATCAACATTCCTCCGAAGAAGAAGGCTTCGGAGGTCGGAGGCCCATCTGCGTCGATCCCGCCGCCACCAGAACCAACGGTTGGTGGAGGAGACGCCAGCGGAAGGGTGGTCGCCGGCGAGGAAACTCACGGCGCCACCAAGTCTAAGGACAAGACGGACGACCGGGCGAATTCTAAAGCCTCGGTGTCCGTGCACGCACCACGTCCCTCCCAGGAGGCGCAAGACCAGCAGCGGCGTGGTACGGGAGGTACCATATGCTTGCTGGGGCGTGGCCAAGCCGGAGGATCGCGGGATGCTCAAGGCCAGCATGCTGGCACGAGCAAGGCGCGGTCGCCGGGGCGGGAACATGCTCCTTCTAACGCGGTTAGAAGTCTGAGCGTGTCCCGCTCCTCGCACCGCTCGCCGCCGTTCCCCTCTTCTCCAGCAGAAGCCCTGGCTAGGGCCCAGCTGCTCCTCGATTTCCCTCCAGCGGCGGACAAGGCCGAAGACTGGAGGGCGACGATCCAGAGCCTCATCGCCTTCGCCAACAACGACGCGCCGCAGCAGCCGGCAACCTCACGGCCGCGGCAAGTCGACCAAGCGAAGACCGATGGCAACAAGACCGCCGGGGGTGCAACTACCGTGCACTCCCCGCCGCGGAAGCAGAAATCGCCACCCCGCCGGATCAACGTCGACGACGACTCTACGACGTCGTCGGATCCGCGGGCTCGCCGCGATCAGCGCCAAGTCCTAGACGACAGGCGGCAAGAGGACGCTCGGACTCGCATCGAGCGTCGAGGAGAAGCCCGAAGACTGTCAGATCAGCGCGCTGGGACCGCTGTCGACGCGCACGCGCCCGGTGAACCAGGCGACTTGCCGTACGCGGCAGGTTGTCCTGCGTTCACCCGTGAGCTGCGGCAAGTCCAGTGGCCCAGCATGAAGAACTTCAAGCCCAACGTACCCGAGAAGTACGACGGCAAGACGCACCCCTCGGAGTTCCTCAGCATCTACACCATTGCGGTGCAGGCTGCCGGGGGACGCGACGAGAAGATCTTAGCCAACTACTTCCCGCTGGTGCTTAAGCCAAACGTCCGGTCTTGGCTTATGCACTTGCCGGAAAACTCCATTTCTTCGTGGGCGGATCTGTGCCACCAGTTTGTTGGCGCCTTCACGGGCGGCCACAAACCCCACGGCCAGGAAAGCGATCTCCACATCCTCGCCCAGAAGGAGGGAGAATCCCTGCGCAAATATATCCAAAGATTCAGCCGCGTCCAGCACAACATTCCCGACGTCCACCCCGCCGCGGTTATCAGCGCGTTTCACCAGAACGTGCGTAACCACCGGATGAGGGAGGAGATGGCCATGACCAAGATCCGGGATGTCAGCGAGCTCTACGCTCTGGCTGACAAGTGCGCGCGCGCCGAAGAGGGGAGGAGACTCCCCGAAGAGGATACTGGCGCAGGAGGAAGCGACAGCGAGGATGCCGCCCCGGCAAGAAAGAACCGGCGGCGGAATAACAGAAAGAAGAAGAACAAGGAGGTGCTGGTTGTCGAGCAGTCCGGCAAGGAGGCTCCCGCCAAGAAGGCACAGGCTGGCAGTTCCGGCAAGGAGCCCGCCCCTGTAGCGGCAGCCGACAAGCAGGACGGCTCCGACAAGCAGTACTGCAAGATCCACCGCACCAAGGGCCACGATCTTCAGAACTGCAAAAGAGTCGAGTACCTCGTAGAGCAGCAGAAGGCTGAATACGAGCGTCGCGACAAGGAGAAGGCCCAAGGAGGCGGAGAAGAGCCCAGCAAGAAGCGGCCGTTCAATGGCCGGGGAGGACGCTGCGGCAAGGCCAAGCAGCGGCAAGGTGACAGACCTCCCCGGGGCCGCGACAAGGAAGAGGATGAAGACGACGATGATGACATGGAAGAGGGAGACAACAGCGAGCAGGAGTTCCAGAAGGCCACAGAGGTTCTGTGTGTCGACGGAGGTGCCTCTCTGCACACTTCCCACCGCCAGCTCAAGCAGTGGGTGCGGGAAGTGAATGCAGCTGAGTCGCCCGTCGAGTCATGCAGGCTGCTGAAGTGGTCCGGCACGCCCATCATCTTTGACCTTGAGGACCACCCTGACCGCACAACTGCGGTCGGGTGCTTGTCGATGTTGGTCTCACCAACTATCCGCAACCTCAAGGTCACCAAGATGTTGGTTGACGGCAGGGCCGGCCTGAACTTGATCTCCTCAGCTGTGATCAAGAAGCTACAGATTCCAGACGGCGAGCTCGAGGAAACCGGGTCGTTCCAAGGGATCAACCCGGGAAGGAGCAAGCCAAAGGGGAAGATTACACTGCCGGTGACCTTTGGCGGGGAGCTCAACTTCAGGACGGAGAGGATCACATTTGATGTTGCCGATATCCCATTGCCATACAATGGGATACTTGGACGTCCTGCCCTCGCCAAGTTCATGGCAGCTTCCCACTATGCCTACAACGTACTCAAGATGCCGGGGCCGATAAGCGTCATCTCTGTCCCCGGTGACAAAAAGGACGCTCTTATCTGCGCCGACAAGATCTACCGGGATGCAGCAGCCGCAGCAGAAAGCAACACACTTGCCGCTGAAGCTCCCGGGGGGAAGACCAAGACCAAGTCCGGCAAGAGCTCTGGGGCCCACTCCGGCAAACGCACCTCTTCGGAGTGCTGCGCTGCCGTCGAGGACGCGCCATCGAGCTCCACCGACAAGTGCAAGAAAGGAATGGCAGCTCCACCGGCAACCAAGAAGGTGTCCGCCAAGGAGGACGGCACTGGTGGTACCTTCACCATCAGTGCTACGCTCGACGACAAATAGGAAAGCACGCTCGTTGCCTTCCTACGGGCGAATGTCGGTGTGTTTGCATGGCAACCATCTGACATCCCCGGCGTTCCCAGGAAGGTAATTGAGCACAAGCTTGCTGTTTGCCCTCATGCGCGGCCCGTCAAGCAGAAGGTCAGGAAGCAAGCCGTGGAGCGCCAAGAATTCATCGCCGAAGAGATAAAGAAGTTGGAAGCAGCAGGCCTGGTTAGAGGCGTAATCCATCCTACGTGGTTGGCCAATCCAGTTGTCGTACGCAAGGCCAATGGGAAGTGGAGACTTTGTATAGACTTCACGGATGTGAATAAAGCGTGTCCCAAGGATCCATTTCCCTTGCCGCGTATTAACCAGATTGTTGACTCCACCGCCGGATGTGAGCTGCTTTCCTTCCTTGATGCATACTCAGGTTACCACCAGATATTCATGGCCAAGGAAGATGAAGAGAAGAATGCATTCATTACTCCATGCGGCACATATTGCTTCATACGCATGCCCTTTGGATTGAAGAATGCAGGCTTGACATTTGCAAGGGTGGTGCACACTGCTTTTGTACCACAGATACACAGAAATGTAGAAGCCTACATGGATGATATAGTGGTCAAGAGTAAGAGCAAGGATACCCTGATCCAAGACTTGGAAGAAACATTTGCGAACCTGCGCAAGATCCAGCTCAAGTTGAACCCCGAGAAGTGCGTCTTCGGAGTCCCCTCCGGCAAGCTCTCGGGTTCTTTGTGTCCCAGAGGGGGATTGAAGCCAATCCCGACAAGATAAAAGCCATCGAGCAGATTGAAGCCCCGAAGCGCGTCAAGGACGTAAGAAGACTTGCTGGTTGTGTGGCTGCCCTCAATAGGTTCATTTCAAAGTCTGCAGAGCGCGCCCTGCCTTTCTTCAAAATTTTGAAAAAGGCAGGTCCTATGAAATGGACTCCGGAAGCGGTGGCAGCGCTGCAAGACCTGAAAGGATACCTGTCCTCTACTCCGATACTTGTCGCACCTAGGCCACAAGAGAAGTTGATGCTGTACCTAGCGGCAACCAATCAAGTGGTTAGTGCTGCGTTAGTAGCGGAGAGGGAGGCAGAGGAAGAGCCCACGTCCCCGGCAAGCACTTCCATCGACAAGCAGGGGGCTTCCCCGACAAGCTCTGTCTCTGGCCCCGACAAGGACAAGTCTGCGCAGGAACAAGGAGAAGTGCGAAAGAAGATGGTGCAGCGCCCAGTGTATTTTGTAAGTTCCCTCTTGCAGGGGGCTAGGTCAAGATACTCTGGGGTGCAGAAGTTGCTTTTCGGCCTCCTCATGGCCTCAAGGAAGCTGCGCCATTACTTCCAAGCACACGAGATAACGATGGTCACTTGCTTTCCGTTGAAGAGGATATTGCAGAATCCCGAGGCAACAGGCAGGATCGTCGAGTGGGCACTGGAGCTGTCAAGCTTTGGTCTCAAGTTTGAGAGTACTTCAACCATACGGAGCAGAGCTTTGGCAGAATTCATAGCGGAATGGACCCCAACGCCAGATGAAGAAGTCCCAGAGACAAGCGTCCCCGTCCAAGAAGCGAGCAACGAATGGATAATGTACTTTGATGGTGCTTTCTCGCTGCAAGGCGCCGGTGCCGGCGTGGTACTCATAGCGCCCACCGGAGAGCACCTCAAGTATGTTGTCCAGATGCACTTTCCCAAGGAGCAAGCGACAAACAATACTGCAGAGTATGAAGGTTTGCTTGCCGGCCTCAGAATTGCAGCCGAACTTGGGATCAAGAAGTTGATTGTGCGGGGAGATTCACAGTTGGTGGTCCGACAAGTGAATAAGAGTTACCAGAGCCCTTTGATGGAAGCTTATGTTGATGAAGTGAGGAAGCTTGAAGAACACTTTGAAGGTCTGCAAATGGAGCACGTCCCAAGAGCTCAGAATGATATTGCAGATGGCCTCTCAAAGTGTGCTGCAATGAAGTTACCTGTGGAACCAGGGACCTTCGTGCTCAAGTTAACCCAGCCATCCGTTACACCATCAGTTGGGCAAAACAAGAAGAGAAAGTTGGTCTCCGGCGACTACTTGCCGGCGGATCTTCCCGAAGCCGCCGCCAAGGTCCCCAAGATCAACAGCCAAGATGCTGAGGAACAATTTTCTCCTGCAGATCCAAGGGTCTGTACAGTTGAAGCAGACGTTCCCGAAAAGCCTTGCCCCGGCAGGCTTGCCGGGGGACCATCAGCTCCGGCAGAGCCGCATGTTCTTGCCGTAGAAGCTGAGGTTCCCGCAGCAACCCTCATGCCTTTAGTCCTTGCTATTGAGCCTCAGGCTCCAGCATGGGCACATCAAATCGTCCGTTTTCTGCAAACTGGAGAACTTCCCGACGAGCCAGAAGAGATAGAGAAGATAACCAGGCAGTCAAGTATGTACCAGTTCATTAGCAATGAACTGTACAGAAGAAGGCTCAATGGTGTCAGGTTGAAGTGCATTTCCAGGGAAGATGGACAAAAGCTGTTGGGAGAGATACATGGAGGCATATGTGGCCACCACATTGGCGCAAGGGCACTTGCCGGAAAGGCGTTCCGGCAAGGGTTCTTCTGGCCAGAAGCCCTCCAAGATGCAACTGCACAAGTAACCAAGTGTGAAGCGTGCCAGTTCCATGCCAAGCAAATTCACCAGCTAGCTCAAACTCTCCAGACGATCCCTTTGTCCTGGCCCTTCTCGGTCTGGGGGCTCGATATCCTCGGCCCCTTTCCCCGCGCTCCCGGGGGCTTTGAGTACTTGTACGTTGCGATCGACAAGTTCACAAAGTGGCCAGAAGTGGAACCAGGAGAAAGGTGACAGCACAGTCAGCAGTCAGGTTCTTCAGATCGATTGTTTGCCGTTTCGGAATCCCTAACAGGATTATCACCGACAACGGCACACAGTTTACAAGTCGCACCTTCATGCAGTACGTCCAAGACCTTGGCGCCAAGGTCTGCTTCGCTTCTGTTGCTCACCCGAGGAGCAATGGTCAACCGGAGAGGGCCAATGCTGAAGTGCTGCGCGGACTCAAGACAAGAACCTTCGACAGGCTGCGCAAGTGCGGAAGAAACTGGATAGAGGAGTTGCCGGCGGCTCTTTGGTCGATCAGGACGACACCAAATCGAGCCACCGGACAGACACCCTTTGCTCTTGTCTATGGAGCAGAGGCAGTTCTCCCCACGGAACTCGTATACGGATCTCCTCGAGTGCTCGCTTATGATGAGCTCGAGCAAGAGCAACTGCGGCAAGATGATGCATTGCTCCTCGAGGAGGAACGTCTCCAGGCTGCTGTACGAGCTGCTCGATACCAGCAAGCCTTGCGTCGCTATCATAGCCGCAAGGTCAAGGCCAGGAGTCTCGAGGAAGGCGACCTTGTTCTTCGGCGTGTTCAGTCCGCCAAGAATTCCAACAAGTTGACGCCGAAGTGGGAAGGCCCTTATCGGGTGAGACAAGTCACAAGGCCCGGAGCTGTCCGCCTTGAGACCGAAGAAGGCTTACCGGTGAGCAACTCCTGGAACATAGAGCATCTTCGCAAGTTTCACCCATAAGGCGCGGTTGCCGTGATCCGCTCCGGCAACCACCTTTTGTACAAGTCTTGCCGCTGTTGCATGTAAACCTTTGTACAAAGCCGGGCGCAGATCCCGTGCATCAGTAAAGCTTTTGTGCTTCGCACTATTTGTCATTTCCATGCTTTTCTTTGTTATTTGCATGCATCGTTTGGCACTTTGTGCAACGCACATCCCCGGTAAGCACTAGCAAGCCGTGAGGCCCTATACTTGTTTTTCCTCCTCCTTTTCTCTCCCTCTTAAGCAGAAGGAATATTCCTCGCGCACAAGTTTGCCGGGGGGGAAGGAGATGGAGGCATGAACCAAGTACTGTTCAAGAAAGAGAAGCCTTGTCGGGGAACAAGCAACTCATGAAAGCTAAGTTACCCAAGTTTGAGTATTTCAAACTTTTCAAATTTTTTAGTTATCTTCCTTGAACAACCACGCTTTGTATGGAAAACCTGTGCGCGGAGGAACCTACCCGTGGCTAGCCGCACCCTTACTTTGTTTCGAGCACGCTCAATGACTTAAGCGAGCTGCGACAAGTGTCGCGCCCTTACTTCGTTTTCGAGTTCGCTCAGCAACCTAGGTGTGCTGCGACTAGCTGCGGCAAGGTTTCTTGCCGGCGAGGGTATTGCTAGCAGGCTGCTAAGAGTCCAGCACTCAGCGCTCGCGGCAAGGGCCCCTTGCCGGCAAGTTCCCTAAAAGCGTAGGGTAAAAAGCATACAAAGTGAAGGACCAAGAGCAAGGGAGATAACACTGCATTAGTTGCTCAAAATAAAAGTGTATATTACAAAGATAGCTTGCCGCTGTTCTAATCAACTACTGCCTATGACTTAATTGGCAGCGGCAAAAGAAGCAGAAAGAAAGGAATCTAATCTACGCGGTCGCCTTCACGCCTCGTGATCTTGCCCACCTTGGCGACGATGTGGGCAACCTGCGCCTTCAACGCCTCTTGATCAGCTTCGGGCGGCAAGGTGCGGAGGACGTTGACGAGGTTGATGTCGGGGTTGCGGTAGACGATCTTCGACAAGACCCGCTCCATGGTGCCCATGCAGAGCCGACGCGCCTCGTCGGCTAGCTGCACGAGGATCTTCTCTCGCAGCCGCGCAAGCGCCGGCGCGATTCCCCTGAAGAACAGACTCAATTTGGCGCTGTGGGGGAGACTCTCGTCCGGGGAGTACACGAGATGCTCCACCCTCAGCGCCATCATCTCCGCGTCAATATTGGCGGCGGAGGTGACCAGCTCTTCAGTCCACTGCTCCACTGCCTGGTTGAAGTTGTTCGCCGAGACGGCGGCGCTCTCCACCATGGCCCTTTCCTTGCGGAGTTCGTCCTTCAGCTTCGTCTCGCGGTCCCGGGCGGCGTCGAGCGAGTCAGTCAGGGTGGAGACCTTCAGCTCTAAGTCAGCAATGGAGTCCTTGGCGGCAGTGAGTTCGTCGCCTTTCTTGGAGAGACGTACCTGCAGCTCAGAGTTGGTGTGGGCATCTTTTTCCCGCTCCACGTTGAGCGCAGTGACTCTGTCCTCGCTCGCCTTCAGGAGCAACTCCAGCTGCTTCACCTTGGCCTCCAGGTATTTCTTGGCGGTCTCTGCGGCGGCTGCGGCGCTCCTCGCCTCCTTCAGGGCCCCGCCAATGGCTTGCTCCCGAGCGGTGAGGTCGTCCTCGTGGGCATCGAGGTCGACTTTCCGCTGGTTGAGTGCTCCTTCTCGCCGGGACAGCTCCTCGGCGGCCAACCGCTGCTGCTCCTCGGCCTCAGCTTTCTCAAGGAGGAAGGCTTGCTGCGCCCCGGCAAGCTCTTCGCGCTCCTCCGCCAAGTTGCGGAGGGCCGCCTGGTTGTCGGTGCGGAGCTCCACGACGCGCTTCTCCAAGTCAGCTCCAGCCTTGGCGGCGAGAGCCTCCCGAGACTCCAACTTCGCCTGCCTGGCCCGGTACAGGGCCAGGAGCCGACGAAGGAGTCTTTCCTCTTCGGGCTCATCGCTGCTGCCGAGCGCTTCAACAATCTTCAATCCGGCGGAGGCGAGGACCTCTCCGTCAAAGGTCTCTCCCTCCACGGGTGCTCGAGACGAGGACGCCCACGGGACTTGTATAAAGACCCCGTTGGCGGCCTCCAAGTAGACGCCCGACCGGTCCGCGGAAGCGGAGGGGTCGGCGGCCGGTGCAGCGTCCGGCGCTCCCGCGGCCTCCGGGCCAGCGGTATGGTCGCCGGTCCCTTCCCCAGCCACGGCATCGGCGGTTGGGGCGGTCTCTTCAGCGGCAGGCTCATCGACTCCAGCCATTCCCTCGGTGGCAGTGGTGTTGCCGCCGGCGCCGTGCACCTCCTCCTCAGCGGTGGCCTCCGTCTCCATCCACTCCGGTGCAGGGGGATCTAGCAGAAGAAAAAGAAAAGAAAGGATCAAGCAAATATCCAAAAAGACAAATCCAAGGAGAAGGAGTTGCAAGGCTTACCTTCGCGGACTTCTTCAACGACAGGGTCCCTCGCCGGGGAATTCTCCCTTGGCGGAGGAGTAGTGGCCCCTGCTGGCGGAGGGCCGCCTGCGCCCTCCCTTGTCGGGCTGCTCACCCTTGTCGGGCTGCTCACCCTTGGCGGGGTACTCGCCCTTGGCGGAGTACCCGTCCTTGGCGGAGCGTTCTCCCTCGCCGGGGAGTTCATCCTTGGCGGGGAGGGTGGAGCAAGTGGCTCGTCGGGGGCGACCTCCGGGTGCTCCTGCGGCTGTGGCTCCACTTCTGCACAAGACAACAAAATATCAGTATAAGCAACAACCTCAAGCGCGCCCGTTAAGCAGAAAAATAAATACCAGACTTACGCTGGGGGCTGCGCTGGGGGCTGCTCCTAGGAACAACAGGTTGATCCGGCAAGTTTGCCGCTGGCACGTCTCCCGTCGCCGCGGCGGGCGAGTCGTCTTCAATCTCGACCACAGGGATCTTGGCCCTCTTCGCCATCTGCTGTGTCAAGGTCCTGAAAGCAAAACAAAAGCAAGATCAGAACCAGCAAGGAAAATCAAGACAAAATCAAAGAAACTAAAAGAAGCGCAAGTACTTACTCCTCTTCCTCTTCGTCGGAGCTGAGGGCGGAGAAGTCAAACTCCGCCTGGTTTGCTCCCGCGCGAGGAGCTGGAGGAGAAAGCTCCCTCGGGCGCTTGGCGGGCTCCGGGGCCGTGGGCTGCGAAGACCCGGCCCCCGTCGTCGCTGAGGGCCGAGGGGCAGATGGAGCACCCGTTCCGCTCCGGGAAGATCCCCCTCCGCTTGGCGCTCGAGCACGGGGCGCTTCCTTGACGACTTCGCTCGTCCTGGTGGCGCGCGTCGCACGGCGCGCTGGCTGGTGTCGAGGCGCCTGCGGCCTCGCCGTCTCAGCTGCCTTGCGGAGGCGCTTCTTCGGTTGCTGCGTGGGACTTGCCGGAGGCGGGGAGTTCTCTGAGGATGAGGAGGCGTCGTCATCAAGATTCAGAGATCCACCAGAGTCTTCATCATCCTCGGCGTCCTCCTCCTCCTCGGCAGGCCCGCTGGACTCAGCGTCGTGCCCGGCGGCCTCGCTCCCCCCGGCAACTTCGCTCGTCCCGGCAAACTTCATGGAAGGCTCCCCGGCAAACTCCTCGGGCGGGAGCTTCAGCAGCTTGAGGATTTCCGCCTCCTCTGCTTGGCTCACTGCGTCCGCGGCCTGTGCCTCTTCCACAGTGTATCCAAAGTCGCCCGCAGCCGCAGCTGCGGCGGCCTCCTCCATCCTGGAGGCGATGTAAGCTAAATCCCGCTCCGTAGTAGCCCGGGTGAGGCCCTTGTTCTCCTCGGCGTTGCGGGGCTTCTCGACCAAGTTGTCGAAGAAGGTCAGCACAGTATCCGGTGGAGGCTCTATCCAAGTGGGGACGACGCCATGGGAGTCGCACGCGGGCATCATCGCTCGTAGAGAATCACGGGCAGTGTTGTTGCACAGCGGCACCACTCCCCGGGAAGGTCTGAACCACTCCGGGTGGTTGGGGTCGTGCTTGAAGAGCTCCCGAACCATCCCCTTCAACTCCAAGGCAGTGAAGTTATAGTTCAATCCAGGGCGCAGCCTCATGATATCTGCCGCATTACCGAATTCCCAGGCGGGCCTTTTCCTTTCTTGTAAAGGGGCGATGCGGCGGCGGAGGAAATCTGCTCCAACTTCTCCGATAGTCAGATTGGCGACCCGGAGACGAATGATCCTAATGAGGGCGATACTAAGCTTGTTGTCCTCCGGGGCCAATTCGCTCCAATCCCTGCCGCGCACTATGGCAGTTGTGCGTGGCGCGGTAAAGGGCTTTGGCTTATCTTCCACCACCCAGCACCAATCGGCTCTCCACTCCTCCCACTTGCTGCGAAGCTCTCCCCTCAGGTACGAGTCCTTCTTGTTCAGCCTGAAGATCCAGGAGATGCCGCCGGAGAGAGGGGCACCGGACTCTACTCTAGGCATAAAGAAGTGGCGGAAGAGGGCTACGCTTGGATGAACCCCAACATAGTTTTCGCACAGATGTACGAAAACAGCCATCGTAAGGATGGCGTTGGGGGTGAAATCTAGGAGGTGGAGGCCGTATGTGTTCATTACATCACAAAAGAACTCCGAGAACGGAGGGTACAGACCACAATGGAAGAACGCAACAAAGAAAGAGTACCCGCCGGGGAACATGTCAGCGGCGACGGCGGGGAAGACTCTGGTGCGGGGATGAGCTTGGGTCTCCCTCGACCAGAACAAATAGTATTTGTTCCGCAGCTCCCTCGCGCCAAGCCTCGGCGCAAAGACCACGCACTTCTTCCGCAGGGCTGCCAGCTTCGCCGCCTGCTCGGACTTCTCCTTCTTGGCCTTGTCGCTCTTCGCCTTGTCGCTCTTCGGAGCCATGGCGGGGGCGGCGGGGAAATAGGCGAGGAGGTCGACGGTGCCGCGGATGCAGGAGACGGCGGAGGAAGGAAGGGGCTTGGCTCTCTGTCAACTTTTGGGAGGCGGAGGGCGACGGGGGTTTTTGGAGAATCAAGGCGCAATGAAGACGATGGAGGGGAACTGCCCCTGCTTCCTCTGCTTTTAAGGGGGAAGTGGGGGACGTTCCACATTTCCCATTAAAGAACAGGCCACGATCTCTCCCACGACGCCGCAATCGACGCGTGCCATTAGGGAGGGATGCGGCGGATACGGAAGGGGATACGGCTTGCCGTGGGCCGCGAGTGCCCGTGCACTGTCTTGGGCCTGGCCCAACAGCGCTCGGCACCGTGTGTGGCACAGGCCCGGGGGCTCCTGTCGGTGTACTAAGATAGGGGTACCTTAGTACCCCAACTTGTGCACGTGCAGTAGCAGCTTCCCGTGGCAGGGCTTACCATGTGCTCGCCGGAAACCTTTCTGGTCCCTATGAAGCCATTCAAGAACAAAGTATACAAGACAGAAGATTAAGGTCCCGGCAAGAGGAGCTTGCCGTGAAGGCCACACCAGGCTCAAGGTTATCACTTTATCACAAGACCCTGGCAAGAGGAGCTTGCCAGGAAGGCCAAGGAATACTTATCTCAAGAGATACCTCGGCGCATCTTGCGCCCCGGCAGGACCCGGAGAGCGACAAGCTTCCGGGCCCGGCAAGATCACTACCCCGGCAAGGTGCTTGCCGGTGAAACCTACGCTGTGTGCCCGCGCTCCAGCTCATCGGCCCACGCGTCGCCCTGGGGCCCTTCCAGGGGCACGTGGCAGATGGCTGTGCAGCCTGGGGCACACGGTGGCAAGCCACGGTGACGAGGCTACCGCCGTGGCGAACGGAGAAGCATGGACGGACGCTTTTGGGGTCGACGGCGACGGGCATTTAATGCCCTTGTCCCCCACTGTCAAAGTTAGGTGAAGCCCACTGTTCATCCACTGTTCACGCACTGTTACAACTACCACCAAATTTACACTTTTACCCTCCTCTACATTGACACCTGTCGGTGACCCCTTTGAGCTATAAAAGGAGGCCCATGCACAACGTAGAGGAGGTTCGGTTCGAAAGCTAGACAACTCTCTCGCTCGGTGTAGCTAGTACTGTAGATCTTCAAGCTCCCGAGCCCAAGAACTCAATACAACCTAAGCAGGAGTAGGGTTTTACGCGTCCGCGCGGCCCGAACCTGGGTAAAACTGCCCGCGTGCGCTCCTCGATCTGCTCTCCGTGCTCCCTCCGCTCCCTTACCGCAACGTAGAAGGGGCTCCGGTCCCATAGGTGCTCGTGGTTGGACAGTTTCCCCCGACACAGCGGCTCAGCTAATTGTTTTTTCAATGTCTCAAACGCTTGATTAGCAGCATCACTCCAAACAAACTAGTATATTTTCTTCATCATCTGGTACAAAGGGATAGCCTTCTCTCCCAGGCGGCTGATAAACCGGCTTAAGGCCACAATACGGCCCGCCAAACGCTAAACATCGTTAATACATGTTGGTTTAGCCAAAGAAGTGATAGCCTTGATTTTTTCCTAGGTTAGCTTCAATGCCTCTCTCAGAAACCAAAAAGCCCAATAGTTTACCAGCCGGAACACCAAAAACACACTTGGTCGGGTTAAGCATCATTTTGTAGACCCGGAGATTTTCAAAGGTCTCCTTCAGATCATCTAACAAGGTCTCTTTCTTCCTTGATTTCACAACTATGACATCCACATAGGCATGAACATCGCGTCCAATTTGATTGTGGAGGCAATTCTGAACACAACGCTGATAAGTCATCCACATAGGCATGAACATCGCGTCCAATTTGATTGTGGAGGCAATTCTGAACACAACGCTGATAAGTCATCCACATAGGCATGAACATTGTGCCCAAAAGGCATAGATACATAACAGAAGGTTCCAAAAGGGGTGATAAAAGTTGTCTTCTCCTGATCCTTAACTGTCATTTTGATCTGATGATAACCAGAGTAAGCATCCAGAAAACTCAAACGCTCACAACCCACCGTAGCATCAATGATTTGATCAATACAAGGAAGAGCAAAAGGATCAGCCGAACAAGCCTTATTAAGATCAGTGTAATCCACACACATACGCCAAGTGCTATTTTTCTTTAGCACCATGATACGTCTCCAACGTATCTATAATTTTTTATTGTTCCATGCTATTATTTATGATGTTTTGGATGTTTAATGGGCTTTGTCATACACTTTATATTACTTTTGGGACTAACCTACTAACCCAAAGGCCCACTCCAGATTGTTGTTTTTTGCCTGTTTCAGGGTTTTACAAAAAAGGAATATCAAACGGAGTCCAAACGGAATGAAACCTTCAGGAGAGATATTTTTGGAGAAATCACGCACGGGAGACTTGAGAACCACGAAGTAGGGGCCACGAGGTGCCCACGAGGGTGGGGGGCGCCCCCTTAGGGCGTGCCCCCTGCCTCGTGGGCCCCACGTAAGGCCCCCGGTGCCCTCCTTCCTCCTATATAAGCCTACGTACCCCGAAACCATCAGAGCAACAGAGAAAACCCTAGTTCCACCGCCGTAACCTTCTGTTCCCGTGAGATCCCATCTTGGGGCCTGTTCCGGAGCTCCACCGGAGGGGGGATCTACCACGGAGTGCTTCTACATCATCATCATCGCCTCACCATGAGTTGTGAGTAGTTTACCACAGACCTTTGGGTCCATAGCTAGTATCTATATGGCTTCTTTTCTCTCTCTGGATCTGAATACAAAGTTCTCCTCGGTCTTCGAGGAGACCTATTTGAGGTAATCTCTTTTTGCGGTGTGTTTGTCGAGATCCGATGAATTGTGGGTTTATGATCAAGATTATCTATGAGAAATATTTGGTTCTTTTCGGAACTCTTTATGTGTGCTCATAATATCCTTGCAAGTCTCTTCGAATTATTGGTTTGGTTTGGCCTACTAGATCTATAGTTCTTGCAATGGGAGAAGTGCTTGGCTTTAGGTTCAATCTTGCGGTGTCCTTTCCCAGTGATAGTAGGGGCAAAAAGGCACATATCGTATTGTTTCCATCGAGGATAAGAAGATGGGATTTATATCATATTGCTTGAGTTCATCCCTCTACATCATGTCATCTTGCTTAAGGCATTACTATGTTCTTATGAAGTCAATACACTAGATGCATGCTGGATAGCGGTCAATGTGTGGAGTAATAGTAGTAGATGCAGGCAGGAGTCGGTCTACTTGTCTCGAACGTGATGCCTATATATAATGATCATGCCTAGATAGTCTCATAATTATTTGCTTTTCTATCAATTGCTTGACAGTAATTTGTTTACCCACCGTAGAATATCGCTATCATGAGAGAAGCCACTAGAGAACACTATGGCCCCGGGGTCTATTCTCAACATATCAATCTACATCTACTTTACTTTTTCCGCTTTTACTTTCTGTTCTTATAATCAAAAATACCAAAAATATAAACTATCATCTCTATCAGATCTAACTTTCGTAAGTGACCGTAAAGGGATTGACAACCCCTTATCGCGTTAGCTGCGAAGTTCTTATTTGTTTGTGCAGGTGCGAGGGACTCGCGCGTGGTCTCCTACTGGATTGATACCTTGGTTCTCAAAAACTGAGGGAAATACTTATGCTACTGTGCTGCATCTCGCTTTCCTCTTCGAGGGAATACAATGCAAGCTCGAGAAGTAGAAAGAAAAATTTCTGGCGCCGTTGCCGGGGAGGCTTACGCAAAAGTCATATACCAAGTACCTATCACAAACTCTTATCCTTCGCATTACATTTTTTGCCTCTCATTTTCCTCTCCCCCACTTCACCCTTGCAGTTTTATTTGCCCTTCTTCTGCCGTGTGTTTATCGTTCGCTTGCTTCTTGTCTGCTTGTGTGTGTTGGATTGCTTGCTTGTCACTATGGCTCAGAACTATACCAAATTGTGTGACTTCTCCAATACCAACTTTATTAGCACTCCGATTGCTCCTATTACCGATGCTGAATCTTGTGAGATCAATGCTGCTTTGGTGAATCTTGTCATGAAAGATCAATTCTCCGGCCTTCCCAGTGAAGATGCCGCTACCCATCTAAACAACTTTGTTGATTTGTGTGATATGCAAAAGAAAAGGGATACGAATAACGATATTGTTAAATTGAAGTTATTTCTGTTTTCACTTAGAGATTGTGCTAAAACTTGGTTTTCTTCTTTGCTTAGAAATAGTATTGATTCGTGGAATAAGTGCAAAGATGCTTTTATCTCTAAGTATTTCCCTCCTGCTAAGATCATCTCTCTTAGAAACGATATTATGAATTTTAAGCAACTAGATCATGAGCATGTTGCACAAGCTTGGGAGAGAATGAAATTAATGATACGTAATTGCCCTGCACATGGTTTGAATCTATGGATGATTATTCAGAACTTTTATGCTGGATTGAATTTTGCTTCTAGAAATCTTTTAGATTCGGCCCTAGGAGGCACTTTCATGGAAACCACCTTAGTAGAAGTTACCAAACTCCTAGATAATATTATGCTTAATTATTCTCAATGGCACACCGAAAGATCTACTAGTAAAAAAGTGCATGCTATTGAAGAATTAGTGTTTTGAGTGGAAAGATGGATGAACTTATGAAATTATTTGCGGCTAAGAGTGCTTCTTCTGATCCTAATGATATGCCTTTGTCAACTTTGATTGAAAATAACAATGAATCTTTGGATGTGAATTTTGTTGGTAGGAATAATTTTGGTAACAATGCTTATAGAGGGAACCTTAATACTTGTAATGCCCAGGATGGGACTATACCTCCTACGTGTCGAGGCACGACTTAAAGGTATAAGCCCATTCTGGAATGATCTCAAGTTGGGTATCTTTGCACAACTCATGTAAAAATGGGGATGAAATTGCAAAAAGGAGATAGTTGGCTTACACTCGCCACTTCACACAAACATTACATAAGCAAAACATCATTCAAAACATCACAACCTGACTACGGGCGAAGATCCAAAAGAACGATACCAAAACATAAAGCCACAGGTCCGAATCGCCCCTAGTAGAAACCACTACTGATCGTCGAAAACGTCACAAGCATACGGCCACGCTCTTCATCGAACTCCCGGTGGAGTTCTGATCCTTCTCCTGCATCATTCTCGGCTCAACCTGCATCTGGTGTTGTAGTATCTATGAGCCACGAGGACTCAGCAATCCCATAACCTTGGGTATCAAGACTACCAAAGCTTTATGGGTAGGAAGAGGTAAAAGTGGTGAGGTTGCAGCAGCGGCTAAGCATAATATGGTGGCTAGCTTACGAGTACAAGAATAAGATGAGCATCTACGCAAACGGTTGCAACTAGTAGTGATCGCTAAAGATCCTGAACTACCTACGAGTCAAACATAACCCCACCGTGTTCTCTTCTCAAAGTGAAAAGAGACAGTCACGGTTACTCACACAGTTGTGTGTTTTACTTCGGATCCTCTGTCAAGTTTTCTACAACTGGACATTGATAACCCTCAACCGTAAGGGATCGAGATAGTCTTCGTGGGTAAGAATAACCCAATTTATTGATTCGACACACGGGGAGCCAAAGAGTATTTATAAGCTTTGACAGTTGAGTTGTCAATTCAACCGCACCTGAAATATACTTACTTGCAACAAAAGATAAGTGGTAACGGTGATATGATAGTGATGGTGGTGATAGTAAAAGTAAACAGCAAAAGTAAATAGCAAAAGTAGCAACTAGTAACCAGCAGGATTTAAAACACTTTAGGCTAGGGAGATGGATGGTTGGGCGCTGCATGGATGAGATATATCATGAATCTAACTCGGGGCAAGGCACACGGAAAAGTAATGATCATCTAGGCAAATATCAAACATTAGGCATGTATCCCATAGGTAGTTGTACGTGCTTGCAATAAGAACTTGCACAACATCTTTTGTCCTACCATCCCGCTACGAACGGGGCCAAAAGGAACTTATGGAGATTAAGGTGCTCCTGTCAAAGAGCACCGGAACAAAACAATAAACTCAATGGATACATGTAATCCTCAAACTATGGACCATCCCCTTTGGTGTCCCAAGCTGTCACTTTTGGGATCGCCGGTTTCGGACCGTAATAGGTGCAAACAACTCATAGATAGGATCAAGAACACAAATATATTCATGCAAACACATATGGTTCAGATCTGAAATCATGGCACTCGGGCCCTAAGTGACAAGCATTAAGAGTAACAAGTTGAAGCAAAGATGATAAACACGATAGTAGATGATAGGCAACATGCCCCCAACGATCTGATAAACTATTACATGATCTAACTCATCCAATCCCTACCATCCCCTTTGCCTACAGCAGGGAATTACTCACACATGGAAGGAGAAGTCATGGAGGGAGGATGGAGTGGTGATGATGATGACGATGGTGACGATCTCCCCTCTCCAGAGGCCAAATCAGCCTCCAGATTAGCCCTCCCGAAGAAGAACAGAGGGTGGCGGCGGCTCCGCGACGAAAACTGGGAAAACAACTCCTGATCTCGGGTTTTGTCGTCACGGGCTAAATACGGGTCAAAGTAGGGCACCAGGGGAGGTGGGACCCGCCCAGGCGGCCTGGCGCGGCGGCCAGGGGTGGGGCCGCGCCACCAGGGCGCCTGGCCCCCCCTGGTTGCCCTCTGGTCCATCTTCTGGCACAAGGTTCCTTCGGGTGCGTGGATTTTCTGTGATTTTTCGTGGAATTTTCTAAGACACCTAAAAATCCGTTTTCCTGCACACAATAAAACCATACAGGCAGCTCTGCTGAAAACAGCGTCAGTCCGAGTTAGTTTAGTTCAAATCATGCAAGAATGAGGTCAAAACAATAGCAAAAGTGTTTGGAAAAGTAGATACGTTTGAGACGTATCAACTCCCCCAAGCTTAGCATATTGCTTGTCCTCAAGCAATTCAGTTCAACGAACTGAACGCGACAAAGAAAACTTTGACAAACTCTTTTGCTTCATTAGATGTATATAAGCATGTACTACGAAAAGAGTCTAGCAAGTATTGAAACAATGCTATGAGGACAATGCACAGAGCAATCTTTCTTTCAAGTGACCAATCACAAATAACCAAGAGTAAATAATATACTTACTGAAAATCAAGACAGGATTACATTGCACATAGCTTGAGCATATTAGAGTGGTATCTCGCTAGCCTCCATGAGTGAAGCAAAACATAAATGCAGAAACTCCTCCAGAGTTTTAAAGGAGACTAGAACTAAGAATTTCAGAATAAATAATATCACAAGCATGCAGAAAACAATGTAATACTTTGGGACAATGCACATTACACTCAGAATGACAATTATGCTCTCCTAGTTGGTGCTTTGAAGAAAGAAGGTGGAGACTCTCGAACCGTGGAATTTGATGGCGAGGTTGAAAACCCATGGTTGGAAACAAAGACTAAACATGTACCAGAGCTCTTGGTTTTGATAACAGAGGTAAAAATGTTTTTGAGAGGTGCATATTTCGTCAACGAATGCTAGTAGATAACCCAATTACTTCTTGAGCTGGACAGGTTTCGAGGAACGGCTCCCGCACGGGGACGATCACATCCCCTTAATCTCCTTTGTTTATCACTGCCAAAGTTTTCTGATTTCTCATGAACAAAGCGTGAAGGAGGGTTTGTTTGTTGTATTATCTTTTATGAGCCGGGCGCACTCTATGCCAGTTCCTTCTCGTATTAGGGGTTTGCAGATTAGACATGCAATCTCGGGGTGAAACTTGTCCAACTTAAAAAGATCATGAATTAACTACTACTTCCTCATGAGCTAAAACAAAGGCACAAAAGAGAAATGCTTTTGATTAATTTCGAGATGGTACACGAAAGTCTTCGTTAGGAATGGCAGGTAAATACCATGTATAGGAAGGTATGGTGGACTCATATGGCATAACTGGTTTAAAGGATTTCGGATGCACAAGCAGTCAGTCCGCTTAGTACAGGTGGAGGTTAGCAAAAGACTGGGAAGCGACCAACTAGAGAGCAATAACGGTCATAATCATGCAGAGCAACAAAGCAACATTGAATCGGGCATGAAAGTGATATAACTATTCTGAAACTCAAAGATCATCAAGGCAGAGCAGACTTTTAAGTCTTAAACATGTGTAAACATGTGCCAAGTCAATCCAAGAATTCTCCAAAGGGAAATACCACCTTAGTATACCAAACTATGAACAGTGCAATGCATGTAAATCATTTCAATAACACATTATATACTCTAGCTATTCGAGACTAGCCACAAGGAATGTATGAACCACTGGGAGAGCATTGTAAACATAGCACTATGTCGCTACAAGCTGGTCTCTAGATCATAAGTACAGGCATATGTACAAAAGTAGAAACAAGAAGAGTTCATACCGGTTTTCCTTTGTTGCTTCCCTTCAGTCGATCTTCGTCATTACTGCCTCGTCACTTGCACGATCGAACGTAGGAAATATAATTAAATGCCATCACAGACTCGAGCTGAACTCTGAAAACAAAGCAAACTAAAGAGAGAAAGGAAATCTTTTTGGATTATTTCAAAGGTTGAACGAAAGCAAAAGAAAGAGAAAATCTTTTTGTTGTTTTTGCAAAGAAAGAAATAAAGAAGAACGGGCAAAAACCTCGAAAAGATTAGAGCGAATAAAACGGATAATACAATGGAAAAATGAGAAGGGCACGTACTCCCCCAAGCTTAGGCTTTTGGCCTAAGTTGGTAGTAGCTACTGCCCCCAGGAGCCTCCTGCTCCGGGGGAATGGTGGTGAGTCCAAGGGTCGTAGAAGGATTCCGGCGCGTACACCGAACTCCTCGAATCCTCCCACGAGGGAGGGTCCATACTCCAAGCAGAGGAAGACCCTTCACCAAACTGGGTGCCGGTCTTCCCCTGAAAAGGTGGTAACTCACCGTGCTCCTCCTCGTCGGGCACAACCCCCTCCATGGGGTTATGAAACTGATGCTGGGCCATGAACTCATCGAACTGAATAACATCAAAGGACCATCCGTTCCTGCGAGAAAAATCAAACAAAAGAGGTGCAGGTAGACGGATCTCGCGTTCCGCGGTAGTTTCGAAACGCAAGATATAAACAAGATTACTAAGCTCAGAAGTCATGGTAACAAACTTATGCCTTTTCATAGCAGCAAGATCAAAACTTAAATAAGTAAAAGGCTCATCATCAGGGTGTGGGGTGCCTTTAAGATGTTCTAAGATAAGTGTGGCATAAACGCCACCAAATAAATCTCCCCTGTTACCGTTCATAGCAAGGCGTCGAGCAATTAAGGCACCCAGATTATAATCAAACCTCCTTGAAAGGGCGGTTGCCAGGATAGCAATATCCGGCGCAGAAATGCTGCTCGTGTTGTCACGAGCTAATACCCCTCTAGCAACATAATATGCAAAATACCTGAGGTGAGGGAATAAGATGCTGGAGATTTTTGACCGATGAATATCCCTCGTACCCATGCTGCAGAGAGAGTTGAAGACGGTTTTCAGCTCGGAGGGCTGAGTGGTCATCCTAGCCGTCCTCCCAACGTTTGGCACACCTATTATTTCACAAAACTTTCCCAAGGGCATGGTGATAAGATCATTGTAAATTTTAAACTCAATAGCACCAGTATCAGGGTTATATCTAAAACTGTTAATGAAACCGGAGGTGAGTTTTTGATACTGAATAACACGGCACGTGACGAGCCGTGTCAGACCTGCATTAGCACAAAGATTATAAACTCATCCTTGATTCCCGCAGCTTCAAGGAATTCATCACATGGAAACATCATAGCACGTGCTGGACTTGTGTCTTCCAACAACTCTAGGGGCACATGATCTTCATTGTAACTCACCCTAGCAGTCGAGGGTGAAGCTGCGGCTCTAGTAACTCGATCGGAGTGTGTGGGCCTCCTCTTCTCAAGCCACCCCTTTGCCCTTCCTAACAAACTCATTTCTGAAATTTTTGGCAAATTACAAAAACAAGGATTTAAACAAAGTGGGTTAAGGCAAACTACTCAACTCACTTACCTAAGGCATAAACTTGCATCAAAACTTGGAAAATAAATTTCTACACATGCATGCAAGCTCATCTACACAGCACCAAGAACTACTAAATACTCACAAATGAAGTCACCAACCAAAAATCTAATTGGAGGGGTGGAGGAGTTACATACCAGGGAGTATTTGTTCAAAATCTCAGCTCGAGTGATAGGCTGTAGAGAGAGATCGAAGAATCGCCTCCAAGAGCAGCAAGAACGCAAGAACAAGTGCAGAACTCGTGTTTTTAGAGAGAAAGAGAGAGAGAGGAAGAAGACTTACCTGGAGGGGGGCCTTGTGGGCCCCAGGCGCCCTCTGGGCGCGGCCAGGGGGCAGGCCGCGCCAGCTGGCCGCCTGGGCCACTGGTGGGTCCCCCTGGTCGGCCCCAGGTGCCTCTGGGTCACTCTCGGCATGAAAATTTTTATTTTTATTTTTCTGGATTTTTTCTGAAAACTTCACTGTTGAAATTTTTTCGAAGTTCAAAAAGGCTGCAAGACTTTCTGAAAACTTAAAGCAGTGATTAGTATTGTGAAGCTTCAAAACATAAACACTTGGTACAGCAAGGATAACAAAAACTAAAACAAATGAAAACATAACAAGCTCAACTTTTTATCTATATAAAACATGTTCATTAGTAAGGTTGATCAAGTCTTACCAACAAACATGCGATATATAGAGCAAAAAGTCTCACCTCTTACGAAGTGATCATTGCACCTTTACTTTAATGGACATTGTCCCCACCATAATAGTTTTGTATTTGTGGTGCACATGTAGTGGACAGTCCCATTCTCCAATCTTCACGGTCTCGATATTTTCTATAGAGTTGAGGCCATGCCTCCTGTCGGTCTTCTTTGGAAAATACACCGTGTGTTCTTTATCATTCACATTGAAGGTAACCTTCCCTTTATTGCAATCAATAATAGCACTTGCGGTGTTAAGAAAAGGTCTGCCAAGAATAATGGACATGCTCCCATCTTCGGGCATGTCAAGCACAACAAAATCAGTAAGGATCAAACAATTAGCAACTTCTACAGGGACATCCTCACAAATACCTATCGGAACGGCGGTTGACTTGTCAGCCATCTGAAGAGAGATATCTGTAGGAATTAGTTTCTCTAAACAAAGCCTCTTGTAAAGAGAGAGAGGCATAACACTCACTCCTGCTCCAAGATCACATAAAGCAGTTTTGACATAATTATTCTTTATGGAGCAAGGAATGGTGGGGATACCTGGATCACCAAGCCTCTCAGGAATCTTGCCGCTGAAAGAGTAGTTAGCAAGCATAGTAGATATTGCTTCATTAGGAACTTTTCTTTTATTAGTGACAATATCTTTCATATATTTTGAATAGGGAGGTAACTTAATAGCATCAGTCAAAGGGATTTGAAGAAAAAGAGGTTTAATCCACTCGCAAAACTTATTGTAATGCTCATCTTCTTTAGATTTGAGAGACTTACCTGGAAAGGGCATGGGTTTCTGTATCCATGGTTCTCTTTCCTTCCCATGTCTTCTTGCGACGAAGTCTTCTCTAGTGTACCTCTTAAGTTTGTCAGGTGCTTCTTCTTCTCGAACTTCAGGCGGATCATTCTTCTCATTATCCTTACCTTCAGGTTCAGCACCGTCTTCAGTCTCAGCATCGGAGATAGATACACTGTTGGGATCAACAGCTGGCTCTTCATCTGTAATAGGATCATTGGAATTGTCAGCCTCCTTATGTTTCTTCTTCTTCTTCTTTGGAGAGCCAACAATTTCTTCTTCCTGCATTTGAGAATCTTGCTCGATTCTCCTCGGATGCCCCTCTGGATAGAAAGGATCTTGAGTTCTAGTTCCTCCTCGGGTCTTAATCCCGAAGGCCTGCAAATCATCTTGTTTGGCATTGTTAGCAAGCAAATCTTTTTGCGCATTAGAAATTTGTTCAAGCTGAGTTTGAACCATATGAAAATGCTTCACAAGACATTGAACATCATTAACTGTTCTACCTAGAACATCAAGCAAACTTTTGATAGCAAGGGAATTATCATGCAATTGACTTTGTATCCTCTCATTAAAATGATTTTGTTTCACAATAAAATTATCAAACTCATCTAAACATTGATCAGGAGGCTTACCATGAGGGATGTCACTTGCGTTGAAATCTAAAAGAGAGTGTACCTCTACCATAGGAGGGTGAGTGGTAGGCTCACACAACTTCTCAATAGGGGGTAGATTCTTCACGTCTTCAGTTTTAATACCCTTCTCTTTAATAGACTTCTTTGCTTCTTGCATATCTTCGGGGCTTAAAACAAACATGCCCCTCTTCTTTGGTGGTGGAGGTGGTTCAGGGATGGACCAATCTTCATGGTTTTTGGCAATCCTGCCCATCAAATCATCTGCATCGTCCGGTGTTCTTTTCCTGAAAACACAACCAGCACAACTGTCCAGATAGGACCTGGATTCATCAGTTAGACCAACATAAAATATATCGATTAATTCATTCTTAGGGACTCCATGTCCTGGTCTAGCCCGAATCAGACCACAGTACCTCCCCCAAGCTTTAGGGAGGTGCTCATCCTGCAACTGTTTAAAGTTATAAATTCTTTGTAAAGCAGCATGTTGCATATGAGCAGGAAAGTACTTATCAACAAAAGAGTGAGCTAAGTCTTGAGGACTCTTAATGGAACCACATGGGAGTGAATCATACCATGTTTTAGCACCTTCCTTCAAAGAGAAAGGAAGAAGCTTAGTCACATAAAAGTTTCGTTTCTTCTCATCCGTGGTAAACAAGCCACCCAACTCAGTGAGTTTGGTCAGGTGTGCAATAGCATCATCATTTTCTCTGCCATAAAAGGGGTCAGCTTCAACCATAGGTATAAGTGAAAGATCAACAGAGAAATCATAATCAGGATCATCAATGCATATAGGAGATGTAGCAAATTCAGGATCAGGAACGGTCTTGTTCTTCAAAGATGTGTTTTTCAAGCAGCTTCTTAATAGCTTCAGGGTCAGAGCCGGCAAACTCTGTCAGTTCCCTGCATAAATCATCATCAATCATAATGTAATCATCATCAAGGAGTCTCTCCTTGAGTTTACTCAAATCAGGATAATCATAAGTTCCACTAATAGGGTAGCGAGTAACAGGAATTTCAATTCCAGAGTTTTTTGCAGCAGCAGCGATCTTTTTCTCAAGAGCATAACCAAGTGAACTAATATCATCAAGAGTAGTAGAAGCATCATCAAGAGTATCAGACATAGTAGCAGATTCAGTAGGAGCATCATGTGGTGGCGGTGAGGCAAACTTACTCATAACAGAAGGTGAATCAAGTGTAGCACTAGTGTTCAGAACAGTACCTCTTCTTGTAGTGGATAGTAAGATCGGAACCTTGGGGTCTCCTTTCTTACCCATAGCGGATGGAGTGCAGCAGGTAGGATACTTCAAGTTGACTTGTAAATATTGCTATGCTCCCCGGCAACGGCGCCCGAAAACGGTACTTGATAACCCTCAACCGTAAGGGATCGAGATAGTCTTCGCGGGTAAGAATAACCCAATTTATTGATTCGACACACGGGGAGCCAAAGAGTATTTATAAGCTTTGACAGTTGAGTTGTCAATTCAACCGCACCTGAAATATACTTACTTGCAACAAAAGATAAGTGGTAACGGTGATATGATAGTGATGGTGGTGATAGTAAAAGTAAACAGCAAAAGTAAATAGCAAAAGTAGCAACTAGTAACCAGCAGGATTTAAAACACTGTAGGCTAGGGAGATGGATGGTTGGGCGCTGCATGGATGAGATATATCATGAATCTAACTCGGGGCAAGGCACACAGAAAAGTAATGATCATCTAGGCAAATATCAAACATTAGGCATGTATCCCATAGGTAGTTGTACGTGCTTGCAATAAGAACTTGCACAACATCTTTTGTCCTACCATCCCGCTACGAACGGGGCCAAAAGGAACTTATGGAGATTAAGGTCCTCCTGTCAAAGAGCACCGGAACAAAGCAATAAACTCAATGGATACATGTAATCCTCAAACTATGGACCATCCCCTTTGGTGTCCCAAGCTGTCACTTTTGGGATCGCCGGTTCCGGACCGTAATAGGTGCAAACAACTCATAGATAGGATCAAGAACACAAATATATTCATGCAAACACATATGGTTCAGATCTGAAATCATGGCACTCGGGCCCTAAGTGACAAGCATTAAGAGTAACAAGTTGAAGAAAAGATGATAAACACCATAGTAGATGATAGGCAACATGCCACCAACAATCTGATAAACTATTACATGATCTAACTCATCCAATCCCTACCATCCCCTTTGCCTACAGCAGGGAATTACTCACACATGGAAGGAGAAGTCATGGAGGGAGGATGGAGTGGTGATGATGATGACGATGGCGACGATCTCCCCTCTCCGGAGGCCAAATCAGCCTCCAGATTAGCCCTCCCGAAGAAGAACAGAGGGTGGCGGCGGCTCCGCGACGAAAACTGGGAAAACAACTCCTGATCTCGGGTTTTCTCGTCACGGGCTAAATACAGGTCAAAGTTGGGCACCAGGGGAGGTGGGACCCGCCCAGGCGGCCTAGCGCGGTGGCCAGGGGTGGGGCTGCGCCACCAAGGCGCCTGGGCCCCCCTGGTTGCCCTCTGGTCCATCTTCTGGCACAAGAGGTTCCTTCGGGTGCGTGGATTTTCTGTGTTTTTTCGTGGAATTTTCTGAGACACCTAAAAATCCGTTTTCCTGCACACAATAAAACCATACAGGCAGCTCTGCTGAAAACAGCGTCAGTCCGGGTTAGTTTACTTCAAATCATGCAAGAATGAGGTCAAAACAATAGCAAAAGTGTTTGGAAAAGTAGATACGTTTGAGATGTATCAGACATTAACAAATTCCAATCTGCCACATAACCGCGGGCACGACTTTTGAAAGATTATAACCCTGCAGGGGTGTCCCAACTTAGCCCATCACAAGCTCTCACGATTAGCTGAAGTGATAAATATAATATCATCACCCCTTATCTTAGGGAAATCCGATCAGGCTCGGCATCCCGGTGCACAAGACATTTCGACAATGGTAAAACAAGTCCAGCAAGACCTCCCGGTGTGTCGACACCCTGATAGTAGCCGCGCGTATCTCATCTCAGGCCACGACCGGATGGGCGATGCTACGAGTAAAACCAATCCTCGAGTTTCCCCGTGGTGGCCCCGTAGGCTCCCCGTTTGGGACCAACAGCATCAGCACTGGCCCCCCCTGTTATGTAGAATTAAGAACCCGGGGACATGACCCCCTATGCAATTAATTAATTAAATAAGTTGTTATTATGAGCGAATTAAAACCAATGTTGGGCCTTGCTGGAGGAGTTTTATTCAAAGTCAAACTGTCAAGGGGTCCCCATCCACCCATCGTGTAAGGAACACAAAATCAAGGAACATAATGCCGGTTTATCGGCGCCTAAGGTGGCATGAGTGGAACAAAACACCGAGCAAAAGGCCAAGCCTTCCACCCATGCCCAGTATATAGGTGTGTTAATAATAATAATAGATATTGTGATATTCCAACAACAAGTTCCCTCCTGGAATGAACTTCATCTTCACCTGCAACTAACAACGCTATAAGAGGGGCTGAGCGAGCGGGTAACATAGCCAAACAGTGGTTTTGCTAGGAAGGTGTCAAAAGGTTAGAGGTTTCTTGGCAACAAGGAGAGGCTGACATAAAAGATGGGTAGCGCGACATGTAACGATAGCATCGAGACAACTAAGCATGGCAATGGTAGTAAAAGTATCCAAGGGTATGATCATCTTGCCTGGGATTCCACAAGGAAGAAGAATGGATCCAAGAAGAAGACAAATCCTCACAACTCCGGAACGAAACCGAAGCTAACAGGAGAAGCAACCGGAAAGAAGCAAACAACACGGTAAACACAAAAGCATAAACAAGGCATACGATGCACATCCAAGTATGATGCATGTCCGGTTTAATTATGCATTGCATGGCAATGTGCACAAACAAGTACTACAAGTTAAGTGGAGCTCAATATGCAACGAGTTGCATATTGACGAAACACCACATTTAATTATTTAATTGACTCTCGTTTATTTACAAGACAAGATTAAATGTTTGTTAACATGGCAAGAGGTGAAGCAAGAGCAAACTACCTATTTAGGCAATTTAAATGAGGCCGGAAAATAACAACAATTCCGGGAAAATCCCCATATGCATGTTTAGCAATTATTAAAGCAACAACAATTAACCATTCAAAGGTTGTTAACATGATGCGGATGACATGATCAACTTTTATGCAATTTTAATAAAGTTAACATGACGAGATAAGAAGCATTTGTCACCGTGGTGGAAAGAAAAGGTGCCACGGCAACGATCCGAAAATTATGCAACGGCAACATCTCGGTTCCGGTAACTCGTTGAGAGACCGGTGCAAAAGATGACGGAGATCGAGTCATGCAAGAAGAAAAGTGGGGTGATCCCGTCACCGGGTTCCCACGAGTCGGCGACGAGGCAACCGAGGAGCATGACAAAAGATGAAACGGGCACGAGCAAACATTCGATACATCTCATACAACACAACACGCATTCATCCACGGGTCATCGTCTCGGGGTTATACCTTCGAAGCGTTCGTTCTCGGAGGGGTTCGAGTCATCGAGGGACGTAGTGGGAGTAGTCGTTCTCGCGAGTCGTGGTACACGTTCCTAGAGGGAAGTAGTCGTTCTGTAGAGGTACACGTTATGTAGCCGTTCATGTTCCGTAGAGGTAGTTGTCGCGGCATCGGACGTCTTCGGGGCGACGGTAGTCGAACTTGGAGGGGGTAACGGTAGTCGTTCACGATCGTCTTGTCATTTGGCGCCATCTTGGTCTTGGCGACGGTAGTGGTACACGGCGACGGTAGTGTCGTTCACGGAGCTCATTTTCTGTAGATGTTCGGGTCGTCGTGGTACTTGTCGGGATCGTGGTGGTTGAACTTGACGAAACTTGAACTTGGCGAAAAACTCAAAGATGGCCTTGGAGTTCCTGGTCTTGAGGAGGTCTCCGAAAGAGAACTTGGCGTCATGGCAGCACCATGACCAGCGGGAGCAGCAGCAACCGAGGAGCAGCATCCGGATGAGGGAGAGAGGCCGCTGGACGGAGAAGGCGAAGAGGCAGGGGCGGGCCGGCTGCTGCCTGGCCGAGGTCACACGAGGGCGACGCGGCGGTTCAGGCGCGTCTGAGCAGAGGACAAGGCTCGGGACGGCGGATCCTGGCCCTGCCCGCGGGGCGCCAGGCGCGGTGAAGACGACGACTTGAGGATGGGGCGCGTCGGGGCTCGGCCTTGGCGAGCGGACGGCGGGGCCCCTGGCCGGCGCTGGTGATGCGGCAGGCTGCGGCCCTGGCGACGGAGGGGGCCGACGCGAGGGGACGGAGGAGGCCGGAGGGGAAGGACGTAGGGCCATGGCGCGAGGTGCTCGGGAGGAGGAGGGCCTGAGGGCCGGTGGCGCGGGGCGAGAGGGAGCTGGGGTCGAGCGAGGAGATCGAGGGATTGAGAGGATCGGGCTCGGGGGAACGGAGGAAGGAGAGTGCGATGCGGGAGGGCGAGGGGAAGAAGCTGCGGCGCTGGGAGGGAGAGGGAGGAGCGAGGGAGATCGGGCTTAGGGTTTAGGAAGAGGATGCGGCTGGCCTTGGGCCACAGGAGGAGATGGGCCTTGCAGGTGATGGGCCTAGGGGGGCCGAGGTGGCCTGGGCCAGCTGTGGCTGGTTGCTGGGAGGCCGGCCTAGTTGGTCTATCTCTTTCCCTCTACCTAAAAATAAAATAAAAAACAAAATAAAGAAGAGAAAGAAAAGAATGGAAGGTTAGGGGAAGAATTTGGGCATGAGGTTAATTTTCTCGGACTCGCAAAAATGTCCACGGTCCACGAAAAATAGGAGAGGCAAGAAAAGAGAAAGAGAAGGCATGGGGAAAATATGCAAGTGTGTTGGTTAATTCCAAACAAATGGAATATTTAATATAGCTCCATAATAATATTGAGAGGCTTTTATATGTTTTAAAGAGAAATCAGACTTCCCTCGATTTAAATGGACCGAAGGTCCACACGATTTATTTAAGTTGAGATGCAAAGATTAAAGTCATGATGGCATGATGACATCATGCAAAGCAAAATAAATAACACAAGCACAAATGAAACACACGGGAGAACCCGGAACATCTGGAATCTCTGGAATCTTCTGGGACGTCGGTCTTCGGGCGTCACAACTCTCCCACACTAACAGAGGATCTCGACCCGAGATCCTAGAGATGGCACCGGATAAAAACGGAAGAGGAAGAGGTAAAACAAAGTTGCTTCTTCGACAAACGAGTGAAACCACGAACCTGAGAGGTTGACCAAATTGAAAGAAGAATACAACGGAGATGAAAGAATATGAAAACTCCGTTAGAAAAGCGGAACAAGGAACATTATGAGAGCCTTGCAGGTTGAAAGACATGAAACAAGAGCTCACGGATGACAAAAGAATTCCAAAACCACTCCGGTTAACCAAGATTGAGAAGGAATAAGAACGAAATAATTTGGACAGCACTCCGTTTGAAAATGGAGGAATTAACATGAACTTGAGAAGATGGACTGATAGTTGATGAAATCAACAACACACTGCCTCTGAAACAATTGAAAGAATGGCACAAGGGGTAAGAAGGATTCAGACAGCACTCCGGTAAAAAGACAGGCAAAACTAGATAAGATGACGGAACTAGAATGGAGGTCACGACATTCCGGTTAATAGACAAGCAAGGGAAGAATATGATCTTGATAAAAACGAGTTGATGGTTTGGAGAGATCAACATCACAATGCCTCCGGAACGAAAGAATAGAAGCAAGATCGTTGGGAAGAAAGAACGGAGAAGAAAATGACAACTTCTCTCAAAATTGAATTTGAAAGAGCATCCTTACAAAGAAGGGTTGAACGGAGTTGATTTTAAAAAAAATCAACAACGAAAATGAATAAGCTTGATGTGGGCTTATGGAAAACATCTCAAAATTAAGAGGTGACAACCAGCCACTAACGAAAACATTTGATTGGATTGAGATCAACAAGGAGACGATAAAATTATTTCACCGGAATGATAAATGAAGAACTTGGGTCATTTGTAAGCACCATAATTAGCAACAATTCTCAGGAAAGCTTTTAGGTGAATTATAACCCAAGATAACTCCAACGAATAAATTGAAGGGTTGAAAGATCTCCTGAACAAAGAAAATGATGGGTTTAAATATCTCATTCCTGACAACTCGTGAATCATAAAACATGAAGGAATTGACAAGAATGACATAACACCATCTAAAAAAAATAAGGTAGAAAGAATTGCACTTCAAAATGCGAGAAGAAGAATATTTGAGCTCCTCCAACAAGAATCTTGATAAAGACTTCGAGGATGAATTAAATCTTGATGAACCACCATGAAAAACTCCGGTAATGAAAGCATGCAAAGTGAAAGATGAAAAGAATAAGATTCAAGGCCTGCGATGAATTAGATGGAGCTTTGAAATGATATAATTGAAATAACTTATAGCTCCGGAAAGAAAAGATGAACATCCAATAAATTGATATCATGAACGAACTCCAGCCAAAGGAATTAAATCACCTTGAAGGAATAAGAATAAGAATTATGTCATGCTTATCCTTCACCAATTTAAATTGATGACAACCAATGGATTTGGCATACTACTTATTCTCGTTGCAAAGAATTAAAGAGAGATCTCGCACAAACTTGAGAAAGTATTCAACGAATCACCGGTAGGATTTCAGAAAGGACGAATAATTGATATGATGACAAGGGAAAATGAATGTTGAACGAACCACCGTAAAAATTGAAATGTAGTGATGACAAAGAATAATCCAACCGTAAGGAATTGAAATTGAGTGCACATAAAAGAATGAATCACCAGGAAGAATATGGAGACGAACGAAGAGGCATCAATTAAGAATATTTGGAGAACGAAGTTGAAAACTGAGAACGAAGAAATATTCTGAAATGATGGCCTTCGGAGGAACACAAAGAAAAGAATTCATGAAATACTTCGGATGGGTATGAAACTAATTCCTCACAATCGAAACAATAATGAGGATGGCAAGAAGCTAGAACCATGACTCTTCAAGAAGACGGGCCAATATTTAAGAGAAACACTTCTCCGGTCTCCAAATGTTGAGAATGAAGACGAGAAATGCCATGAAGAATTGTATAGGCACTCCGTAATGAAGAATTAAAAGGTTGAACCAATGATGAAAAAGAGTTTGAAAGCGATCTTGGAGAAGGCATGTGACTGATGGGAATCATTCTTATGTCACGCTTTGAAAAGAATTTGATTATAACTCCGGAAAAATTAGAAGAGTCAGGTAAGATCCTGGGAAAAGACCTGTGGGTTAGGGCCCACTAAAGAAATCACCGTTGACAAAGATTGCTTAAGAGATATTTCACCGGTTGAATTGGCTTGAGTAAGATAACAATCCTCAAAAATAATTTGAACAGATTAAGAATGGAATTATGAATCTTCAGCACTCCAGATATGAATAGCAAGAGGAGAATGATTTAATTGGTGCACCGGAATAAGAAAGCATTGTGAAAAGAGGAAAGGGATAAGATCAACACCGAAATCTTGAATTTTGTACCACCGGAGAAGAAACGAGAACAAAGAATGAAAACTTGAAGCTCTTGAGCATCTACACGATAAAGTACCGGATAAGAACATTGAAGGAAAAGAATGAAGAAACATCACATGAATAAAATGGATATTTCATTAGGGACTCTGGCTCCAAGAAGAATAAGGGTGGGAGGGTGGGGAAAACAAAGACAACTTGGGATGAATGAAACAGACAAATCGTCGGATTTGTCAACGACGTCTGTATGGAATAACTTGAAGAGAAGGCACACCGGTTGAAAAGGATTAACATGAAAATCTCGATGGTCAAGAAGAATTAGCACTCCCATAGAAATATGAGAACACCGATTAGGAAAGGTATGGAATCAACATTTGACATCGAAGCAACTCGAATACCAGAATCAAAACAAAAACAAAGGATAGATATATTGCAACATAATCTTCACAATATCATCCGAATAGAGAATTGAACGAATGAATTCCGTAGGTACATCAACTTGTCGAGAAGCCACTTGGGAGAACAAAAGGTAAATAAAAGCAACAATGAGCAGATAGAACAAATACAAGATAGAAGCTTCGTCCGACATATTCGTGCTGAAAGCTCATGGAACGTGTTACAAAAGGGTTTTGCAATCCCCGGACCAGCATAGCCAAGGACCCTTTAAGATGCAACTCCCGATCGGAACAAGCCCATAAAACCACTTCACTCAATGTAGAACCCCGAACTCCATATCATGCATTCATTGGAAGAGTGCCTATGAACTACTGGATGAACCCACCTATTAATTTCCGAAAGTTTCCAGTTATGCAATCAGGTGTTGGGGATACAGGGGAAGCATCGCGCACTCAACTCTAATCCTACATCCAGCTGTATCCATCCTTCAACACATAACCAGTTATTTCCGGAAACCGTTTACCTCGGACCTTCGAAACACATCTACTATACAAGCTATGGCAATACTCCCGAACTACCTCCCCAGTACTGGGTGATGTCGGGGTTATCTTGCCACTAACCGCATAGGAGAGTTTTCGATGTCGGCCGTCTTAAGTATTCCAGAACTGCTGCGATATATTTGTGACGACAACACCTCGGAGCTCAACTCCCCGGGACACTGCCACAACCCCTAATGACAAGAGGCATCGAGAACAATGTTCTCGTCACAAAGACATCGGAACAATCCAAACAATACTCGCGAGATCCTAAAACAAATTTGGTGAATTTTTGAGAGTAGAAGAGACAAGAGTAATCGTCAGGAGTCCTCACCAGAGTGAAAAGAGATGAGGAGCAAAATAAATCCTACTCTCCGATATAATATAGGACTCAAAACATTTTCAAGTGTGTGCCTAGACTCAACCGTCAACGATTCGATCAATCAGTGGGGGCTCCTAGGTCGGAGAAGGCTCTGAATACCAACTTGTAATGCCCAAGATGGGACTATACCTCCTACGTGTCGAGGCACGACTTAAAGGTATAAGCCCATTCTGGAATGATCTCAAGTTGGGTATCTTTGCACGACTCATGTAAAAATGGGGATGAAATTGCAAAAAAGAGATAGTTGGCTTACACTCGCCACTTCACACAAACATTACATAAGCAAAACATCATTCAAAACATCACAACCCGACTATGGGCGAAGATCCAAAAGAACGATACCAAAACATAAAGCCACAGGTCCGAATCGCCCCTAGTAGAAACCACTACTGATCGTCGAAAACGTCACAAGCATACGGCCACGCTCTTCATCGAACTCCCGGTGGAGTTCTGATCCTTCTCCTGCATCATTCTCGGCCTAACCTGCATCTGGTGTTGTAGTATCTGTGAGCCACGAGGAGTCAGCAATCCCATAACCATGGGTATCAAGAATAGCAAAGCTTTATGGGTAGGAAGAGGTAAAATTGGTGAGGTTGCAGCAGCTGCTAAGCATAATATGGTGGCTAGCTTACGAGTACAAGAATAAGATGAGCATCTACGCAAACGGTCGCAACTAGTAGTGATCGCTAAAGATCCTGAACTACCTACGAGTCAAACATAACCCCACCGTGTTCTCTTCTCAAAGTGAAAAGAGACAATCACGGTTACTCACACAGTTGTGTGTTTTACTTTGGATCCTCTGTCAAGTTTTCTACAACCGGACATTAACAAATTCCAATCTGCCACATAACCGCGGGCACGACTTTCGAAAGATTATAACCCTGCAGGGGTGTCCCAACTTAGCCCATCACAAGCTCTCACGATTAGCTGAAGTGATAAATATAATATCATCACCCCTTATCTTAGGGAAATCCGACCAGGCTTGGCATCCCGGTGCACAAGACATTTCGACAATGGTAAAACAAGTCCAGCAAGACCTCCCGGTGTGTCGACACCCTGATAGTAGCCGCGCGTATCTCGTCTCAGGACACGACCGGATGGGCGATGCTACGAGTAAAACCAATCCTCGAGTTTCCCCGTGGTGGCCCCGCAGGCTCCCCGTTTGGGACCAACACCATCAGCACTGGCCCCCCCTGTTATGTAGAATTAAGAACCCGGGGACATGACCCCCTATGCAATTAATTAATTAAATAAGTTGCTATTATGAGCGAATTAAAACCAATGTTGGGCCTTGCTGGAGGAGTTTTATTCAAAGTCGAACTGTCAAGGGGTCCCCATCCACCCATCGTGTAAGGAACACAAAATCAAGGAACATAATGCCGGTTTATTGGCGCCTAAGGTGGCATGAGTGGAACAAAACACCGACCAAAAGGCCAAGCCTTCCACCCATGCCCAGTATATAGGTGTGTTAATAATAATAATAGATATTGTGATATTCCAACAACAAGTTCCCTCCTGGAACGAACTTCATCTTCACCTGCAACTAACAACACTATAGGAGGGGCTGAGCGAGCGGGTAACATAGCCAAACAGTGGTTTTGCTAGGAAGGTGTCAAAAGGATAGAGGTTTCATGGCAACAAGGAGAGGCTGACATAAAAGATGGGTAGCGCGACATGTAACGATAGCATCGAGACAACTAAGCATGGCAATGGTAGTAAAGGTATCCAAGGGTATGATCATCTTGCCTGGGATTCCACAAGGAAGAAGAACGGATCCAAGAAGAAGACAAATCCTCACAACTCCGGAACGGAACCGAAGCTAACAGGAGAAGCAACCGGAAAGAAGCAAACAACACGGTAAACACAAAAGCATAAACATGGCATACGATGCACATCCAAGTATGATGCATGTCCGGTTTAATTATGCATAGCATGGCAATGTGCACAAACAAGTACTACAAGTTAAGTGGAGCTCAATATGCAACGAGTTGCATATTGACGAAACACCACATTTAATTATTTAATTGACTCTCGTTTATTTACAAGACAAGATTAAATGTTTGTTAACATGGCAAGAGGTGAAGCAAGAGCAAACTACCTATTTAGGCAATTTAAATGAGGCCGGAAAATAACAACAATTCTGGGAAAATCCCCATATGCATGTTTAGCAATTATTAAAGCAACAACAATTAAACATTCAAAGGTTGTTAACATGATGCGGATGACATGATCAAGTTTTATGCAATTTTAGTAAAGTTAACATGAAGAGATAAGAAGCATTTGTCACCGTGGTGCAAAGAAAAGGTGCCACGGCAACGATCCGAAAATGATGCAACGGCAACATCTCGGTTCCGGTAACTCGTTGAGAGACCGGTGCAAAAGATGACGGAGAGCGAGTCATGCAAGAAGAAAAGTGGGGTGATCCCGTCACCGGGTTCCCACGAGTCGGCGACGAGGCAACCGAGGAGCATGACAAAAGACAAAACGGGCACGAGCAAACATTCGATACATCTCATACAACACAACACGCATTCATCCACGGGTCATCGTCTCGGGGTTATACCTTCGAAGCGTTCGTTCTCGGAGGGGTTCGTGTCATCGAGGGACGTAGTGGAAGTAGTCGTTCTCGCGAGTCATGGTACAAGTTCGTAGAGGGAAGTAGTCGTTCCGTAGAGGTACACTTTATGTAGCCGTTCACGTTCCGTAGAGGTACTTGTCGCGGCATTGGACGTCTTCGGGGCGACGGTAGTCGAACTTGGAGGGGGTAACGGTAGTCGTTCACGATCGTCTTGTCATTTGGCGCCATCTTGGTCTTGGCGACGGTAGTGGTACACGGCGACGGTAGTGTCGTTCACGGAGCTCGTTTTCTGTAGATGTTCGGGTCGTCGTGGTACTTGTCGGGATCGTGGTGGTTGAACTTGACGAAACTTGAACTTGGCGAAAAACTCAAAGATGGCCTTGGCGTTCCTGGTCTTGAGGAGGTCTCCGAAAGACAACTTGGCGTCATGGCAGCACCATGACCGGCGGGAGCAGCAGCAACCGAGGAGCAGCATCCGGATGAGGGAGAGAGGCCGCTGGAGGGAGACGGCGAAGAGGCAGGGGCGGGCCGGCTGCTGCCTGGCCGAGGTCACACGAGGGCGACGCGGCGGTTCAGGCGCGTCTGAGTAGAGGACAAGGCTCGGGACGGCGGATCCTGGCCCTGCCCACGGGGCGCCAGGCGCGGTGAAGACGACGGCTTGAGGACGGGGCGCGTCGGGGCTCGGCCTTGGCGAGCGGACGGCGGGGCCCCTGACCGGCGCTGGTGATGCGGCGGGCTGCGGCCCTGGCGACGGAGGGGGCCGGCGCGAGGGGACGGAGGAGGACGGAGGGGAAGGACGCAGGGCCATGGCGCGAGGTGCTCGGGAGGAGGAGGGCCTGAGGGCCGGCGGCGCGGGGCGAGAGGGAGCTGGGGTTGAGCGAGGAGATCGAGGGATCGAGAGGATCGGGCTCGGGGGAACGGAGGAAGGAGAGTGCGATGCGGGAGGGCGAGGGGAAGAAGCTGCGGCGCTGGGAGGGAGAGGGAGGAGCGAGGGAGATCGGGCTTAGGGTTTAGGAAGAGGATGCGGCTAGCCTTGGGCCACAGGAGGAGATGGGCCTTGCAGCTGATGGGCCTAGGGGGGGCCGAGGTGGCCTGGGCCAGCTGTGGCTGGTTGCTGGGAGGCCGGCCCAGTTGGTCTATCTCTCTCCCTCTACCTAAAAATGAAATAAAAAACAAAACAAAGAAGAGAAAGAAAAGAAAGGAAGGTTAGGGGAAGAATTTGGGCATGAGGTTAATTTTCCCGTACTCGCAAAAATGTCCACGGTCCACGAAAAATAGGAGAGGCAAGAAAAGAGAAAGAGAAGGCATGGGGAAAATATGCAAGTGTGTTGGTTAATTCCAAACAAATGGAATATTTAATATAGCTCCCTAATAATATTGAGAGGATTTTATATGTTTTCAAGAGAAATCACACTTCCCTCGATTTAAATGGACCGAAGGTCCACACGATTTATTTAAGTTGAGATGCAAAGATTAAAGTCATGATGGCATGATGACATGATGCAAAGCAAAATAAATAACACAAGCACAAATGAAACACACGGGAGAACCCGGAACATCTGGAATCTCTGGAATCTTCTGGGACGTCGGTCTTCGGGCGTCACATCCTAGGCCTTTTCCTAGTAATTCCTCTAATAGTTATGGTAATTCCTACAACAACTCTTATGGAAAGATGCCTTCTGAATTTGAAACTAGGGTTAAGGAGTTTATGATCTCGTAAAAGAATTTCAATGCTTTGCTTGAAGAAAAAATGCTTAAGATTGATGAATTGGCTAGAAGTGTGGATAGAATTACTCTTGATGTCGATTCTTTGGAACTTAGATCTATCCCACCTAAGCATGGTATCAACGAGTCTCTCAAAGCCATGAGAATTTCCATTGATGAATGCAAAGAGAGAACCGCTAGGATGCGTACTAAAAGAGAGAATTATATAAAAGCATGTTCTTCTAGTTATCATGAAAATAAAGATGAAGATCTGAAAGTTTTTGATGTGTCTCCTATTAGATCCTTGTTTTCTAGTATAAATCTTGATGAAGATAGGATTGGAGATGATTCTACTTTAAGGCGTCCCAATGATTCAGAGTTTTTAGATCTTGATGCTAAAATTGTTAAAAGTGGGAGTGAAGAGATTAAAACTTTGCATAGTGATGAACCCACTACTTTGGATTTCAAGGGATTCAATTATGATAATTGCTCTTTGATTTATTGTATTTCCTTGTTGCAATCCGTACTAAACTCTCCGCATGCTTATAGTCAAAATAAAGCTTTCACCAAACACATAGTTGATGCTTTGATGCAATCTTACGAAGAAAAACTTGAGTTAGAAGTTTCTATCCCTAGAAAGCTTTATGATGAGTGGGAACCTACTATCGAAATAAAAATTAAAGATCATGAATGCTATGCTTTGTGTGATTTGGGTGCAAGTGTCTCCACTATCCCAAAAACTTTGTGTGATTTGCTAGGTTTCCATGAGCTTGATGATTGTTCTTTAAATTTGCATCTTGCGGATTCCACTATTAAGAAACCTATGGGAAGGATTGTTGATGTTCTTATTGTTGCCAATAGGAATTATGTGCCCGTAGATTTCATTGTTCTTGATATAGATTGCAATTCTTCATGTCCTATTATTCTTGGTAGACCTTTCCTTAGAATGATTGGTGCAATTATTGATATGAAGGAAGGAAATATTAGATTCCAATTTCTGTTAAGGAAAGGCATGGAACACTTTCCTAGAAAGAAAATCAAATTACCATATGAATCTATTATGAGAGCTACTTATGAATTGCCTTCCAAACATGGCAATACCTAGATCTATCATGTATCGTGCCTAGCTAGGGGCGTAAAATGATAGCGCTTGTTGGGAGACAACCCAATTTTATATTTTGTTTTTGTTTTTGCTGCTGTTAGGGAATAAATATTGCATATAGCTTCTGTTTAGATGTGGTTTTGTGTTTTGTTTAGTGTTTGTGCCAAGTAGAACCTTTGGGAAGACTTGTGTGAAGTTTATGTGATCTTGCTGTGAAAAACAGAATCGTTAGCGCTCGCTAGAATGGTCATCAGATTTTACTGGAGCGTGCTATTTAGTTGATTCTTTTTGAGGATGAATAATAGACAAATTCCTGACGTTTACCAATTTAGTTTGAATTTTTTGGAGTTACAGAAGTATGCGAAACCTGCAGATTACTACAGACTGTTGTGTTTTTGACAGATTCTGTTTTTCGTGTGTTGTTTGCTTATTTCAATGCATGTATGAGTAATATTGGGAAGTATGAACCATAGAGAAGTTGGAATACAGTAGGTTTAACACCAATATAAACAAATAATGAATTAATTGCAGTACCTTTGAGTAGTGGTTTGCTTTCTTATACTAACGGAGCTCACGAGATTTTTGTCTAAGTTTTGTGTTGTGAAGTTTTCAAGTTTTGAGTATTGCTTTGATGGACTATGGAACAAAGAGTGGCAAGAGCCTAAGCTTGGGGATGCCCATGGCACCCCAAGGTAAAATTCATGGACAACCAAAAGCCTAAGCTTGGGGATGCCCCGGGAAGGCATCCCCTCTTTCGTCTTCATCCATCGGTAACTATACTCAGAGCTATATTTTTATTCACCACATGATATGTGTTTTGCTTGGAGCGTCTTGAATAATTTGAGTCTTTGCTTGTTAGTTTGCCACAATTATCCTTGCTGGACACACCTATTTGAGAGAGTTAAATATGGCCTAGGAATTGTTAGAACACTCTATGTGCTTCACTTCTATCTTTTGAGTTAAATAGTTTTTGCTCTAGTGCTTCACTTATATCTTTTAGAGCACGGTGGTGATAATATTTTGAAGAAATTGTTGAACTCTCATGCTTCACTTATATCCATTTGAGAGTCTATTAAAACAGCATGGTAATGTGTTTAGGCTATTAAAATAGTCTTCACATGATAGACATCCAATATCAATGTAGTAAAAACTTTCACACTAAGTGCATTGAATATGACGAGAAGTTGGATGCTTGATAAATGTTTTGAGATATGAGGATAGTGATATTAGAGTCATGCTAGTGGAGTTATTATGAAATTGAGAAATGCATGTGTTAAGGTTAGTGATTCCCGTAGCATGCACATATGGTGAACCGCTATGTGACTAAGTTAGAGCATGAGGTATTTGTAAAGTGTCAACCTTTGTGTGGAGGTCGGGGGCGCGCGATGGTTAACTCCTACCAACCTCCCCCATAGGAGCATGCGTTGATTGCTTTGTTTTGATGACTCGTAGATTTTTGCAATAAGTATATGAGTTCTTATGACTAATGTTGAGTCCATGGATTATACGCACTCTCACCCTTCCACCATTGCTAGCCTCTCTTGTATCGCGCAACTTTCGCCGGTACCTTGCACCCACTATATATCCTTCCTCAAAACAGCAACCATATTATTCCTTAAAACAGCCACCATACCTACCTATCATGGCATTTCCATAGCCATTCCGAGATATATTGCCATGCAACTTTCCACCGTTCCGTTCATATGACATGCATCATATTGACATATTGCCATGCATGATCATGTAGGTGACATCATATTTTTCGCAAGGCCACCATGCATAATTTTTCATACATATCACTCTTGATTCATTGCACATCCCGGTACACCGCCGGAGGCATTCATATAGGTCATACTTTATTCTAGTATCGAGTTGTAATATCGAGTTGTAATTCAGTGAAAGTGTGATGATCATCATTATTAGAGCATTGTCCCATGGGAGGAAAGGAAAGGCTAAATCAATAAAGCTCCTCCACAAAAAAGGAAAAGAAAAAGAAAGGCCAACGAAAAAAAGAAAGGCACAAAACAGAAAAAAAAAAGAAAAAGAAAAAATAAAAAAAGAAAAGAAAAAAACGGGACAATTGCTACTATCTTTTTCCACACTTGTGCTTCAAAGTAGCACCATGTTCTTCATGATAGAGAGTCTCATGTTTAGTCACTTTCATATACTAGTGGGAATTTTCATTATAGAACTTGGCTTGTATATTCCAATGATGGGCTTCCTCAAATGCCCTAGGTCTTCGTTAGCAAGCAAGTTGGATGCACACCCACTAGTTTCTTTTGTTGAGCTTTCATACATATTTAGCTCTAGTGCATCCATTGCATGGCAATCCCTACTCACTCACATTGATATCTATTGATAGGAATCTCCATAGCCCATTGATACGCCTAGTTGATGTGAGACTATCTCCCTCCTTTTTGTCTTCTCCACAACCACCTCTCTATTCCACCCATAGTGCTATGTCCATGGCTCACGCTCATATATTGCGTGAAAGTTGAAAGGTTTGAAAGAATAGAGTATGAAAACAAGTGCTTGGCTGAAATCGGGGTTGTGCATGATATGAATATTTTGTGTGATGAAGAGGGAGCATAGCCAGACTATATGATTTTGTAGGGATAACTTTCTTTAGCCATAGTATTTTGAGAAGACATGATTGGTTTGTTAGTATGCTTGAAGTATTATTATTTCTTATGTCAATATAGACTTTTGTCTTGAATCTTTCAGATCTGAACATTCATGCCACAATTAAAAGAATTACATTGAAAAACTATGATGGTTAGCATTCCACATCAAAAATTCTGTTTTTATCATTTACCTACTCGAGGACGAGCAGGAATTAAGCTTGGGGATGCTTGATACGTCTCCAACGTATCTATAATTTTTGATTGTTCCATGCTATTATTTATGATGATCTGGATGTTTAATGGGCTTTGTCATACACTTTTATATTACTTTTGGGACTAACCTACGAACCCAAAGGCTTAGTCGAGATTGCTGTTTTTTGCCTGTTTCAGGGTTTTTACAGAAAAGGAATATCAAACGGAGTCCAAACAGAATGAAACCTTCGGGAGAGATATTTTTGGAGAAAATCACGCACGGGAGACTTGAGAACCATGGAGTAGGGGCCATGAGGTGCCCACGAGGGTGGGGGGCGCCCCCCCAAGGGCGCGCCCCCTGCCTCGTGGGCCCCACGTAAGGCCCCGGTGGCCTCCTTCCTCCTATATAAGCCTACGTACCCCAAAACCATCAGATCAACACAGAAAACCCTAGTTCCACCACCGTAACCTTCTGCTCCCGTGAGGTCCCATCTTGGGGCTTGTTTCGGAGCTCCGCCGAAGGTGGGATCTACCACGGAGTGCTTCTACATCATCATGATCGCCTCACCATGAGTTGTGAGTAGTTTACCACAGACCTTCGGGTCCATAGCTAGTATCTAGATGGCTTCTTCGCTCTCTCTGGATCTCAATACAAAGTTCTCCTCGGTCTTCGAGGAGATCTATTCGATGTAATCTCTTTTTGCGGTGTGTTTGTAGAGATCCGATGAATTGTGGGTTTATGATCAAGATTATCTATGAGAAATATTTGGTTCTTTTCTGAACTCTTTATGTGTGCTCATAATATCCTTGCAAGTCTCTTCGAATTATTGGTTTGGCTTGGCCTACTAGATCTATAGTTCTTGCAATGGGAGAAGTGCTTGGCTTTGGGTTCAATCTTGCGGTGTCCTTTCCCAGTGACAGTAGAGGCAGCAAGGCACGTATTGTATTGTTGCCATCGAGGATAAAAAGATGGGGTTTATATCATATTGCTTGAGTTTATCCCTCTACATCATGTCATCTTGCTTAAGGCGTTAATCTGTTCTTATGAACTCAATACAATAGATGCGTGCTGGATAGCGGTCGATGTGTGGAGTAATAGTAGTAGATGCAGGCAGGAGTCGGTCTACTTGTCTCGGACGTGATGCCTATATATAATGATCATGCCTACATAGTCTCATAATTATTCACTTTTCTATCAATTGCTTGAGAGTAATTTGTTTATCCACCGTAGAATATCGCTATCATGAGAGAAGCCACTAGAGAACACTATGCCCCCCGGGTCTATTCTCAACATATCAATCTACATCTACTTTACTTTTTCCGCTTTTACTTTCTGTTCTTATAATAAAAAATAGCAAAAATATAAACTATCATCTCTATCAGATCTCACTTTCGTAAGTGACCGTAAAGGGACAACCCTTATCGCGTTAGCTGCGAAGTTCTTATTTGTTTGTGCAGGTGCGAGGGACTCGCGCGTGGTCTCCTACTGGATTGATACCTTGGTTCTCAAAATCTGAGGGAAATACTTACGCTATTGTGCTGCATCTCCCTTTCCTCTTCGAGGGAATACAACGCAAGCTCGAGAAGTAGCACACCAGCACCTAGTTAGCCAACCACTCAGGGTGAAGGACTTCAACAATGAACCCAGCCGCCAAGAGATGGGCCACTTCTTCTCCAATGGCCTTGCACCTCTCTTCATTAAAACGACGAAGGAATCGTCTGACCAGTTTAAACTTCGGATCCATATTAAGAGTGTGCTCAGCGAGTTCCCTCGGTACACCTGGCATGTATGAAGGCTTCCATGCAAACATGTCCTGGTTCTCACGGATGAACTCGATGAGCGCGCTTTCCTATTTCAGATACAAGTTAGCATTGATAGTGAACTGTTGAGATGAATCACCAGGAACAAAATCGACCTGCTTGGTGTCGTTTGCCGACTTAAACTTCTACAAAGGGTCATGCTCTATGGTTGGCTTCTTCAAGGGGGTCATATCCGCTGGATCAACACTATCTTTATATAATTTCAATTCCTCTGTTGCGCAAATGGAATCAGCATAAGTAGCCTCGCCTTCTTCACACTCCAGAGCTATCTTCCTATCACCGTGCACTGTGATGGTGCCCTTATGACCCGTCATCTTAAGATGGAAATAAACATAACAAGGCCGGGACATAAATTTAGCATAAGTCGGCCGCCCAAACAAAGCATGATAAGGACTCTTGATCTTGACCACCTCAAAGGTCAATTTTTCAGCCGTGTAGTCCTGGTCATTGCCAAAAGCCACTTCCAATGTTATCTTACCCACTGGATATGCCGACTTACTAGGCACCACCCCATGAAAAGCAGTAGTAGATGACTGAAGATCCTTGTCAGTCAAATTCATACGGTGAAAAGTACCATAGTAAAGGATATTGATACTACTGCCTCTGTCCATAAGCACCTTTGTAACCTTGTATCCTCCCACCCGAGGTGCCACCACTAAAGCCAATTGACCCAGATTATCAACCCGGGGTGGGTGATCCTCACGGCTCCATAGGATAGGCTGCTCAGACCACCGCAAATATCGAGGGACCGCAAGTTCAACCGAATTCACTACCCACTTATGAACTTTCTGATCTCGTTTGCACAAACTCGTGATAAACACATGATATTAACCACTATTCAGCTGCTTTGGATTATTATGATAGCCGGATTGATGCTGTTGATTCCCTTGGTTAGATTATTGATTGAAACCACCTTGATTATATTGCATGGGCCCTAAAAACCGGAGCTTGAGCTGCCGCCTCCAAAGCCAGGCCCGTGAGAGCCGGGTCCTGACCCGCCATGCGGGCCATGCTAGTCCTGATTAAAGCCGGAATTTCTATACTCCCTCATGATAAAACAATCTTTCCATAGATGACTGGCCGGCTTCTCTTGAGTGCCATGCTTTGGGCAGGGTTGATTCATCACCACATCAAGATTAAACTTTGCCCCCCCAAACCGAGGATTTGAGGCTTTCCCCTTACGACGCTGATTATTATTCTGTGTATTGATATTAGCCACAAAATCTGAACCTCCGTCGGGTTGCTTGAGCTTACCTGATGGCTTCTCGCCCCTCGTTGGTTACCCCAAGTGGAAGGTTTGAGATGCAGTGTAGCGGTAGTTTTCCCTTGGCAAAGATACCAAGGATCGAATCCCCTCAGACTCCGAGGGTCAACAAGAAGGTGTCAACTGCTAGCGGCGCAACTTAGCGATTGACAGGATCTGCACACAGATGCAAATAACTTTGCTCCCAACGAGTACAGAGAGGTTGTCAATCCCTCCGGCCTTGTCGTTTACAAAGGATCAAACACAAGAGATTATAGTGATAGGTATGACTGCAACTAGTAAATAAGAACAGGAAATAAATAACGGGTGTGATCAGTGATGGTAATATGGACCGGGGTCCCATGATGTTCACTAGTGATGTCTCTCTCCCAAAAGACGATAAAATCGCTAAGCGAGGTAAACAAATTACAGCTGGGCAATTGACAGGATTATGTGCGCAAACCAATGCTAACTATGCTGCAAAGAAAGGTAGAGGCTCAAAAGCATGGGCGGTACGCCAAGGCAAGTAGACCGAAATCCATCTGCATCTACTACTAATCATCCACCTTGAGATATCTATCCAGAACATCTCGCTGGTATTAAGTTGCGAGTCCCACCCATAGTGTAAACTCAAAGCAACAGACAACTGCATTAAAAGAACTTTGCATAAAGTAAACAATCCTTGCACCCGCAACTACAAGCACCGTTGTTTTCCCCCTTGTGGCAACAACACATCCCCTAGACTCATGTTTCTGTCACTCAAGCTAGTCATCGAGGGGCATGAACCCACAATCAAGCATAACGTTCCCTCTTGGAGTTACTACCTACTACTTGGCCAAAGCACTAAACAGCAACGAAGAACATGCAAGAATTACTCAAGAACATAAATATAAAAGAGGTGAATCAAATATATTACTCACACACAATCTGAACATAATCTCATAATCCATCGGATCCCAGCAAACTCATCATAGCAACAGCATAAGGATTACATATGTGCCTCGATCATGTAGGGCAGCTCACGAGGTCTAATCGGTGAAGAACAAAGAGGGGAGGAGAACATCACATAGCTACTGGTCATGGACCCATGGTCCAAGGGGGACTACTCACAACTCATCCGGGAGGCGTCCATGGTGGTGGAGAAGCTCCTGGTGGTGATCCTCCCCTCCGGCAGGGTGCCGGGAAGAGTTCTCCTGGTGCTCCCGATCTTGGAAGCGCGGCGGCGGCGGAACATAGATGAGATCGTGAAAAAGGGTTCCGTCCTCGAGGGTTTTGGGACGCGGTGTAAATATATGCCAAAGGGGGGCGTCAGAGGGGCTAAGGGGGGCCCTGGCGCCCTGGCGGCGCGGCCAGGAGGGGGGCCGCGCCCTCTGGCTGCCTGGAGCCCTGGTGCCCCCCCTCTGGCCCTACTTTGGCCGCATGGAAGCTTCCGGAACGCTGATTTTTCATATATTTTTCCCGGGATTTTTCTGGCAATTTACGTAATGGGAAAACCTGAAATACAAAAATAGCAGAAAACAGAAACTGTCACTGGGGTGCACTGAGTTAATAGGTTAGTCCAAATATGATCAAAAGTGTATGGAAGTGCATACATATCATAGCAATATCACACAAAAGAGGCATGGAGCAAGTAGAAATTATAGATACGTTTTGGACGTATCAACATCCCCAAGCTTAATTCCTGCTCGTCCTCGAGTAGGTAAATGATAACAAGCATAATTTCTGTGGTGACATGCTACCAACCATATAAGGACTTTTCACAGTCACATGACAAATGCTTACTGAGACAATGAATCTGTAGTAATTAAGTTGCCTCATGAGAATATCACAAAGAACTGAAAGTTTTACAATGTGATACTGAAACACTCAATAGATTTGTAGTGAGCATGGTGTGCAAACATGACAAAGTGGTACCTCGCTTGCCCCCTTTAGTGAAGCAAAACATAAATGCAGGGGCACCTCCAAAGTTTAAATGACGACTAGATACAATGATTTCAGAATAAACGATATCATAATCATGCAGAAGACAATGGTACTTTGGGACAATGCACATTACACTCAGAATGACAATCATGCTCTCAATAGTTGGTGCTTTAAAGAAAGAAGGTGGAGACTCTCGAACCGTGGCTTTTGATGGCAAGGTTGAAAATCCGTGGTCGGAAACAAAAACTAAACATGTACCAGAGCTCTTGGTTTTTAAAAACAAAGGTAAAAATTATTTTTGGGATATGCATATTTCATCAACGAATGCTAGTAGATAACTCAATTACTTCTCGAGATGGACAAGTTTCGAGGAACGGCTCCCGTACGAGGACGATCACATCCCCTTAATCTCCTTTGTTTATCACTGCCAAAGTTTTCTGATTTCTCATGAACAAAGCGTGAAGGAGGGTTTGTTTGTTGTATATTTTTTAATGAGCCGGGCGCACTCTTTGCCAGTTCCTTCTCGTATTAGGGGTTTGCACATTAGACATGCAATCCCGGGGTGAAGCTTGTCCAACTTAAAAAGATCATGAATTAACTACTACTTCCTCATGAGCTAAAACAGAGGCACAAAAGAGAAATGCTTTTTTGATTAATTTCGAGATGGTACACGAAAGTCTTCGTTAGGAATGGCAAGTAAATACCATGTATAGGAAGGTATGGTGGACTCATATGGCATAACTGGTTTAAAGGATTTTGGATGCACAAGCAGTCGGTCCGCTTAGTACAGGCGAAGGTTAGCAAAAGACTGGGAGCGACCAACTAAGAGAGTAATGACGGTCATAATCATGCAGAGCGACAAAGCAACATTGAATCGGGCATGGAAGTTATATCGCTACTCAGAAATCAAAGATCATCAAGGCTTGATAGACTTTCTTTACAGTCTTAAATATGCGTGAGCATATGCCAAGTCAATCAAAATAAATTCTTGGAGGAAGATATCACTAAACCATACCACATCATAGGCAGACAAATCATGTTGGTACTTCGATAACACATTAAGAACCCCCCAGCTATTCGAGACTAACCATAAGAAAACATGAACTACTAAGCACCATTATGCACATAACATTTTTATCATAGACATATCAACCAGTGCAACAGAAGCCAACTCTCTTAGCAAGATAAGCATGATAACTCAAGAGAGTTCCAGCGACCAACTAAACAAAAGCTCTTTAAAAAGTAAAGCATGAAAACTAAGAGCTGAACATGATAGTAGCTATTGAAAGACAAAGAACATACACAACAAAGATAAACATGAAAATCCCATGTTATGTTCTAGGTTGAAGTGGAGCGTGTTTCTCTCCCACACAAAGAAATATGGGTTCCAACTCGTTATGAACAGCAAGAAAAGCTAAAGAAAACTAAAAAGGAAACTAAAAGCAAGACGCTCCATGCATAGCACATAACACATGAAGTGATTAAAATATAGTGGAACGAAAGACGAACTGATAATTGTTGATGGAGAAGGGGATGCACGGGGGCATCCCCAAGCTTAGACGCTTGTGTCTTCTTGAATATTTCTTGGGGGTGCACGGGGGCATCCCCAAGCTTGAGCGTTTGACACTCCTGAATCTTTTTATCATCTTCCCTCGCACACTTGAAAACTCCCTTCATACATAACTCATCATAATCTGATTAGCGAGGTTAGTACCCATAATGAAATAATTTTTCCTTGCTAGAAATAAGGATAATCTTGAAGGTCTACTTTTTGTCAAGATTGCCAAAAGGTTTTTGCAAAGAAAAAGCAAGCTCAAGGTTTGCAAAACGAAGAAAAGGCAAAACAGTATAGAATCTGTGAAAAACAGACCAGCAGGTAGTAAATAATTTTTCGGGGCACTTCTGCAACTCAAATCAAAAAACTCAGAACAGACGCCCGAAAGCCAATTGTATAGAGCATGCTGTCGAAAAAATTCAGACCAAAAAGGTGAGCTGGTGATTTTATACGAATTTTTCTGTCCAAGGAAAGAATCTGTTTCCTGGACAACACGTCACAACTTTTGAACTTTCTTGCAATCAGAGGCTAAACTTGGCACAAGGCTGAAAAGTAAAGATACAATGATGATGCTACTGTAGTAACAAACATCAAGACACAACAAAAGCAAAATAAAATTTTATTCATTGTGGGCTGCCTCCCAAAAGCGCTTTCTTTTATGCCTTTAAGCTAGGCATAATGCAAAAAGAGATCAAGTTTTATCAAGAGTAAAAGAATAGCTAGCCCGTATAACGGACTCAAAAGGTAACTTAATCTTCTTTCTAGGGAAGTGTTCCATCCCTTTCTTGAGAGTAAATTGGAATTTTATATTCCCCTCTTTCATGTCAATGATAGCACCAACGGTGCGAAGAAAAGTACGTCCCAAAATAATTGGACAAGAAGGTTCACATTCAATATCCATAATAGTAAAATCAACGGGAACATAATTGTCATTGACAATGATAAGAACATCGTCGATCCTCCCCAAGGGTTTCTTTATGGAAGAATCAACAAGGCGAACACCAAAAGAACAAGAATCAAAAGGTTTCATTTTAAGCATATCATATATTCTTTTGGGCATAACGGAGGTACTAGCTCCAACATCACATAAAGCATAGCAAGAGAAGTTATTCAACTTAATTTTAATCATAGGATCCCAACCATCTTCTAGCTTTCTAGGTATGGAGGCTTCTACCCTAAGTTTCTCCTCACTATCTTTGATGAGAGCATTAGTGATATGCTTTGTGAAGGCAAGATTAAGCGTGCTAGTGTGGGGATCTCTAGACATCTTGTGAAGGAAATCAATAACTTCGGTAAGGGTGCAATTATCAAAATCAAGGTCATTACTATCAAGTAAAGTGGTAGTGGTGTCCTTTAGGCTCGCTTGTTTGGTAGTTTCTATGGTCATAGCATCACCGTTAATAGGTCCAATGGGACCAGGAGTGCATTGGGTGCTAAGAGTTTGGATATCCTCAACAACTTGGATAGTAGCAACAGTGTGGTGGGTAGGAAGGTTCTTAATTCTATCTTCTTCCTCCCTTTCTCTAGCCCATCTCTCTTTAAGTTTAGCCAACATCCTAATGTTTTCATTAATTTGCACTTGAATAGCATTCATAGGAGAGGTCTTCCTCTCCTCAAGAGGGGAAGTTCTAATTTTAAGCAATTCTACCTCATGGGCTAAATTGTCTACCTTCGAAGAGAGATCATCTAGTTTGGATAGTTTTTCTTCTACACTCTTATTGAAGGCTTTTTGGGTAGTGATGAAATCTTTAAGCATAATCTCTAGTTCAGAAGTGGAGTTCTTGGTGCTAGGATAAGCATTGTTGTTCCCATAGGAATTAGAGGGGAACGGTCTAGGATTGCTACCAAAATTACTCCTATAAGCATTGTTATTGAAATTGTTTCTAGAGATAAAGTTCACATCTACTTGATCTTGAGCAATCAAAGAATTTAAAGGAACATCACGAGGATCAATAGAAGATTGCTTGGAAAGTAGAGACATGATCAAGTCAACTTTTTCATTTAGGGAGGAAATCTCCTCGACAGAGTTTACCTTCCTACCTGTTGGAGCGCGTTCGGTGTGGCATTGGGAATAATTGGTCATCATCTCATCGAGAAGCTTGGTGGCAGCACCAAGTGTAGTTGACATAAAGGTTCCTCCCGCGGCCGAATCTAACAGGTTCCGCGAGGTAAAGTTCAAGCCTGCATAAAAAGTTTGGATAACAATCCAAGTAGTCAAACCATGAGTAGGGCAGTTCTTGACAAGAGATTTCATGCGTTCCCAAGCTTGGGCAACGTGTTCATTATCCAATTGTTTGAAATTCAATATGTTACTCCTTAGTTGGATAATTTTAGCAGGTGGATAGTACTTCCCAATAAAGGCATCCTTGCACTTGTCCCAAGAATCTATGGTATTTCTAAGCAAAGATTGAAACCAAATTTTAGCTCCTCCTCTCAAGGAGAAAGGAAAAAGCTTAAGCTTAACAATATTACCATCTATTCCTTGGTACTTTTGCATATCACAGAGTTCAACAAAAATGTTTAAGTGTAAAGCAGCATCATCTCCAGCACCGGAGAATTGATCTTTCATAACTAGGTTTAGTAAAGTAGGTTTAATTTCATAAGAAGGTGCTGAAGTGGCAGGTGTAGTAATAGGCGTGCAGATAAAGTCATCGTTGTTATGACTAGTGAAGTCACTCAACTTGGTGTTCTCGGTGGAACCCATAGCAGCAAGCAAGCAAGATAACTATTTTTGTGATTTTTGATAAAGGGAACTAAAGCAAAAACTGAAAGGTAAACTAACAAGACTAAAAAGCAAAGGTAAAAGATAGCGTGCAACTCCCCTATCTTGAAGAGTGGAGTCCCCGGCAACGGCGCCAGAAAACTTTGCTTGATGGCTTCTCGCCCCTCGTTGGTTACCCCAAGTGGAAGGTTTGAGATGCAGTGTAGCGGTAGTTTTCCCTTGGCAAAGATACCAAGGATCGAATCCCCTGAGACTCCGAGGGTCAATAAGAAGGTGTCAACTGCTAGCGGCGCAACTTAGCGATTGACAGGACCTGCACACAGATACAAATAACTTTGCTCCCAACGAGTACATAGAGGTTGTCAATCCCTCCGGCCTTGTCGTTTACAAAGGATCAAACGCAAGAGATAATAGTGATAGGTATGACTGCAACTAGTAAATAAGACCAGGAAATAAATAACGGGTGTTATTAGTGATGGTAATATGGACCGGGGTTCCATGATGTTCACTAGTGATGTCTCTCTCCCAAAAGACGATAAAACAGCTAAGCGAGGTAAACGAATTACAATTGGGCAATTGACAGGATTATGTGCACAAACCAATGCTAACTATGCTGCAAAGGAAGGTAGAGGCTCAAAAGCATGGGCGGTACGCCAAGGCAAGTAGACCGAAATCCATCTGCATCTACTACTAATCATCCACCTTGAGATATCTATCCAGAACATCTCGCTGGTATTAAGTTGCGAGTCCCACCCATAGTGTAAACTAAAAGCAACAAAAAACTGCATTAAAAGAACTTTGCGTAAAGTAAACAATCCTTGCACCCGCAAGTACAAGCACCGTTGTTTTCCCCCTTGTGGCAACATCACATCCCCTAGACTCATGTTTTTGTCACTCAAGCTAGTCATCGAGGGGCATGAACCCACAATCAAGCATAACGTTCTCTCTTGGAGTTACTACCTACTACTTGGCCAAAGCAATAAACAGCAACGGAGAACATGCAAGAATTACTCAAGAACATAAATATAAAAGAGGTGAATCAAATATATTACTCACACACAATCTGAACATAATCTCATAATCCATCGGATCGCAGCAAACTCATCATAGCAACAACATAAGGATTACATATGTGCCTCGATCATGTAGGGCAGCTCACGAGGTCTAATCGGTGAAGAACAAAGAGGGGAGGAGAACATCACATAGCTACTGGTCATGGACCCATGGTCCAAGGGGGACTACTCACAACTCATCCGGGAGGCGTCCATGGTGGTGGAGAAGCTCCCGGTGGTGATCCTCCCCTCCGGCAGGGTGCCGGGAAGAGTTCTCCTGGTGCTCCCGATCTTGGAAGCGCGGCGGCGGCGGAACAGAGATGAGATCACGAAAAAGGGTTCCGTCCTCGAGGGTTTTGGGACGCGGTGTAAATATATGCCAAAGGGGGGCGTCAGAGGGGCTAAGGGGGGCCCAGGCGCCCTGGCGGCGCGGCCAGGAGGGGGGCCGCGCCCTCTGGCCGCCTGGAGCCCTGGTGGCCCCCCTCTGGCCCTACTTTGGCCGCATGGAAGCTTCCGGAACGCTGAGTTTTTATATATTTTTCTCGGGATTTTTCTGGCAATTTACGTAATGGGAAAACCCGAAATACAAAAACAGCAGAAAACAGAAACTGGCACTGGGGTGCACTGAGTTAATAGGTTAGTCCAAATATGATCAAAAGTGTATGGAAGTGCATAAATATCATAGAAATATCACACAAAAGAGGCATGGAGCAAGCAGAAATTATAGATACGTTTTGGACGTATCATTACCACTATTACCTTGACCCGGCATATTATGCTGCTGTCCCGTGGCATTGCCATTCTTATTTCCCTTGCCAGTCTTCTCCTCATCAGACTCAGGATCCTTAGTACCATTAGAGTTGGCATACTAGACGAGAGCCGCCATGAGCTCTCCCATATCATTGCAGTGGTGCTTAAGCCGTCCCAGCTTCTGCTTGTGGTGTTGGCATAGATCGAGAATAGGATTTGTCACTCCGAGTGTCGGAGAGGTATCTCCTGCCCTCTCGGTAATACTCATCATAATAAGCCCTGCAAGCAAATGACTAATGAGTTAGTCACGAGATGATGTATTACGGAACGAGTAAAGAGACTTGACGGTAACGATATTGAGCTAGGTATGATGATACCAACGATCGAATCTCGGACAAGTAACATACCGATGACAAAGGGAACAATGTATGTTGTTCTGCGGTTTGACCAATAAAGATCTTCGTAGAATATGTAGGAGCCAATATGAGCATCCAGGTTCCACTATTGGTTATTGACCGGAGATGTGTCTCGGTCATATCTACATAGTTCTCGAACCCTGTGACAGCCTGGATTTTGTCCTTTTCTTTTTCTTTTAATTTTCTTGGATTTCTTGATTTTATTTGTTTTTCAGTGGCTATGTGGTTCTGAAACTTGGGAAGATCATGTCTTCCTAGGTTTTATAGTGGCTTGCCATCCTTCTCATCATCCCAAGACCCTGTCATTTCCATCCTTGATCTAACCCAATATTATTTTTCTAAGGAATATTCCTTTCCTATTAAAGGAATAATTCTTTTTGCCCTAGGTTGTGAAGCAACCTATATCTCTGTCATTCTAAAAATTCCCAAGTAACTCTCATAATTTTTTTGGGTCCTATCTTGCTCAAATATGGGAAAACATTTCATTGCCATGTTCAAAAATAATCCTCCAATAATCATTTTCCTATTATGCCCTAAATGGCACTTTGTGAAGAAAGTGCTATTTATCTTTGCCCAATTGACTCCAGACTTCTTGGACATCTTTTCATGTCCATATCTTTGCCCTGTGCCAAATTGCATACTAATTTGCCTAGTAATTATTTTTCAGTGATTTTCCAAAGTTTCTGTCCAGAAAGGAACTTTATGAAGGAATTATATTCTAGACATATCCAAATGAGTTGAAACTTTGTCACATCCTTAATTTGTCCAAATCATGACTTTCTACCAAATTTGGGCTCATAGAGATCATCTATGTGAGCTCAGCTCCGAATCTTGGTTTCTGGTCAGATTTTCACTTTGTGAAGCAACCCTATTTTACCTTGCTTCATTTGATCTGAAAATTTACCAGGACATTCTTACATCTACATCTACTCCCTCCACCAAGTTTTGGATCAATCCACTTACCCATTTACCCTCAGTAAATTTTCCTAGTTACTGGTCAGAATGGAGTTTTGTGAAGCAAATGCCACTTTGGTAACTCCAAATGGCATGAGATTTTTACAGCAACTCCATATACTCAACTAACTCCACTCCACCAAATTTCAGATCATGACACTTAAGTATGTGAGTGCAACATCATTGTGCCCTAATCTGGCCAGTTTTGCACTTTCTACAGCAAGTGTCATCTAAACTCCTCCTCTTAGTCTGATTTTTGGTGATCTGCATCACCTTAGTGTAATATCATCGCCAGACAAACTAGTTACTGAGTTACCAAGCTGGTTTAACCACAAGAAGTTACAAACCCCTTCTTGTTGAGTTACTTTGGAGCTAAGTGCAAATCTCTTCTTTGCCCCTGGACCAATTTCTTTCTGCAAATTTATTAAGGGCACTAAGGTCCATCTACTGGACATGGTTGGCCACGCCAAAGCGCTCCGTTCGCACCAGTGCGCGTGGTGATCACGCTTGCGTCATGCACAGCGCGTGCTCTGGATCGATCCAGCCACTGTTCTCGTCGCCTCCCTCCTCGTCTCGACCTCCATCCTTGTCCAGGAGCTCCCCCGTGCTCAACTGCATCGCCCTGCATCGATGACTCATCGTGGTTTTCCAGCATTGCGCCGTCACAATAGTGCCCTTGCGATGCCCAGCCTCTGACCTCCATTAGAGCACTGCTCAAGCTCGCTTGTGATCTCTATAGCCCTCCCCTCGCCTATATAAGGACCCCTCGACCCCTCCCGCAGCTCACCAGCTCCTCCCTCGCCTCATTTGACCACCAGAGCACCTCTCCCTCGCTTCTGCACGTGGCCGTTCACCATGGCCGCCTCGGTCTCAGCATGGTTCCGGTGCGCCTAGCCCTCCCTGCACCCCCTCTCCACGTCTATCGTGTTACCCTCATCCCTATGAGCCGCCCCCGGCTACTTTCCCTTCGCCGGAGACGGCTGCAGCGCCGATAACCACCACCATCAGAAGCTCTCTGTAACCTCCCAACGCCACAGACTCCCCTCCATCCCACTCCTCCCTGGCGGTCCCTTTGCCACTGAACGGGACTGGTGCACCACCCCGCACCTACCGGTGCCATTCTCTCGTACGGAGACGGCCGGAGCCGTGAGCCCCATCGCCGGCCGCCTTCTCTCTGCCTCCTCCGAGCGCTGCGCCTCGCCGTCGTTCCAGGCCTCACCGGCGCTGGCCGGCTGATACGCCCAAAACGTATCTATAATTTCTGCTTGCTCCATGCCTCTTTTGTGTGATATTGCTATGATATTTATGCACTTCCATACACTTTTGATCATATTTGGACTAACCTATTAACTCAGTGCACCCCAGTGCCAGTTTCTGTTTTCTGCTGTTTTTGTATTTCAGGTTTTCCCATTACGTAAATTGCCAGAAAAATCCCGGGAAAAATATATAAAAAATCAGCGTTTCGGAAGCTTCCATGCGGCCAAAGTAGGGCGAGAGGGGGGCCACCAGGGCTCCAGAAGGCCAGAGGGCGCGGCCCCCCTCCTGGCCGCGCCGCCAGGGCGCCTAGGCCCCCCTTGCCTCTTCTGACGCCCCCCTTTGGCATATATTTACACCGCGTCTCGAAACCCTCGAGGACGGAACCCTTTTTCGTGATCTCATCTCTGTTCCGTCGCCGCCGCGCTTCCAAGATCGGGAGCACCAGGAGAACTCTTCCCGGCACCCTGCCCGAGGGGAGGATCACCACCGGGAGCTTCTCCACCACCATGGACGCCTCCCGGATGAGTTGTGAGTAGTCCCCCTTGGACCATGGGTCCATGACCAGTAGCTATGTGATGTTCTCCTCCCCTCTTTGTTCTTCATCGATTAGACCTCGTGAGCTGCCCTACATGATCGAGGCACATATGTAATCCTTATGCTGTTGCTATGATGAGTTTGCTGGGATCCGATGGATTATGAGATTATGTTCAGATTGTGTGTGAGTAATATATTTGATTCACCTCTTTTATATTTATGTTCTTGAGTAATTCTTGCATGTTCTCTGTTGCTGTTTATTGCTTTGGCCAAGTAGTAGGTAGTAACTCCAAGAGAGAACGTTATGCTTGATTGTGGGTTCATGCCCCTCGATGACTAGCTTGAGTGACAGAAACATGAGTCTAGGGGATGTGTTGTTGCCACAACAAGGGGGAAAACAACGGTGCTTGTACTTGCGGGTGTAAGGATTGTTTACTTTACGCAAAGTTCTTTTAACGCAGTTGTCTGTTGCTTTGAGTTTACACTATGGGTGGGACTCGCAACTTAATACCAGCGAGATGTTCTGGATAGATATCTCAAGGTGGATGATTAGTAGTAGATGCAGATGGATTTCGGTCTACATGCCTTGGCGTACCGCCCATGCTTTTGAGCCTCTACCTTTCTTTGCAGCATAGTTAGCATTGGTTTGCGCACATAATCCTGTCAATTGCCCAGCTGTAATTTGTTTACCTCGCTTAGCTGTTTTATCGTCTTTTGGGAGAGAGATATCACTAGTGAACATCATGGGACCCCGGTCCATATTACCATCACTGATCACATTCGCTATTTATTTCCTGTTCTTACTTACTAGTCGTAGTCATACCTATCACTATTATCTCTTGCGTTTGATCCTTTGTAAACGACAAGGCCGGAGGGATTGACAACCTCTCTGTACTCGTTGGGAGCAAAGTTATTTGTATCTGTGTGCAGGTCCTGTCAATCGCTAAGTTGCGCCGCTAGTAGTTGACACCTTCTTGTTGACCCACGGAGTCTCAGGGGATTCGATCCTTGGTATCTTTGCCAAGGGAAAACTACCGCTACACTGAATCTCAAACCTTCCACTTGGGGTAACCAACGAGGGGCGAGAAGCCATCAAGCAAAGTTTTCTGGCGCCATTGCCGGGGACTCCACTCTTCAAGATAGGGGAGTTGCACGCTATCTTTTACCTTTGCTTTTTAGTCTTGTTAGTTTACCTTTCAGTTTTGCTTTAGTGTCCTTTATCAATAATCACAAAAATAGTTATCTTGCTTGCTTGCTCCTATGGGTTCCACCGAGAACACCAAGTTGTGTGACTTCACTAGTCATAACAACGATGACTTTATCTGCACGCCTAGTACTACACCTGCCACTTCAGCACCTTCTTATGAAATTAAACCTGCTTTACTGAACCTAGTTATGAAAGATCAATTCTCCGGTGCTGGAGATGATGCTGCTCTACACTTAAACAATTTTGTTGAACTCTGTGATATGCAAAAGTACCAAGAAATAGATGGTAATATTGTTAAGCTTAAGCTTTTTCCTTTCTCCTTGAGAGGAGGAGCTAAAATTTGGTTTCAATCCTTGCCTAGAAATAGCATAGATTCTTGGGACAAGTGCAAGGATGCCTTTATTGGGAAGTACTATCCACCTGCTAAAATTATCGAACTAAGGAGTAACATAATGAATTTTAAACAATTGGATAATGAACACGTTGCCCAAGCTTGGGAATGCATGAAATCTCTTGTCAAGAACTGCCCTACTCATGGTTTGACTACTTGGATGGTTATCCAAACTTTTTATGCAGGCTTGAACTTTACCTCGCGGAACCTGTTAGATTCGGCCGCGGGAGGAACCTTTATGTCAACTACACTTGGTGCTGCCACGAAGCTTCTCGATGAGATGATGACCAATTATTCCCAATGGCACACCGAACGCGCTCCAACAGGTAGGAAGGTAAACTCTGTCGAGGAGATTTCCTCCCTAAATGAAAAAGCTGACTTGATCATGTCTCTACTTTCCAAGCAATCTTCTATTGATCCTCGTGATGTTCCTTTAAATTCTTTGATTGCTCAAGATCAAGTAGATGTGAACTTTATATCTAGAAACAATGTCAATAACAATGCTTATAGGAGTAATTTTGGTAGCAATCCTAGACTGTTCCCCTCTAATTCCTATGGGAACAACCATGCTTATCCTAGCACCAAGAACTCCACTTCTGAACTAGAGATTATGCTTAAAGATTTCATCACTACCAAAAAAGCCTTCAATAAGAGTGTAGAAGAAAAACTAAACAAACTAGATGATCTCTCTTCGAAGGTAGACAATTTAGCCCATGAGGTAGAGTTTCTTAAAATTAGAACTTCCCCTCTTGAGGAGAGGAAGACCACTCCTATGAATGCTATTCAAGTGCAAATTAATGAAAACATTAGGATGTTGGCTAAACTTAAAGAGAGATGGGCTAGAGAAAAGGAGGAAGAAGATAGAATTAAGAACCTTCCTACCCACCACACTGTTGCTACTATCCAAGTTGTTGAGGATATCCAAACTCTTAGCACCCAATGCACTCCTGGTCCCATTGGACCTATTAATGGTGGTGCTATGACCATAGAAACTACCAAACAAGTGAGCCTAAAGGACACCACTACCACTTTACTTGATAGTAGTGACCTTGATTTTGATAATTGCACCCTTACCGAAGTTATTGATTTTCTTCACAACATGTCTAGAGATCCCCACACTAGCACGCTTAACCTTGCCTTCACAGAGCATATCACTAATGCTCTCACCAAAGCTAGGGAGGAGAAACTTAGGGTAGAAGCCTCCATACCTAGAAAGCTAGAAGATGGTTGGGATCCTATGATTAAAATTAAGTTGAATAACTTCTCTTGCTATGCTTTATGTGATTTTGGAGCTAGTACCTCAGTTATGCCCAAAAGAATATATGATATGCTTAAATTGAAACCTTTTGATTCTTGTTCTTTTGGTGTTCGTCTTGTTGATTCTTCCATAAAGAAACCTTTGGGGAGGATCGACGATGTTCTTATCATTGTCAATGACAATTATGTTCCCGTTGATTTTACTATTATGGATATTGAATGTGAACCTTCTTGTCCAATTATTTTGGGACGTCCTTTTCTTCGCACCGTTGGTGCCATCATTGACATGAAAGAGGGGAATATAAAATTCCAATTTCCTCTCAAGAAAGGGATGGAACACTTCCCTAGAAAGAAGATTAAGTTACCTTTTGAGTCCGTTATACGGGCTAGCTATTCTTTTACTCTTGATAAAACTTGATCTCTTTTTGCATTATGCCTAGCTTAAAGGCATAAAAGAAAGCGCTTTTGGGAGGCAGCCCACAATGAATAAAATTTTATTTTGCTTTTGTTGTGTCTTGATGTTTGTTACTACAGTAGCATCATCATTGTATCTTTACTTTTCAGCTTTGTGCCAAGTTTAGCCTCTGATTGCAAGAAAGTTCAAAAGTTGTGACGTGCTGTCCAGGAAACAGATTCTGTTCTTGGACAGAAAAATTCGTATAAAATCACCAGATAATCTTTTTGGTCTGAATTTTTTCGACAGCGTGCTCTATACAATTGGCTTTCGGGCGTCTGTTCTGAGTTTTTTGATTTGAGTTGCAGAAGTGCCCCGAAAAAAATTATTTACTACCTGCTGGTCTGTTTTTCACAGATTCTGTCCTATTTTGCCTCTCCTTTGTTTTGCGAACCTTGAGCTTGCTTTTTCTTTGCAAAAACCTTTTGGCAATCTTGAGAAACAGTAGACTTTCAAGATTATCCTTATTTCCAGCAAGGAAAAATTATTTTATTATGGGTACTAACCTCGCTAATCAGATTATGATGAGTTATGTATGAAGGGAGTTTTCAAGTGTGCGAGGGAAGATGATAAAAAGATTCAGGAGTGTCAAACGCTCAAGCTTGGGGATGCCCCCGTGCACCCCCAAGAAATATTCAAGAAGACTCAAGCGTCTAAGCTTGGGGATGCCCCCATGCATCCCCTTCTCCATCAACAATTATCAGTTCGTCTTTCGTTCCACTATATTTTAATCACTTCATGTGTTATGTGCTATGCTTGGAGCGTCTTGCTTTTAGTTTCCTTTTTAGTTTTCTTTAGCTTTGCTTGCTGTTCATAACAAGTTGGAACCCATCTTTCTTTGTGTGGGAGAGAAACACGCTCCACTTCAACCTAGAACATAACATGGGATTTTCATGTTTATCTTTGCTGTGTATGTTCTTTGTCTTTCAGTAGCTACTGTCATGTTCAGCTCTTAGTTTTCATGCTTTACTTTTTAAAGAGCTTTTGTTTAGTTGGTCGCTGGAACTCTCTTGAGTTATCATGCTTATCTTGTTAAGAGAGTTGGCTTCTGTTGCACTGGTTGATATGTCTATGATAAAAATGCTATGTGCATAATGGTGCTTAGTAGTTCATGTTTTCTTATGGTTAGTCTCAAATAGCTGGGGGGTTCTTAATGTGTTATTGAAGTACCAACATGATTTGTTTGCCTATGATGTGGTATGGTTTAGTGATATCTTCCTCCAAGAATTTATTTTGATTGACTTGGCGTATGCTCACGCATATTTAAGACTGTAAAGAAAGTCTATCAAGCCTTGATGATCTTTGATTTCTGAGTAGCGATATAACTTCCATGCCCGATTCAATGTTGCTTTGTCGCTCTGCATGATTATGGCCATCATTGCTCTCTTAGTTGGTCGCTCCCAGTCTTTTGCTAACCTTCGCCTGTACTAAGCGGACTGACTGCTTGTGCATCCAAAATCCTTTAAACCAGTTATGCCATATGAGTCCACCATACCTTCCTATACATGGTATTTACTTGCCATTCCTAACGAAGACTTTCGTGTACCATCTCGAAATTAATCAAAAAAGCATTTCTCTTTTGTGCCTCTGTTTTAGCTCATGAGGAAGTAGTAGTTAATTCATGATCTTTTTAAGTTGGACAAGCTTCACCCCGGGATTGCATGTCTAATGTGCAAACCCCTAATACGAGAAGGAACTGGCAAAGAGTGCGCCCGGCTCATTAAAAAATATACAACAAACAAACCCTCCTTCACGCTTTGTTCATGAGAAATCAGAAAACTTTGGCAGTGATAAACAAAGGAGATTAAGGGGATGTGATTGTCCTCGTACGGGAGCCGTTCCTCGAAACTTGTCCAGCTCGAGAAGTAATTGAGTTATCTACTAGCATTCGTTGACGAAATATGCATATCCCAAAAATAATTTTTACCTCTGTTTTTAAAAACCAAGAGCTCTGGTACATGTTTAGTTTTTGTTTCCGACCACGGGTTTTCAACCTTGCCATCAAAAGCCACGGTTCAAGAGTCTCCACCTTCTTTCTTTAAAGCACCAACTATTGAGAGCATGATTGCCATTCTGAGTGTAATGTGCATTGTCCCAAAGTACCATTGTCTTCTGCATGACTATGATATCGTTTATTCTGAAATCATTGTATCTAGTCGTCACTTAAACTTTGGAGGTGCCCCTGCATTTATATTTTGCTTCACTAAAGGGGGCAAGCGAGGTATCACTTTGTCATCTTTGCACACCATGCTCACTACAAATCTATTGAGTGTTTCAGTATCATATTGTAAAACTTTCAGTTCTTTGTGATATTCTCATGAGGCAACTTAATTACTACAGATTCATTGTCTCAGTAAGCATTTGTCATGTGACTGTGAAAAGTCCTTATATGGTTGGTAGAATGTCACCACAGAAATTATGCTTGTTATCATTTACCTACTCGAGGACGAGCAGGAATTAAGCTTGGGGATGTTGATACGCCCAAAACGTATCTATAATTTCTGCTTGCTCCATGCCTCTTTTGTGTGATATTGCTATGATATTTATGCACTTCCATACACTTTTGATCATATTTGGACTAACCTATTAACTCAGTGCACCCCAGTGCCAGTTTCTGTTTTCTGCTGTTTTTGTATTTCAGGTTTTCCCATTACGTAAATTGCCAGAAAAATACCGGGAAAAATATATAAAAAATCAGCGTTCCAGAAGCTTCCATTCGGCCAAAGTAGGGCCAGAGGGGGGCCACCAGGGCTCCAGGCGGCCAGAGGGCGCGGCCCCCCTCCTGGCCGCGCCGCTAGGGTGCCTCGGCCCCCCTTGCCTCTTCTGACGCCCCCTTTGGCATATATTTACACCGCGTCTCGAAACCCTCGAGGACGGAAACCTTTTTCGCGATCTCATCTCTGTTCCGCCGCCACCGCGCTTCCAAGATCGGGAGCACCAGGAGAACTCTTCCCGGCACCATGCCGGAGGGGAGGATCACCACCGGGAGCTTCTCCACCACCATGGACGCCTCCCGGATGAGTTGTAAGTAGTCCCCCTTGGACCATGGGTCCATGACCAGTAGCTATGTGATGTTCTCCTCCCCTCTTTGTTCTTCATCGATTAGACCTTGTGAGCTTCCCTACATGATCGAGGCACATATGTAATCCTTATGCTGTTGCTATGATGAGTTTGCTGGGATCCGATGGATTATGAGATTACGTTCAGATTGTGTGTGAGTAATATATTTGATTCACCTCTTTTATATTTATGTTCTTGAGTAATTCTTGCATGTTCTCCATTGCTGTTTATTGCTTTGGCCAAGTAGTAGGTAGTAACTCCAAGAGGGAACGTTATGCTTGATTGTGGGTTCATGCCCCTCGATGACTAGCTTGAGTGACAGAAACATGAGTCTAGGGGATGTGCTGTTGCCACAAGGGGGAAAACAACGGTGCTTGTACTTGCGGGTGCAAGGATTGTTTACTTTACGCAAAGTTCTTTTAATGCAGTTGTCTGTTGCTTTGAGTTTACACTATGGGTGGGACTCGCAACTTAATACCAGCGAGATGTTCTGGATAGATATCTCAAGGTGGATGATTAGTAGTAGATGCAGATGGATTTCGGTCTACTTGCCTTGGCGTACCGCCCATGCTTTTGAGCCTCTACCTTTCTTTGCAACATAGTTAGCATTGGTTTGCGCACATAATCCTGTCAATTGCCCGGCTGTAATTTGTTTACCTCGCTTAGCTGTTTTATCGTCTTTTGGGAGAGAGACATCACTAGTGAACATCATGGGACCCCGGTCCATATTACCATCACTGATCACATCCGCTATTTATTTCTTGTTCTTACTTACTAGTTGTAGTCATACCTATCACTATTATCTCTTGCGTTCGATCCTTTGTAAACGACAAGGCCGGAGGGATTGACAACCTCTCTGTACTCGTTGGGAGCAAAGTTATTTGTATCTGTGTGCAGGTCCTGTCAATCACTAAGTTGCGCCGCTAGGAGTTGACACCTTCTTGTTGACCCTCGGAGTCTCTGGGGATTCGATCCTTGGTATCTTTGCCAAGGGAAAACTACCGGTACACTGCATCTCAAACCTTCCACTTGGGGAAACCAACGAGGGGCGAGAAGCCATCAACGGCCGCGGGAACGGGCGCGCCAGGTCCCGCCTCACCCGCCGGTGGCCTCGCCATGGCCGGGGGTGGCCGGAGCCGGCCGGCCCCATCACCGCTTCTTCCTCTGCCCGACCTGCTCTGCTTCACGGGAGCACAGGTGCGAGGAGGAAGAAGACGAGCGCCTGGCCCCCTCCCCCTGCGCTTGGGCCCCACCTGGAAGTGGCTCCAGCCACGGGTCCACGTGGATAAGTGGAGACGAATTTCCCTGGGTACGCTTTCTTATTCAGAAAACGTATTCTTTGTCAACTTCGGCTCAGAATGCGCTTTCCTGTCCAGAAAGCGTATTTTCTCAAATCTGTTTCTGTCTTATCCACTCAGGGACCGGTTTTCTAAAGAAATATTCATAGATTGGTCCCTCTCCTTCAACACCTCACAACTTTTCAACTATAACTCCGAATCAGGTGATTCCAAAGCCCACTTCTTTGTATCGACGAGCTCTTTCTGTTGGTACCATTTTCACCTAGTGTTCACACTGTGAAAATGACCATTATGCCCTTGCCTCTAATCAGCCCCCTCCGAGAGAGAAGCATTTCGGCGTTTCATTCCGCGGCTTCACCGCACTTCTTCCCGGAGTCTCCGTCACCCCCAGGCAAGCCACAATAGCCACTTGCATGATAGCCATGCAGTAGCCATGGTTTTCAATTTGAATATTTAATAAAATTTTGCCTGTTATATGTGTGCTTGTTTGCTACTGCTGTCGTTGTTTCGGTTATGCTCGTGGTTTCATGCTCACTTTCATGCTATGATCTGATGCTTCTTGTTAGCGTATACTAATTGCTAGTATCTTGTTACCATGTATGCTTGATAGTAGAAGTACATGCTAGTAGTAGTAATGCTCATCTATTGCATGCTTGTTGTCTGTCAAGTACTGTTGATATGCATGTTTCGTGTCAACTATTTAGTTACATGCTTACTTGGTAGCGTTCTTGCTATGTTCTTGCATGGTATTTATTTATGATGCTAGTGGTCATGTTATGCCATGAGTAGTTTTATACTTGGGATATTTATTCCAGTTAGTATGCCATGCTCATTTGGATATATGCTTCATTGTGGTTATGCTCGATGCTTATGCTTCACCTCCATGCTTATGTTGATACCATGCTCATGCATTAGAGTTGCATCATGTTATTTTTTTATGGCTCATCATCATTTGCATTCAAGTTTAACCGGATTAAATTGAACTTGAACAACTGTTGGCTTAGTCATGGTGCCAGCATATCGAGCTGACTAGTGCAACCACACTTGCCTTTATGTGAAGGTCCTAACTGGGTCTATTGTCATGCCTCTCGCCGGTGCCTCCATCGAGGGAAGGTTATCGGCACGCGCTACCCTGATCAGGTAGGCGGACATAACCTTGTGTGCCCGTTGTTGTTGTTGTTATGGATTCGGGTCCCCGTGTGGGACCGTTTATGTTTGGCCACGACGGTGGTCGTTGTGTCTTTGGTAGACACAGGGCCACCCAGGACAAGCCAAGTGGGGAGTGAGTCAGAGTGGCCAGGAGAGTGTCATGGCAGTAGATCGGTTTTGTCGAAACGTCGTTGGTCCACCCGAATGGGAGTGCGAGGCCATGGGTTCCGTAGTGTGGGTATAGTGCACTACCTCTGCAGAGTGTGTATATTAAATCTATCGATAGCCGCGCCTGCGGATAAGGGCCCAGTTCGTAGTTGGTCACACTATGAGTCAACAGTGATAATAATAATGTGCTTAATAACAACCCCGGTTCGATAATGAGACAAGTTGGTTGTGATCGCCGGAATGATCACCGTGGTATCGAGGATACCGAGTTGTTGAAGATTCATGATGTTCTGCGAGAAACGTGGGTAAAGATCAAGCTCCTTGTGGTCATTTGATGATTACTATGGTATTGTTTATACCAAGCTTGATTTGATCCTGAGATGATCATGTAATGTCCGAGGTTGGTAAGTGATGCATGTGATGGTTACGAGGTAACACGAAGAGAATAAATGGTGCATGTAGTGTCATCATGTTGCATGCTAGTATCATCAGATTTATATGCTCATGCCATGATCATATATTGTCGTAGCAATATTATGTTCATGTTGGTCATGCCATGTTATCCTGATGATCTCATGATAATTCCTGATTAACATGTAATTGCCATGCTATTGTTTTCCTTGAATGCTTATGGTTATTGTGAGCTTGCAAGTACATTCAATGTACTGACCTGGCGTGTCATGCCAGCTTGCAGGTCGTGCCTGGATTGCTTGCTTGTTTGGTGTTGTTCCCGTGTTCGCGAGCTAGGACAAACGTTCCAGCCAGAGTCCTTGTGGATTGGAGTCCATCATCGTCCTTCGTTGTTCCGCTGCCAGTAGTTCCACTGCTTGGAGTTGTTATGCTGCTTGTATAGAGCAACCGTGGTTGGCGTAGTGTCGCCGTACCGATGTTATTCATTGTAATATCGAAACCCTTGTATTCATATTCGTGTTGTAATAGAAAGCTGGTTTGTTCCATGCTAAGCTGTTCCGTATTCCAGAAAACTTCACCTCGATCTCTGGGCTGGTATACGGGGCGTTCCGGTTTCTCTGAGCCGGGGTGCCACAAACCTGTAGGGTCTGCACGCTTAACGTTCAATGACGATTCGTATTATGAGTTATGTGTTTTTGATGACCGAAGATTGTTCGAAGTCCCATATGAGATCACGGACATGACGAGGAGTCTCGAAATGGTCGAGACATAAAGAATGATATATTGGACAATGTTATTCGGACACCGGATTAGTTCCGGGGGTTATCGGATAATATCGGAGTGCTGGGGGGGGGTTATCGGATCCCCCGGTGGAACTAATGGGCCTTAGTTGGCTTTAGGGGAGAGAGAGGAGAGGCCACAAGGGCTGGTCGCGCACCCCCATGGGCCTAGTCCGAATTGGATTAAGGGGAGGGGCGGCGCCCCCTCTTTCCTTCTCCTCTCCCTCTCCTTCCTTCCCCCTCTCTTCCTTTTGGTGGAAACCTACTAGGACTAGGAGTCCTAGTAGGAATCCCCACTTGGGGTGCACCCTTGGGGCCGGCCGACCCTCCCCTCCTCCCTCCTTTATATACATGGGGAGGGGGCACCCTAGAACACACAAGCCAATCTTTTAGCCGCGTGCGGTGCCCCCTCCACAGTTACACACCTCGGTCATATCGGTGTTGTGCTTAGGAAAAGTCCTGCGCTGGTAACTTCATCATCACCGTCACCACGACATCATGCTGACAAAACTCTCCCTCGTCCTCAACTGGATGAAGAGCTCAAGGGACGTCATCGTGCTGAACGTGTGCTGGACACGGAGGTGCCATACGCTTGGTACTTGGATCGGTTGGATCGTGAAGACGTTCGACTACATCAACTGCGTTACTAGAAGCTTCCTCTTTCGGTCTACGAGGGTACGTGGACACACTCTCCCCGCTCGTTGCTATGCTTCTCCTAGATAGATGATACGTCTCCAACGTATCTATAATTTTTGATTGTTCCATGCTATTATGTTATCATTCTTGGATGTTTTGCAATCATTTTATAGCCATTTTATATCATTTTTGGTACTAACCTGTTGACATACTGCCAAGTGCCAGTTGTTGTTTTCTGCATGTTTTTTACATCGCAGGAAATCAATATCAAACGGAGCCCAAACAACGCGAAACTTTTTGGAGATATTTTTTGGGCCAGAGACACCTGATGGGCCAAGGCGGCACCTGGGGAGTGCCCCGAGGAGGAACAATCCACCAGGGCGCGCCAGGCCCCCTGGCGCGCCCAAGTTGGTTGTGCCCACCTCGGTAGCCTCCCGCACCACCTCTTTGCTCTATAAATACCAAAATATTCCAGAAACCCTAAGTGAGTCGACGAAATATTCATCCAGCCGCCGTAGAGTCCAGAAACACCAGATCCAATCTAGACACCATCACTGAGGGGTTCACCGCTGCCATTGGCACCTCTCCGATGATGCGTGAGTAGTTCCTTGTAGACCTACGGGTCCGTAGTTAGTAGCTAGATGGATTCCTCTCTCTCTCTCTCTCTCTCTCTCTCTCTCTCTCTCTCTCTTGATTATCAATACAATGCTCTCTTGGAGATCCATATCATGTAACTCTTTTTGCGGTGTGTTTGTTGGGATCCGATGAACTTTGAGTTTATGATCAGATCTATCTTTTTATATCCATGAAAGTTATTTGAATTTCTTTGATCTCTTATATGCATGATCTCTTATAGCCTCGTATTTATTCTTCGATATTGGGTTTTGTTTGGCCAACTTGATCTCTTTATCTTGCAATGGGAAGAGGTGCCCGGTAGTGGGTTCGATCTCACGGTGCTTGATCCTAGTGACAGAAGGGGAACCGACACGTATGTATCATTGCCACTAAGGATAAAATGACGAGATCCATATGTAACGCCATAGATAAACAGATCTTATCTACATCATGTCATCATTCTTAATGCATTACTCTGTTTTTCCATGAACTTAATACACTAGATGCATGTTGGATAGCGGTCGATGTGTGGAGTAATAGTATTAGATGCAGGCAGGAGTCGGTCTACTAATCTTGGACATGATGGCTATGTAATAATCATTGCCTAGATATCGTCATGATTATTTGAAGTTCTATCAATTGCCTAACAGTAATTTGTTTACCCACTGTTTGCTACTTTTCTCGAGAGAAGCCACTAGTGGAACCTACGGCCCCGGGTCTTCTTTCTCATATATTTGCCTTTGCGATCTATTTTCCTTTGCTTTTATTTTCAGGTCTACTAAAACAGAAACACAAAAATACCTTGCTGAAATTTATCTTATTTATCAACCAATCAACCAATATTTATATCTCTCTCACGTTCGTTACCCGAAAGGGACTGACAACCCCTTTAACACGTCGGGTTGCGAGGTGTTGTTATTTGTGTGCAGGTGCTGTTTACATTGTGTTGATTGGTTCTCCTACTGTTTCGATAACCTTGGTTTCACATCTGAGGGAAATACCTACCGCCGCTGTGTTGCATCATCCCTTCCTATTTCGGGGAAAAAACCGACATAGCTTTAAGAGACATCAAAAGGAATTTCTGGCGCCGTTGTCGGGGAGCACCTTCAACATAACCAGGTTCCTAATCACAAATCTCATTTTTCATCTCCCCGACTTCACAAGCATTTACCGCTTTTATTCGCCATCTTTTCCATTTGCCGTTTTTCCGGTCGGATCTATCGCCACTTGTGTTCTTGTTTACAATTGGTCAAAAAATGACGCAAGAGAACACTAAGTTGTGTGATTTTTCCAATACAAACAACACTGATTTTATTGGCACTCCGATTGCTCCTCCCGCCACTAGTGCGGAGACTTGTGATATTAATACTGCTTTGTTGAATTTTATCATGAAAGATCAATTTTCCGGCACTCCTAATGAGGATGCCGCGTCCCATGTCAATACCTTCGTGGAATTATGCGATATGCAAAAGAAAAGAGACATGGACAACGATATTGTGAAATTGAAATTTTTTCCGTTTTCTTTGCGAGATCAAGCAAAAATTTGGTTTCCTTCTTTACCTCACAATACCATTGATTCTTGGAACAAATGCAAAGATGCTTTTATCACTAAATATTTTCCGCCAGAAAAAATTATATCCCTTAGAACCCAAATCATTAATTCAAGCAACTTGAACATGATCATGTTGCACAATCTTGGGAAAGGATGAAAATGATGCTAAGGAATTGCCCAACTCATGGGTTAAATCTTTGGATGATCATACATTTTTTTATGCGGGATTGAATTTTGTTTCACAAAATCTTTTGGATTCCGCCGCTGGAGGAACTTTTATCGAAATTACTTTGGGTGAAGCCACCAAGTTACTTGATAATATTTTGGTGAATTATTCGCAATGGCATACCGAAAAGGCGCCTACAAGCAAAAAGATTAATGCGGTTGAGATTGATTCTTTGAATGAAAAAGTTGATGCTCTTATGAAAATGTTTGCTAGTAAAAGTGCTCTTATTGATCCTAATGATATGCCTTTGTCTACCTTGATTGAGCAAAGTAGTGATGCTATAGATGTGAACTTTATCTCTAGAAATAATTTTTATAGCAATGCTTATAGAGTTAATTTTAATCCTAGGCCTTTTCCTACTAATTCCTCTAATAATTATGGTAATTCCTATGGAAATCAATCTTACAATCATAATAGGAATACCTCTGATCTAGAGTATAATATGAAAGAATTTATCAATACTCAAAAAGTTTTCAGTGCTCCCATAGAAGAAAAATTGAATAAGATCGATGATATGTCTAAGAGTATCGATAGGATTTCTCATGATGTAGAAAATCTCAAGTTGAAAATTTTTGTGCCTAAAGTTGAAGAATCAATTAAAGCTCTTTATGTTTCTATGGATGAAATTAAGAAAAGAACCGCCATGCTTAGGTTTAAACGAGAATTTTTAGAAAAGGCGTTTTCTAGTGATTGATTTCATAAAAATGATGAAGACATTAAAATGATTGGTGTTTCTTCCATTGATTCTGTGTTTAATAAAGTTCAACTTGATGATAAAGGGACTGGAGAAGAGTCAACTTTAGGTAGAAGGCGTCCCAATATTTTGGAGGGTGAAAATCTTGTTGAAATTTTTGATAAAAGTGGGTTTGGAGAGGTTAAGACTTTAACTAGTGATGCACCCACTATTTTGGATTACAAAGACTTTAATTATGATAGTTGATCCTTGATTGATTGTATTTCTTTGTTGCAATCCATGATTAATTCACCCCATGCTTATGAACAAAATAAAGCTTTCACTAAACATATTGTTGATGCTATGATGAAAGCTTTTGAAGAAAAATTGGAATTAGAAGTTTCAATTCCCTAGAAATTGCATGATGAATGGGAACCCACTATCAAAATCAAAATTAAAAATTATGAGTGTTTTGCTTTGTGTGAATTGTGTGCTAGTGTTTCCACTATTCCGAAATCTCTTTGCGATGTTCTTGGTCTTACCAATATTGAAGATTGCTCTCTTAATTTGCATTTGGCGGATTCCACTATTAAAAAGCCAATGGGAAGGATCAATGATGTTCTTATTCTTGCAAATAGGAACTATGTACCCATAGAATTTATTCTTCTTGATATCGTTTGCAATCCGTCTTGTCCTATTATACTTGGTAGACCGTTTTTGCGCACTATTGGCACGGTGATTGTCGGTGTACTAAAGTAGGGGTACCTTTGTATCCCGAACTTGTGCACGGGCAGTCGCAGCGTCCCGTGGCAAGGCTTGCCGTGCGACCGCCAAGGTCCACTGTGGTTCTTCTGGAGTCATTCAAGAACAAAGTATTCAAGCTAAAGAAACAAGGCCCCGGCAAGAGGAGCTTGCCGGGAAGGCCACTCAAGGCTCAAGACCACTTCTTTGGCACAGGACCCTGGCAAGAGGAGCTTGCCGGGAAGGCCAAACATGGCATTTCAAGAGACTTGCCGAGACCCGCCGTGCGTCCCGGCAAGGCCCGGAGAGCGGCAAGCTCCCGGGCGCGACAAGATAGCAACCGCGGCAAGGCGCTTGCCGCGGCAAGCTCCTACTAAGTACCCGCGCTCCAGCACATCCACCCACGCGTCGCCCTGGGACCCTTCCAGGCGCACGTGGCAGAAGGTTGTGCAGCCTGGGGTACACGGTGGCGAGCTGTGATGACGAGGCCACCGTCGTGGCAGACGGTGGCGCCCTGGCGGATGCTTTTTGCACTATTTGGAGCGACGACGACGGGCATTTAATGCCCTTGTCCCCTGCCATCAGAGTTAGGTATAGAGCGCTATGCATACACTGTTCCAACTACCACCCACTTTACGTTTTTACCCTCGACTGCGTTGCCACCTGTCGGTGACCCCTTTGACCTATAAAAGGAGGCCCATGCGCAACGTAGAGGGGGTTCCGATCATCGATCACTCTCACGCTCGGTCTTGTTAGCGATCAGCACTATAGCTCTTCTCGCTCCCGAGCCAAGAACGCAATACAAACCAAGGCAGGAGTAGGGTTTTACGCATCCGTGCAGCCCGAACCTGGGTAAACTGCTCGGGTGTTCGTCTCAATCCGCTCTTTGTGCATCCTCCGCCCCCTTGCCATACCGAAAAGGGGCTCCGGTCCCATAGGTGTTCGTGGGCGATCAGTTTCCCCGACATCTTTGGCGCGCCAGGTAGGGGGTGCGTCGAGTTTGTTTGAACCTGATCCGGCGTTCACGCGGGCGAAATCTCCACCAACTTCATCGACTTCATCGATATGCCGCCGAAGAAGAAGGCTTCGGAGGCAGCAGGCCCATCCGCGTCGATCCCGCCACCGCCGGAGCCAACGGCTGGTGGGGTAGACGCCGACGGGAGGACGGACGTCGGCGAGGAAACTCACGGCGCCGCCAAGTCCAAGGACAAGACGGACGACCGAGCGCACTCCAAGACCTCGGCGTCCGTGCACGCACCCCGCCCCTCTTAGGAGGCGCGGGACCGGCAGCGACGTGGTACACAAGGTACCATACGCTTGCTGGGCCAAGGTCAAGCTGGTGGTTCGCGGGACGCTCAAGGCCAACATGCTGGCACGAGCAAGGCGCGGTTGCCGGGACGAGACGCTGCTCCTTCTAATGCAGTTAGAAGTCCGAGCATATCTCGCTCCTCGCACCGCTCACCACCGCTCCCCGCCACTCCAGCAGAAGCTCTAGCTAGAGCTCGGCTACTCCTCGACTTCCCTCTAGCGGCCGACAAGGCCGACGACTGGAGGACCACCATCCAAAGCGTCATCGCCTTTGCCAACAACAACACTCCGCAGCAGCCGGCGACGTCGCGGCCGCGGCAAGTTAGCCAGGCGCGGGCTGATGGAGACAAGACCGCCGGGGGTGCAACCACCATGCACTCCCCGCCCCGAAGGCCAAAATCGCCGACTCGTCGGATCAACATCGACGACGACTCCACAGCGTCATCGGATCCGCGAGCTCGCCGCGATCAGCGCCAAGTCCTTGACGACCGACGGCAAGAAGACGCTCGAACCCGCATCGAGCGTCGGAGAGAAGCGCGGCGTCAATCTGACCAGTGCGCTAGGCCCATTGTTGACGAGCACGCGCCCGGGGGACCAGGCGACCTGCCGTACGCGGCAGGATGCCCTGCGTTCACCCGTGAGCTGCGGCAAGTCCAGTGGCCCAGCATGAAGAACTTCAAGCCCGACGTACCCGAGAAGTACGACGGCAAGACTCATCCGTCAGAGTTCCTCAGCATCTACACCATCGCGGTGCAGGCTGCCGGGGGACGAGACGAGAAGATACTCGCGAACTACTTCCCGCTAGTGCTCAAGCCAAACGTCAGATCTTGGCTCATGCACTTGCCAGAAAACTCCATTTCTTCTTGGGCCGACCTGTGCCATCAGTTTGTCGGCGCCTTCATGGGCGGCCACAAGCCCCATGGCCAGGAGAGTGACCTTCATATACTCGCCCAGAGAGAAGGGGAGTCCCTGCGTAAGTATATCCAGAGATTCAGCCGCGTCCAGCACAACATCCCAGACGTCCACTCTGCCGCGGTTATTAGCGCGTTCCACCAGAACGTGCGTAACCGCAGGATGAGGGAGGAAATGGTGATGTGCAAGATCCGAGACGTCAGCGAGCTTTATGCCCTGGCCGACAAGTGCGCACGCGCTGAGGAGGGGAGGAAACTCCCCGGAGAGGATACTGGAGCAGGGGGATCAGATAGTGAGGACGCCGCCCCGGCAAAGAAGAACCGGCGGCGGAACAACAGGAAAAAGAAGAACAAAGAAGTACTGGTCGTTGAGCAGTCCGGCAAGGAGGCTGGCGCCAAGAAAGCCCAGGCTGGCAGCTCCGGCAAGGAGACTGTGGCGGCCGCCGACAAGCAGGACGTCTCCGACAAGCAGTACTGCAAGATCCACCGCACCAAGGGCCACGACCTCCAAAACTGCAAATGGGTCGAGTATCTCGTCGAGCAGCAGAAAGCTGAGTACGAGCGACGCGACAAGCAGAAGTCCCAGGGAGGTGGTGGAGAGTCCGGCAAGAAGCGGCCATTCTATGGCCGGGGAGGACGCCGTGGCAAAGCCAAGCAGCGGCAAGGAGATAGACCTGCCCGCGGCCGCGACAAGGACAAGGATGAAGATGACGACGAAGACATGGATGACGGAGATAACAGCGAGCAGGAGTTCCAGAAGGCCACGGAGGTTCTGTGCGTTGACGGTGGTGCTTCTCTGCATACTTCCCACCGCCAACTCAAGCAATGGGTGCGGGAAGTTAATGCGGAAGAACCGCCCGTCGAGTCGCGCAAACTTCTGAAGTGGTCCAACACGCCCATCATCTTTGACATTGAGGACCACCCTGATCGCACAACTGCGGTCGGGTGCTTGCCGATGTTGGTTTCACCAACTATCCGCAACCTCAAGGTCACCAAGATGCTGGTTGACGACGGGGCCGGCCTGAACTTGTTCTCCTCCGCTGTGGTTCGGAAACTCCAGATCCCCGACAGCGAGCTCGAGGAAACCGGCACATTCCAAGGGATCAACCCGGGGAGGAGCAAGCCGAAGGGGAAGATCACGCTGCCAGTAACATTTGGCGGAGAGCTGAACTTCAGGACTGAGAGGATCACCTTTGACGTCGCCGATATCCCATTACCCTACAATGGGATACTTGGCCGTCCAGCGCTCGCCAAGTTCATGGCAGCCTCTCATTATGCTTACAACATGCTCAAGATGCCGGGCCCGATAAGCGTCATCTCTGTCCCCGGCGACAAAAAAGATGCCCTTATCTGTGCCGACAAGATTTACCGGGACGCAGCAGCCGCAACAGATAGCAAGACACTTGCCGCTGAAGCTCCCGGGGGGAAGAACAAGACCAAGTCCGGCAAGAGCTCTGGGGCCAACTCCGGCAAACGCACCTCTTCGGAGTGCTGCGCTGCCGTCGAGGACGCGCCATCGAGCTCCACCGGCAAGTGCAAGAAGGCGATGGCAGCTCCACCAGAGACAAAGAAGGTGTCCGCCAAGGAGGACAACACTGGTGGTACTTTCACCATCAGTGCCACGCTCAATCCCAAATAGGAAAGCGCGCTCGTTGCTTTCCTGCGGGCGAATGTCGACGTGTTTGCATGGCAACCGTCTGACATCCCCGGTGTTCCCAGGAAAGTGATTGAGCACAAGCTTGCCGTTTGTCCTCACGCGCGGCCCGTCAAGCAGAAAGTTAGAAAACAAGCGGTGGAGCGCCAAGAGTTTATCGCTGAAGAAATCAAGAAGCTGGAAGCGGCAGGCCTTGTCAGAGGCGTACTCCATCCCACGTGGTTGGCCAACCCTGTTGTCATGCGCAAGGTGAATGGGATGTGGAGGCTTTGTATAGACTTCACCGATGTGAATAAAGCTTGTCCCAAAGATCCATTTCCCTTGCCGCGCATTGACCAGATTGTTGACTCCACAACTGGATGTGAGTTGCTTTCATTTCTTCATGCATATTCAGGATACCACCAGATATTTATGGCTGAAGAAGATGAGGAGAAGACCGCATTCATCACTCCATGTGGCACTTACTGCTTCATACGCATGCCCTTTGGATTGAAAAATGCCGGTTCAACTTTTGCAAGGGTAGTCCACACTGCTTTTGAGCCACAGATACACAAAAATGTAGAAGCTTACATGGATGATATAGTGGTCAAAAGCAAAGACAGGGCTACTCTGATTCAAGATCTAGATGAAACCTTTGCGAATCTGCGCAAGATCCAACTCAAGCTCAACCCCGAGAAGTGCATGTTTGGAGTCCCCTCCGGCAAGCTTCTCGGGTTCTTTGTATCCCAGAGAGGGATTGAAGCCAATCCCGACAAGATTAAAGCCATCGAACAGATCGAAGCTCCGTAGCGCGTCAAGGATGTACGAAGACTCGCCGGCTGCGTGGCTGCTCTCAGCAGATTCATCTCTAAGTCAGCAGAACGCGCCCTGCCGTTTTTCAAGATTTTGAAAAAGGCAGGTCCGATGAAATGGACTTCGGAAGCGGAGGCAGCGCTGCAGGACTTGAAGAGGTACCTGTCTTCCACTCCAATACTTGTCGCACCTAGGCCACAAGAGAAGTTGCTGCTATACTTAGCAGCAACCAATCAAGTGGTTAGTGCTGCGTTAGTAGCGGAAAGGGAGGCAGATGATGAGCCAACAGCCCCGGCAAGCACATCCAGCGACAAGCAGGGGGCTTCCCCGACAAGCTTTGGTCCCGACAAGGATGGAACTGCGCAGATGCAAGAGGAAGTGCGGAAGAAGATGGTGCAGCGCCCAGTCTACTTCGTCAGCTCCCTTCTGCAGGGGGCTAGATCAAGGTACTCTGGAGTGCAGAAGCTGCTTTTCGGCCTTCTTATGGCCTCGAGAAAGCTGCGCCACTACTTCCAAGCACACGAGATAACAGTGGTCACTCGCTTTCCGCTGAAGAGGATACTGCAAAATCCAGAAGCAACAGGCAGGATTGTCGAGTGGGCACTGGAGCTGTCAAGCTTTGGCCTCAAGTTTGAAAGCACTTCAACTATCCAGAGCAGAGCTTTGGCAGAATTCATAGTAGAATGGACACCAACGCCAGATGAAGAGATTCCAGAGACGAGCATTCCCGTCAAAGAAGCAAGCAAAGAATGGATAATGTACTTTGATGGTGCTTTCTCGCTGCAAGGCGCCGGTGCCGGCGTGCTGCTTCTCGCACCCACCGGAGAGCACCTCAAGGACGTCGTCCAAATGCACTTTCCCAATGAACAAGCAACGAACAATACTGCAGAATATGAAGGTTTGCTTGCCGGCATCAGAATCGCGGCAGAGCTTGGGATCAAGAAGCTGATTGTGCGGGGTGACTCGCAGTTGGTCGTCCACCAAGTGAACAAGAGCTACCAGAGTCCTTTGATGGAAGCATACGTCGACGAAGTGAGAAAGCTTGAAGAGCACTTTGAAGGCTTACAGATGGAGCACGTTCCAAGAGCTCAGAACGATGTCACAGATGGCCTGTCAAAGTGTGCTGCATTAAAGCTACCTGTGGAACCGGGGATCTTTGTGCTCAAGCTAACTCAACCATCCGTAACACCATCAACTGGGCAGAACAAGAAGAGAAAGTTGGTTTCTGGTGACAACTTGCCGGCAGAGCTTCCTGAAGCCGCCGCCAATAAGGTCCCCAAGGTCAACGACAAGATTGCTGAGGAACGGTCTGCTCGTGCTAACCCTAGGGTTTGTACAGTTGAAGCAGGCGTCCCCGACAAGTTTTGCTCCGACAAGCTTGCCGGGGAACGTCAAGATCCGGCTGAGCCACAAGTTCTTGCCGTGGAAGCTGACGTTCCCGCAGCAGCACATATGCCTTTAGTCCTTGTCGTCGAGTCGCAAGCTCCGGCATGGGCACAACAGATCGTCCTTTTCCTCCAGACAGGAGAACTTCCCGAAGAGCCGGAAGAAGCAGAAAGAATAACCCGGCAGTCAAGTATGTATCAGTTTGTCGGCAAAGAACTATACAGAAAAAGACTTAACGGTGTGAAATTGAAATGCATTCCCCGGGAAGATGGACAAGAGCTGTTGGCAGAGATACACGGAGGCATATGTGGCCACCACATCGGCGCCAGAGCACTTGCCGACAAAGCGTTCAGGCAAGGTTTCTTTTGGCCAGAAGCCCTCCAGGATGCAACTGCGCAAGTAACCAAGTGTGAAGCATGCCAGTTCCATTCCAAGCAGATACATCAACCAGCTCAAGCTCTCCAGACGATCCCTTTATCCTGGCCATTTTCGGTCTGGGGGCTCGACATCCTCGGCCCCTTTCCCCGCGCAGCCGGGGGCTTTGAGTACTTGTACGTTGCCATCGACAAGTTCACAAAGTGGCCGGAAGTAGAACCAGTGAGAAAGGTGACCGCACAGTCAGCAGCCAAGTTCTTCAGGTCGATTGTTTGCCGTTTCGGAATCCCTAACAGGATCATCACCGACAACGGCACACAATTCACAAGTCGCACCTTCATTCGGTACGTCCAAGACCTTGGCGCCAAGGTGTGCTTCACTTCTGTTGCTCACCCGAGGAGCAACGGTCAAGCGGAGAGGGCAAACGCTGAAGTGCTGCGCGGACTCAAGACGAGAACTTTCGACAGGCTGCGCAAGTGCGGAAGAAACTGGATCGAGGAGTTGCCAGCGGCTCTTTGGTCGATCAGGACGACACCAAATCGAGACACTGGACATACACCCTTTACTCTTGTCTATGGAGCAGAGGCAGTTCTCCCCACGGAACTCGTATACGGGTCGCCTCGAGTGCTCGCTTATGATGAGCTCGAGCAAGAGCAGCTGCGACAAGATGACGCATTGCTCCTTGAGGAAGACCGTCTTCAGGCTGCTGTACGAGCTGCTCGATACCAGCAAGCTTTGCGCCGCTACCATAGCCGCAAGGTTAAAGCCAGAAGTCTCGAGGAAGGCGACCTTGTTCTTCGGCGCGTTCAGTCCGCCAAGAATTCCAACAAGTTGACGCCGAAGTGGGAAGGCCCTTATCGGGTAAAACAAGTCACTAGGCCCGGCGCAGTCCGCCTAGAGACCGAAGATGGCTTACCGGTGAGCAACTCCTAGAACATTGAACATCTTCGCAAGTTTTACCCATAAGGCGCGGCTGCCATGATCCGCTCTGACAACCACCTTTTGTAAAAGTCTTGCCGTTGTTGCATGTAATCCTTTGTACAAAGCCGGGCGCAAACCCCGTGCATCAGTAAAGCTTATGTGGATCACACAATTTGTCATTTCACGCCTTTTCATTTTATTGCATATACTATCTGACACTTTGTGCAGCACCTACCCCCGGTAAGAAATAATGAGCCCGAGAGCTCCATATCTATATTCTCTCTTCTGCCTTCTTTCTCCAGCAGAGGAAGGTCTCCTCGCGCACAAGTTTGCCGGGGGGGAGGAGATAGGTATGGCCCAAGTGCCGTTCAAGAAAGCCTTGCCTTGCCGGGAAGCAAACGACATAAAAGCTAAGTTGCCAAAGTTTGAGCAATCAAAATTTTAAATTTTTGAGTTATCTTCCTTGAACGACCACACTTTGTATGGAAAACCTGTGCGCGGAGGAACCAACTCGTGGCTAGCCGCGCCCTTTCGAGCACGCTCAACGATTTAAGTGTGCTGCGACTAATGTCGCTCCCTTGTTTCGTTTTTGAGTTCGCTCAACAACCTAAGTGTGCTGCGACTAGCTACGACAAGGTTTCTTGTCGGCAACGACATTGCCAGCAGGCTGCTGAAGTTCCGCACTCAGCGCTCGCGGCAAAGGTCCCTAAGCCGGCAAGTTCCCTAAAAGCGTAGGGTAAAAGTATACAAAGCAAGGAAGTCAAGTAAAGGAAATAACATTGCATTAACTACCCAAGATAAAGTTATATTACAAAGCAACTTGTCGCAGTACTAATAGACTATTGTTCATAACGTAGTTGGCAGCGACAAGGAAAGGAGAAAGTGAACAAGACTAATCCGCGCGGTCGCCCTCGACCCTCTTGATGCCGCCCACCTTGTTCACAATAGGCGCGACAAGGGCCTTGAGCGCCTCCTGGTCAACGTCCGGCGGCAAGGTCCTGAGGACGTTGGTGAGGTTGAGGCCTGGGTTGCGGTGCACTATCTTCATCAACACCTTCTCGAGGGCCCCCGCGCAGAGCCTGCGCGACTCGTCCGCCAGCTGCTTAGGGATCCTTTCCCGGAGCTGCCGGAGGGCCGGCGCCACCCCCCTGAAGAACAAACTCAACTTGGCGCTGTGAGGGAGATTCTCGTCGGTAGAGTACCCGAGGTGCTCCGGCCCCAGCTCCGCCAGCTCCTTGTCGACGTCGGCAGCGGCGGCAACAAGACCCTCTGTCCAGTGCTCCACCGTCAGCCTGAAGTTGTTTTGGGAGAGGGCGGCGCTGTCCAACAGCGCCTTCTCGGCCCTGAGCTTCTCCTTCAGTTTCGCCTCCCGCTCTTTGGCGCCGTCAAGCGTTGTGGTGAGGGTGGACAACTTCAGCTCCAGATCGGCGATGGAATCCTTGGCGAAGGCGAGCTCCTTGCCCTTGTCGGAGAGGTGGACCTGCAGCTCGGAGTGGCTGTGGGCGTCCTTCTCCCTCTTGAGCTTCAGTGCGGCAACCTCCTCGCCGCTCGTCTTGAGGTTGGCCTCCAGTTGCGCCACCCTCGCCTCCAAGTCCCTCTTGGCGGTCTCAGCAGCCGCAGCAGCATCCTTCGCTTCCTGCAGAGCTCCGCCAAGAGACTGTTCGCGCGCGGCAAGGTCGTCCTCGTGGCTGTCGAGGTCGACCTCCCGCTGCGTTAGTTCGCCTTCCCACCGGGATAACTCCTCGGCGGCGACCCGTTGCTGCTCTTCCGCTTCGGCCTTCTCCAAGATAAACGCCTGATGCGCCTCGGTGAGCTGCTCCCGCTCCTCCGCCAAGGAGCGGAGAGCTGCTTGGTTGTTGGTTCGGAGCTCCTCGGCGCGCTTCTCCAAGTTGGCGCCCGCCTTGGCGGCCAGAGCCTTTCGGGACTCCAGCTTGGCCTTCCTGGCGCGGTACAGAGAAAGAAGCCTCCGCAGAAGTCGCTCCTCCTCGGGCTCGCTGTTGCTGCTTGGCGCATCAACGAACTTCAGCCCGGCGGAGGCGAGGACCTCCCCGTCAAAGACCTCTCCCTCTACGGGCGCCCTGGACGTGGACGCCCATGGGAGCTGAATGAAGACCCCGTTGCCGGCCTCCAGATAGGCGCCTGGCTCGGCCGCGGCGGCAGAGGGATCGGCAGCCGGCGCAGCATCTGACGCTCCTGCGGCCTCAGGGCCGTCAGTGCGACCGCCGGATCTCTCCTCAGCCGCCGCGCCGGCAGCCCTGGCGGCCTCGTCGGTGGCGGGCTCGTCAGCACAAGCCGCCTCTTCGGTAGCGGCGGCGCCAGAGTTGCCGCGCGCGTCCTCCTCGACGGCGACCTCCGTCTCCATCGGCTCTGCGGCGGACGGGTCTGACAGAAGAAAAGAAGAAACAAGAAGAACTGTCAAGCAAATATCCAAAAAGAGAAATTCAGAAAAGGAAAGGTCCAAGGGTTTACCTGCGCGGGCCTCCTCTCCGGTGGGGTTCCTTGCCGGGGAGTTCTCCCTTGGCGGCGTGGTGGTAGCTCCCGCCGGCGGAGGGCCGCTGGCGCCGTCCCTTGGCGGCGAGCTCGCCCTTGGCGGAGTACTCGACCTTGGCGGGGTACTCGCCCTTGGCAGAGTATCCTCCCTTGCCGGGGAGCTTCCCCTTGGTGGTACGGTCGAGACGTGCGGCGCGTCGGGGGCGGCCTCCTAGCGCTCCTGATGCTGCTGCTCTTCCGCTGCACAAGTCAACAAACAAACAAAACGTCAACAAGGATAGAAAGCCCACGTGCGCCCGACAAGCGGAGAGTGGACAGAAGACTTACGCTGGGGGCTGCGCTGGGGCTGCTCTGGAGAGCAGCTGCCTGGTCCGGCAAGCTTGTCGCAGGCGCACCCCCTGCTGCGGCGGCGGGCTCATCCTCAATGACGATTACTGGGACTTTGGCCCTCTTTGCCGCCCTCTGGGCCAGGGTCCTGGAATAAAGTCAAGATCAGAATCAGGCAAAGAAGATACAAGACAAGGATCAACAGAAAACCAACGAGAAACAAGAACCGCGAAGACTTACTCTTCCTCCTCCTCGTCGTCAGAGCTGAGCGCCGAGAAATCAAAATCCGGCTCGCGCGTCCCGGCCCGAGGAGCTGGGGGAGTCGGCTCCCTTGGCCGCTTGGCGGGGGCCGGGACGATGGTCTGAGAAGACCCCGCTCGGGTGGTCGCCGAAGCGCGAGGGGCGGCGGGCACAGGGGCGTCAGTCCGGGAAGATCCCCCTCCTGTCGCCGCTGAGGCACGGGGCGCTCCCTTGGCGGCCTTGCTCGTCGCGGTGGCGCGTGTCGGGCGGCGCTGCGGCTGCTGGCTCGCCTGCCGCCCAGTCACGTCTGCGGCCTTGCGGAGGCGCCTTTTTGGCGCAGCTGGAGGACTTGCTGGTGGCGGTGAGCTACCCAAGGACGAAGAAGAGGAGTCGAGGCCCAGCAAGCCGCCCGAGTCCTCGGCAGGGTCGCTTGACCCGACGCCCTGCTCGGCGGGCCCGCTTGACTCTGCGCCTTGCTCGGTGGGCTCGCTCGTCTCGGCGAGTCGCCCGGCAAGCTTTCTCGCTTTGCGAAGCTCTTCCTCCTCGGCGAGACTTGTCGCCTCCGCTTCCTCCACAGTATACCCAAACTCGCCCGCGGCCGTGGCTGCAGCTGCCTCTTCCAACCTGGTGGCAATATATGCCATCTCCTGGTCGGTGGTGTCGCGGGTGAGTCCCCTCTTCTCGTCGGCTTTAATTGGCGACTCCACCAGGTTGTCGAAGAACGTTTGCACGGCTTTGTCGGAAGGTTCCTGCCAAGTGGGGTCGATCCCATGGGAATCACACCACGGCATTGCCGCGCGAACGGCACTGAGCGTAGAGCTATTGCACAATGGAACTACGCCCGGCGGCAGCGCGAACTACTCAGGACGGGCGGAGTCATACTTGAATAACGCTTGGAGCATTGCGTTGAGCTCCAAGACTGTGAAGTTGTAGTTGAGGCCCGGGCGCAGCCTCATGATGTCTGACGCGTTCTTGAACTCCCAAGCAGCCCTCTTCCTCTCCTGCAAGGGAGCAATGCGGCGGCGAAGGAAGTCTGCCCCGACGGCCCCTACAGTGAGCCTGGCTTGCCGGAGGCGAAGGATCCGAGTGGTGGCTATCTTCAGCTTGTCGTCCTCGGGGGCCAGGTCACTCCAGTCATTGCCGCGTACTACTGCGGTTTGGCGCCGGGAAGTGAAAGACTGCGGGTCATCCTCTACAATCCAACACCAGTTGGCCCTCCACTCATCCCACTTGCCGCGGAGCTCCCTCGTCAAGTAAGCCTCTTTCTTATGGAGCCTAAAGATCCAAGAGATCCCGCCAGACAGAGGTGCCCCTGACTCGACTCGAGGTATGAAATAACGGCGGAAGAGAGCTACATTGGGGTAAACTCCGACGAAATTTTCGCACAGATGTGCGAAAATGGCCATGGTCAAGACGGCGTTTGGGGTGAAATCGAGGAGATGAAACCCGTAGGTATTCATAATGTCGCAGAAGAATTCCGAAAAGGGCGGGCAGAGCCCGCAGTAAAAGAACAGAGCAAAGAAGGCATAGCCGTTCGGGTACATCTCGCAGGCCACGGCGGGGAGTACCTTGGTGCGCGGGTGCGCCTTCGTCTCCCTCGACCAGAAGAGATAGAAGTTGTCTTTCAGATCCTCCGCACTAAGCCTCGGCGGAAAGACCGCCATCTTCTTCCGCATTGCTACTAGCCGCAGCGCCTTGGCGGACTTCGCGGCCTTCGCCTTCTCGCCCTTCGAGGCCATGGCGGGGATGGTGGGGGAAGTCGACGGCGCTGGTGATGCTGGCGGTGGCGGAGGGGAGCGGAGCGCTGCTCTCTTTCGACCTTCGGGGAGGAGGGGAGCGGCGGGGGTTTCTGGAGGATGAAGAAGCAACGGGCAAATGGAAGGGACTGCCCCTGTTTCCCCTGCTTTTAAGGGGGGAGTGGGGGACGTTCCGCATTTCCCCATTAAAGAAACAGGCCACGATCTCTCCCACGACGCCGCGATTGACGCGTGCCGTTAGGGAGGGGCATGGTGGATACGGAGCGGGATGCGGCGTGCCGCGGGCCGCGCGTGCCCGTGCACTGTTTTGGGCCTGGCCCAACAGCGCTCGGCACCTTGTATGGCCCAGGCCCGGGGGCTCCTGTCGGTGTACTAAAGTAGGGGTACCTTTGTATCCCGAACTTGTGCACGGGCAGTCGCAGCGTCCCGTGGCAGGGCTTGCCGTGCGACCGCCAAGGTCCACTGTGGTTCCTCTGGAGTCATTCAAGAACAAAGTATTCAAGTTAAAGAAACAAGGCCCCGGCAAGAGGAGCTTGCCGGGAAGGCCACTCAAGGCTCAAGACCACTTCTTTGGCACAGGACCCTGGCAAGAGGAGCTTGCCGGGAAGGCCAAACATGGCATTTCAAGAGACTTGCCGAGACCCGCCGCGCGTCCCGGCAAGGCCCGGAGAGCGGCAAGCTCCCGGGCGCGACAAGATAGCAACCGCGGCAAGGCGCTTGCCGCGGCAACCTCCCACTAAGTACCCGCGCTACAGCACATCCACCCACGCGTCGCCCTGGGACCCTTCCAGGCGCACGTGGCAGAAGGCTGTGCAGCCTGGGGTACACGGTGGCGAGCTGTGATGATGAGGCCACCGTCGTGGCAGACGGTGGCGCCCTGACGGACGCTTTTTGCACTATTTGGAGCGACGGCGACGGGCATTTAATGCCCTTGTCCCCTGCCGCCAGAGTTAGGTATAGAGCACTATGCATACACTGTTCCAACTACCACCCACTTTACGTTTTTACCCTCGTCTACGTTGCCACCTGTCGGTGACCCCTTTGACCTATAAAAGGAGGCCCATGCGCAACGTAGAGGGGGTTCCGATCATCGATCACTCTCACGCTCGGTCTTGTTAGCAATAAGCACTGTAGCTCTTCTCGCTCCCGAGCCAAGAACGCAATACAAACCAAGGCAGGAGTAGGGTTTTACGCATCTGTGCGGCCCAAACCTGGGTAAACTGCTCACGTGTTCGTCTCGATCCGCTCTTTGTGCATCCTCCGCCCCCTTGCCGTACCGAAAAGGGGCTCCGGTCCCATAGGTGTTCGTGGGCGATCAGTTTCCCCGACAGTGATTGACATGAAAGAAGGGAATATTAAATTCCAATTTCCCTTGAGAAAGGGCATGGAACACTTCCCTAGAACCAAGATTAAATTTCCTTATGAATCTATAATGAGGGCAACTTATGGAACATCCAACAAGGATGAGAACACTTGAAATCTTGGTATTATGCCTACCTAAGGGCATAAAACGATAGCGCTTGTTGGGATGCAACCCAATGAATAAAATTTAATATTTTTTCTTTTTTCTTTCTGTTCTTGAGTGTTAGCACAATTATGCTACTGGTATGATTGTGTTTTCTGTGTTTTGATTAGTGTTTGTGCCAAGTAGAACCGATAGGATCTTTTTGGGTGATAGTTGTTCGATCTTGCTGAAAAAGACAGAACTTTTGCGCTCACGAAAAAAAAAATCTCATTTTTAACAGAAAAATGCTTTTTAGTTGATTCCTTTTGCAGAAGATCAATATACAAATTGCTCACGTGGAACTATGTTTTTCAAGACTTTTACAGTTCCAGAAGTTTTCAAAACTTCCAGATTACCACAGACTGTTCTGTTTTTTGTCATATTCTGTTTTTTTGTGTTGTGTGCTTATTTTGATGGCTCTATGGTTTTCTTTGATGAGTTTTTTCCATAGAAAAGTTGGAATACAATAGATAAAAAACAAATACAAAATATGAATTGGTTTACTACAATACTTATAGTAGTGATTTGTTTTCTTATACTAATGGATCTCATGAAAGTTTTGTTGAAGTTTCGTGTGATTGAAGTTTTCAAGTTTTGGGTTTTCTTACGATGGATGAAGGAAGGAAGGAAGAGCCTAAGCTTGGGGATGCCCCGGCATCGCAAGCTATTATCCAAAAATGAACAACTAACTAAGGTTGGGGATGCCCCCGACTGGCATCCCCGCTTTCTTCCAACAACTATCGATATTTTACTCGAGACTATATTTTTATTCGTCACATGATATGTGTTTTTCTTGGAGCTTCTTGTATGATATGAATCTTAGCTTGTTTTGCTTTGCTTTTTAAGTCATCAATCCTTCCTGTACACACCTATTTGAGAGAGCCAAAATTATGCCATGACTTGTTAGAATAGCTCTCTATGCTTCACTTAATTTTTTATGAGCTAGGACTTGCTCTAGTGCTTCACTTATATCTTTTTGAGCATTGTGTGCTTACTATTTTTGAAGAAATACTCTCTTGCTTCACTTAGATTTATTTGAGAGTTAGTAAAAATTTAAAGAAATTCTCTCTTGCTTCACTTATATTATTTTGAGAGAAAGAAAGAAAAATTATGCTCATGATCTTCACTTATATTTATTTGAGCTTATCAAAAGCACACATGAAAATTAGTCCCAAAGTGATAGATATCCAAGAAGGATATAATAAAAACTTTCATGAAGATCATTGGACAAAATAAACTTGATTCCTAGTAATAGTTTTGAGACATGATGATGTGATATGTGAGTTATGTTGATGAGTAATTGTGCTCTAGTAAGAATATTAGTGTTAAAGTTTGTGATTCCCTATGCAAGCACGAAAGTCAATAACTATGTAGTGAAATTATATACTACTTATGGTGCATTATTCAGTGTTATTTATGCTCAATGTTTGCTTACGAGATTATTTGGTTCATTTTGCACTAAGTATGATCCCTACTTGTGCATCCAAAATCCTTTATCCCGGTTTTGCCACATGAGTCCACCATACCTACCTATATGCGGTATTTCCTTGCCGTTCTAAGCAATTTTGTATGTGCCATCTCTAATTTTCAAAATAAATTTCCCTTTTGTGTGCCCGTACGGCTCAGGAGGCGGTGATGGATGGCCAATATCTTCCATGCTAGATGTGTTATTCTCACGATGAGTGTTTATTCACCTGTCATTGCACGAGAGTAAGGCAAAGGTATTAAAAATGCCCAATCCCGAAATGAAAAACAAATTTACTTTATGTTATCAAATAATAAATTCCTTGGAAAGTGTTGGTATGGAATGCAACCATGGATTCGGCTAGCCATGGCTTGTGAAAGTTTCGTGGAAAATGAATAAACTTTATTTTCTGTTTGGGAACCGCCTATGATATATCTAGCATGGAAAGTGTTGGGAACCTCAAGTTGTTCTCGTTGGTGGGAAAACTATACGTCCCAAAAAAATTATCTCTCAATTTAAGCTTTGAGCTCTGGCACCTCTACAAATCCCTACTTCCCTCTGCGAAGGGCCATTCTTTTACTTATGCAATTTTTATTTTTGAATTTGAGTCTCCATCTTCTCTTACAAGCACCAACTCGGAAACACTATGATCGTACTTGAGCATTGGATGTAACTAATATGCGAGTGTGTTTCATGAATGGATCAATGGTTGAGCATAATGGTCTAGGAATAACTTATTTTAGCATTGATATTTTGAAAGACATGGTTGCTTGTTGATAAGCTTGAGTATCTAAAGTATTATGTCAAAACTAGACTATTGCTTTTAACCATATAAAAGTCCAAATGTCCATGCTATAAACAAAATAATGTGATATGACATGATAGGCACCATTCCACATAAAACATTTTCTTTTTTATCACTTACCTACTCGAGGACGACCAGGAGTTAAGCTTGGGGATGCTGATATGTATCCAACGTATCTATAATTTTTTTTATTCCATGTTGTTATGTTATCATTCTTGGATATTTTACAATCATTTTATAGTTATTTTATATCATTTTTATGTACTAACCTGTTGACATAGTGCCAAGTGCTAGTTCCTGTTTTCTGCATGTTTTTTACATCGCAAGAAATCAATATCAAACGGAGCCCAAACGCCGCGAAACTTTTTGGAGATTTTTTGGGCCAGAAGACACCTGATGGGCCAAGGCAACACCTGGGGAGTGCCTCGAGGGGGGCACAACCCACCAGAGCGCGCCAGGCCCCCATAGCGCACCCATGTGGGTTGTGCCCACCTCGATGGCCTCCCGCACCGCCTCTTTGCTCTATAAATACCACAATATTCAAGAAACCCTAAGGGAGTCGACGAAATATTCATCCATCCGCCGTATAGTCCAGATACACCAGATCCAATCTAGACACCATCACGAAGGGGTTCACCACTTCCATTGGTACCTCTCCTATGATGAGTGAGCAGTCCCTTGTAGACCTACGGGTCCGTAGTTAGTAGCTAGATGGCTTCCTCTCTCTCTCTCTCTCTCTCTCTCTCTCTCTATCTCTCTCTCTCTCTCTCTCTCTCTCTCTTTTGTTATCAATACAATGGTCTCTTGGAGATCCATATGATTTAACTCATTTTGCGGCGTGTTTGTTGGGATCCGACGAACTTTGTGTTTATGATCAGATCTATGTTCGTATATCCATGAAAGTTATTTGAGTTTCTTTGATCTCTTATAGCCTCGTATTTCTTCTCCAATATTGGGTTTTGTTTGGCCAACTTGATCTCTTTATCTTGCAATGGGAAGAGGTGCCCGGTAGTGGGTTCGATATTATGGTGCTTGATCCCAGTGACAGAAGGGGAACCGACATGTATGTATCGTTGCCACTAAGGATAAACTGATGAGATCCATATCTAACGCCATAGATAAACGGATCTTGTCTACATCATGTCATCGTTCTTAATGCATTACTACATTTTTCCATGAACTTAATACACTAGATGCATGATGGATAGCGGTCGATGTGTGGAGTAATAGTAGTAGATGCACGCAGGAGTTGGTCTACTAATCTTGGACGTGATGCCTTGATACGTCCATTTTGCATCATGCTTTTATGTTGATATTTATTGCACTATGGGATGTTATTACACGTTATGTCACAACACTTATGCCTTTTCTCTCTTATTTTACAAGGTTTACATGAAGAGGGAGAATGCCGGCAGCTGGAATTCTGGGCTGGAAAAGAAGCAAACTTTGGAAACCTGTTCTGCACAACTCAAAAAGCTCCGAAACTCCACGGAACACCGTTTCAGAAAATATAAAAATATATTGCGAAAGAGATTCATCAGGGGGGCCACCACCTGTCCACGAGGGTAGGGGCGCGCCCCCCCTCTCTAGGCGCGCCACCCTGCCTCGTGGGCCACACGATGGTCCCCCGATGCCCATCTTCTCCTATATGAGGTGTTTTGACATGGAAAAAACCATAAGGAGGCTTTCGGGACCAGACGCCGCCATCTCGAGGCGGAACCTTGGTGGAAACCAATCTTGGGCTCCGGCAGAGCTGTTCTGCCGGGGATATTTCCCTCCGGGAGGGGGAAATCATCACCGCCATCATCACCAACAACTCTCCCATCTTGGGGAGGGTTATCTTCATCAACATCTTCACCAGCATCATCCCCTCTCAAACCCTAGTTCATCTCTTGTCTCCAATCTTTGTACCCAAATCTCAGATTAGTACTTGAGGGTTGCTAGTAGTGTTGATTACTCCTTGTAGTTGATGCTAGTTGGTTTCTTTGGTGGAAGATCATATGTTCAGATCCATTATGCATATTAATACCCCTCTGATCATGAACAATATTATGTCTTGTGAGTAGTTACTTTTGTTCCTGAGGACATGGGAGAAGTCTTGCTATAAGTAGTCATGTGAATTTGGTATTCGTTTGATATTTTGATGAGATGTATGTTGTGTCTCCTCTAGTGGTGTCTTGTGAACATCGACTACATGACACTTCAGCATTATTTGGGCCTAGAGGAAGGTATTGGGAAGTAATAAGTAGATGATGGGTTCCTAGAGTGACATAAGCTTAAACCCTAGTTTATGCGTTGCTTCGTAGGGTGTTGATTTGGATTCATATGTTTCATGCTATGGTTAGCTCTACCTTAATAGTTCTTTTGTAGTTCCGGGTGCTTGCATTAGAGGTTAATCATAAGTGGGAGTCTTTTCCAAGTAAGGACATCACCCAAGCACCGGTCCACCCACATACCAAATTATCAAAGTACCGAACGTGAATCAGATGATCGTGATGAAAACTAGCTTGACGATAATTCCCATGTGTCCTCGGGAGCGCTTTCCTCCATATAAGAGTTTGTTCAGGCTTGTCCTTTGCTACAAAAAGGATTGGGCCATCTTGCTGCACCTTATTTACTTTTACCTTTTGTCACTTGCTACCAGTTACCTTATCACAAACTATCTGTTACCGATAATTTCAGTGCTTGCAGAAAATACCTTGCTGAAAACTGCCTATCATTTCCTTCTGTTCCTCGTTGGGTTCGACACTCTTACTTATCGAAAGGACTACGATAGACCCCCTACACTTGTGGGTCATCAAGACTCTTTTCTGGCGCCGTTGCCAGGGAGACTAACGCAAAAGTCATATACCAAGTACCTATCACAAACCCTTATCCTTCGCATTGCATTTATTTGCCTCTTGTTTTCCTCTCCCCCACTTCACCCTTGCCGTTTTATTTGCCATTCTGTTTGCCATGTGTTTATAGTTCGCTTGCTTCTTGTTTGCTTGTGTGTTGGATTGCTTGCTTGTCACTATGGCTCATAACAATACCAAATTGTGTGACTTCTCCAATACCAACAGTAATGATTTTATTAGCACTCTGATTACTCCTATTACCGATGCTGAATCTTGTGAGATCAGTGCTGCTTTGTTGAATCTTGTCATGAAAGACCAATTTTCCGGCCTTCCTAGTGAAGATGCCGCTACCCATCGAAACAACTTTATTGATTTGTGTGATATGCAAAAGAAGAGGGATACGGATAATGATATTGTTAAACTGAAACTATTTCCGTTTTCACTTAGAGATCGTGCTAAAACTTGGTTTTCCTCTTTGCCTAGAAATAGTATTGATTCGTGGAATAAGTGCAAAGATGCTTTATCTCTAAGTATTTTCCTCCTGCTAAGATCATCTCTCGTAGAAACAACATTATGAATTTTAAGCAACTAGATCATGAGCATGTTGCACAAGCTTGGGAGAGAATGAAATTAATTATATGTAATTTCCCTACACATGGTTTGAACTTATGGATGATTATACAAAAAATTTATGATGGCTTGAATTTTGCTTCTATAAATCTTTTAGATTCGGCCGCACGAGGCACTTTCATGGAAACTACCTTAGGAGAAGCTACCAGACTCCTAGATAATATTATGGTTAACTACTCTCAATGGCACACCGAAAGATCTACTAGTAAAAAAGTGCATGCTATTGAAGATATTAGTGTTTTGAGTGGAAACATGGATGAACTTATTAAATTATTTGCTACTAAGAGTGCTTCTTCTGATCCTAATGATAAGCCTTTATCCACGTTGATTGAAAATAATAATGAATCTTTGGATGTGAATTTTGTTGGTAGGAACAATTTTGGTAACAATGCTTATAGAGGAAACTTTAATCCTAGGCCTTTTCCTAGTAATTCCTCTAATAATTATGGTAATTCCTACAATAACTCTTATGCAAATTTTGGTAAGATGCCTTCTGAATTTGAAACTAGTGTTAAAGAGTTTATAAATTCACAAAAGAATTTCAATGCTTTGCTTGAAGAAAAATTGCTTAAGATTGATGTGTTGGCTAGAAGCGTGGATAGAATTACTCTTGATGTTGATTCTTTGAAACTTATATCTATTCCACCTAAGCATGATATCAATGAGTCTCTCAAAGCCATGAGAATTTCCATTGATGAATGCAAAGAAAGAATCGCTAGGATGCGTGCTAAAAAAGAGAGTTTTATAAAAGCGTGTTCTTCTAGTTATCATGAAAATAAAGATGAAGATCTGAAAGTTATTGATGTGTCTCCTATTAGATCCTTGTTTTCTAGTATGAATATTTATAAAGATGGGACTAGAGATGAGTCTACTTTAATTAAAAGCCGTCCCAATGATTCGAAGTTTTTATGTCTTGATGCTAAAATTGTTAAAAGTGGGATTGAAGAGATTAAAACTTTGCATAGTGATGAACCCACTACTTTGGATTTCAAGGGATTCAATTATGATAATTTCTCTTTGATTGATTGTATTGCCTTGTTGCAATCCGTACTAAATTCTCCGCATGCTTATAGTCAAAATAAAGCTTTTATCAAACATATAGTTGATGCTTTGATGCAATCTTATGAAGAAAAACTTGAATTAGAAGTCTCTATCCCTAGAACGATTTATGATGAATGGGAACCCTCTATTAAAATTAAAATTAAAGATCAAGAATGCTTTGCTTTGTGTGATTTGGGTGCAAGTGTTTCCACTATCCCAAAAACTTTGTGTGATTTGTTAGGTTTCCATGAGCTTGATGATTGTTCTTTAAATTTGCATCTTGCAGATTCTACCAATAAGAAACCTATGGGAAGGATTAATGATGTTCTTATTGTTTCCAATAGGAATTATGTGCCCGTAGATTTCATTGTTCTTGATATAGATTGCAATCCTTCATGTCCTATTATTCTGGGTAGACCTTTCCTTAGAACGATTGGTGCAATTATTGATATGAAGGAAGGAAATATTAGATTCCAATTTCCGTTAAGGAAAGGCATGGAACACTTTCCTAGAAAGAATATAAAATTACCATATGAATCTATTATGAGAGCCACTTATGGATTGCCTTCCAAAGATGGCAATACCTAGATCTATCCTTGTATCGTGCCTAGCTAGGGGTGTTAAACGATAGCGCTTGTTGGGAGGCAACCCAATTTTATTTTATTTGTTTTTGCTTCTGTTTAGGAATAAATATTGCATCTAGATTCTGTTTAGATGTGGTTTTGTGTTTTAATTAGTGTTTGTGCCAAGTAGGACCTTTGGGAAGACTTGTGTGAAGTTTATATGATCTTGCTGTAAAAAACAGAAATGTTAGCGCTCACGAGAATAGTCACCAGATTTTACTTGAGTGTGCTATTTAGTTGATTCTTTTTGAAGATGATTAATAGACAAATTTATTTCAAAAAAATTGGAGTTACAGAAGTATGCGAAAGCTACAGATTACTACAAACTATTCTGTTTTTGACAGATTCTGTTTTTCGTGTGTTGTTTGCTTATTTTGATGAATCTATGAGTAGTATTGGGAGGTATGAATCATAGAGAAGTTGGAATACAGTAGGTTTAACACCAATATAAACAAAGAATGAGTTCATTACAGTAACTTTGAGTGGTGGTTTGTTTTCTTATACTAACGGAGCTCACGAGATTTTTGGCTAAGTTTTGTGTTGTGAAGTTTTCAAGTTTTGAGTATGGCTTTGAAGGACTATGGAACAAAGAGTGGCAAGATCCTAAGCTTGGCGATGCCCAAGGCACCCCAAGGTAAAATTCAAGGACAACCAAAAGCCTAAGCTTGGGGATGCCCCAGGAAGGCATCCCCTCTTTCGTCTTCATCTATCGGTAACTATCTCGGGACTATATTTTTATTCACCACATGATATGTGTTTTGGTTGGAGCGTCATGTATGATTTGAGTCTTTTCTTGTTAGTTTTCCACAATCATCTTTGTTGGACACAACTTTTTGAGAGAGATAAATATGGTCTAGAATTTGTTAGAACACTCTACCTGCTTCACTTATATCTTTTGAGCTAAATAGTTTTGCTCTAGTGCTTCACTTTACTTTTAGAGCACGGTGGTGATTTTATTTTGTAGAAATTGTTGATCTCTCATGCTTCACTTATATCCTATTGAGAGTCTTTTAGAACAGCATGGTAATGTGCTTTGGTTATAAAACTAGTCCTAATATGATAGGCATCCAAGATGAATGTAGTAAAAACTTCCATACAAAGTGCATTGAATATGATGAGAAGTTTGATACTTGATGATTGTTTTGAGGTATGTGGATGGTGATATTAGAGTCATGCTAGTGGAGTAATTATGAATTTGAGAAATACTTGTGTTAAAGTTTGTGATTCTCGTAGCATGCACGTATGGTGAACCGCTATGTGACGAAGTTAGAGCATGAGGTATTTGTTGAGTGTCATCCTTTGTGTGGAGGTCGGGGGCACGCGATGGTTAACTCCTACCAATCTCCCCCCTAGGAGCATGCGTTGATTGCTTTGTTTTGATGACTCGTAAATTTTTGCAATTAGTATATGAGTTCTTTATGACTAATGTTGAGTCCATGGATTATACGCACTCTCACCCTTCCACCGTTTCTAGCCTCTCTTGTACCGCGCAACCTTCGCCGGTACCATACACCCACCATATACCTTCCTCAAAACAGTCACCATACCTACCTATCATGGCATTTCCATAGCCATTTCGAGATATACTTCCATGCACTCTCACCCTTCATATTGTCATATTTCCATGCATGATCATCTAGTTGACATCGTATTTGTGGCTAGACCACCATGCATAATTTTTCATACATGTCACTCTTGATTCATTGCACATCCCGGTACACCGCCGGAGGCTTTCATATATAGTCATACTTTGTTCTAGTATCGAGTTGTAAATCAATATAAGTGTGATGATCATCATTATTAGAGCATTGTCCCAAAGAAAAAAAAAAGAAAAAAAGGGAAGACCAAGAAAAAGAAAGGCCCAAATAATTGAAAAAGGGACAATGCTACTATCTTTTTCCACACTTGTGCTTCAAAGTAGCACCATGTTCTTCATGATAGAGAGCCTCTTGTTTTTTCACTTTCATATACTAGTGGGAATTTTCATTATGGAACTTGGCTTGTATATTCCAACGATGGGCTTCCTCAAATGCCCTAGGTCTTCGTGAGCAAGCAAGTTGGATGCACACCCACTTAGTTTCTTTTGTTGAGCTTTCATACATTTTTAGCTCTAGTGCATCCATTGCATGGAAATCCCTACTCACTCACATTGATATCTATTGATGGGCATCACCATAGCCCGTTGATACACCTAGTCAATGTGAGACTATCTTCCTCCTTTTTGTCTTCTCCACAACCACCACTCTATTCCACCTATAGTGCTATATCCATGGCTCACGCTCATGTATTGCGTGAAAGTTGAAAGTTTTGAAAAAAATGAGTATGAAAATAAGTGCTTGGCTGAAACTGGGGTTGTGCATGATATTAATATTTTGTGTGATGAAGAGGGAGCATAGCCAGACTGTATGATTTTTTAGGGATAACTTTCTTTAGCCTTGTTATTTTGAGAAAACATGATTGCTTTGTTAGTATGCTTGAAGTATTATTATTTCTTATGTCAATATATACTGTTGTTTTAAATCTTTCGGATCTAAACATTCATGCCACAATAAATAAATTACATTGAAAACTATGTTGGTTAGCATTCCACATCAAAAATTCTGTTTTTATCATTTACCTACTCAAGCAAGAGCAGGAATTAAGCTCGGGGATGCTTGATATGTCTCCAACGTATCTATAATTTTTTATTGTTCCATGCTATTATATTATCCTTCTAGGATGTTTTATGGGCATTATCATACACTTTTATATTATTTTTCGGACTAACCTATTAACCCAAAGGCCCTGTGCAGATTGCTGTTTTTTGCCTATTTCAGGGTTTCGTAGAAAAGGAATATCAAACGGAGTCCAAACGGAATGAAACCTTCGCGAGAGTTATTTTTGGAACAAAATCAACACACAAGACTTGGAGTACATGCGAGGGAACGAAGGAGGCGGCCACGAGGGTCCAGGGCGCGCCCCCTCCTACAGGGCGCGCCCCCACCCTCGTGGGCCACCTCTGGCTCCCCCAATGCCCTCCTTTCTCCTATATATACCCATGTACCATGAAATCATCAAGGTAACAGAGAAAACCCTAATTCCACCGCCGCAACCTTCTGTTCCCGTGAGATCCCATCTTGGGGCCTGTTCTAGAGCTCCGTCGGAGGGGGGATCTTCCATGGAGTGCTTCTACATCAACGCCATCGCCTCACCATGAGTTGTGAGTAGTTTACCACAGACCTTCGGGTCCATAGTTAGTACCTAGATGGCTTCTTCTCTCTTTTTGGATCTCAATACCAAGTTCTCCTCGGTCTTCGAGAAGATCTATTCGATGTAATCTTCTTGCGGTGTGTTTGTCGAGATCCGATGAATTGTGGGTTTATGATCAAGATTATCTATGAGAAATATTCGGTTGTTTTATGAATTCTTTTATGTATGATTATAATATCCTTGCAAGTCTCTTCGAAGTATTGGTTTGGTTCGGCCTACTAGATCTATAATTCTTGCAATGGGAGAAGTGCTTGGCTTTGGGTTCAATCTTGCGGTGTCCTTTCCCAGTGACAGTAGGGGCAGCAAGACACGGATTGTATTGTTGCCATTGAGGATAAAAAGATGGGATTTATATCATATTGCTTGAGTTTATCCCTCTACATCATGTCATCTTGCTTAAAGCATTACTCTGTTCTTATGAACTTAATACTCTAGATGCATGCTGGATAGCGGTCGATGTGTGGAGTAATAGTAGTAGATGTAGAATCGTTTCGGTCTACTTGTCACGGACGTGATGCCTATATATAATGATCATGCCTAGATATTCTCATAATTATTCGTTTTTTCTATCAATTGCTCTACAGTAATTTGTTCACCCACCGTAGAATTCTGCTATCATGAGAGAAGCCACTAGTGAAACCTATGGCCCCAGGGTATATTCTCAACATATCAATCTACAATCTACTTTACTTTGCTGTTTTTACTTTCTGTTCTTATATCCAAAAATACCAAAAATATCAAACTATCCTATCTATCAGATCTCACTTTTGTAAGTGACCATAAAGGGATTGACAACCCCTTATCGCGTTGACTGCAAAGTTCTTATTTGTTTGTGCAGGTGCGAGGGACTCGCGCGTGGTCTCCTACTGGATTGATACCTTGGGTCTCAAAAACTGAGAGAAATACTTATGCTATTGTGCTGCATCACCCTTTCCTCTTCGAGGGAATACAACGCAAGCTCGAGAAGTAGCATGCCTATGTAATGATCATTGCCTGGATATCGTCATGATTATTTGAAGTTCTATCAATTGCCCAACAGTAATTTGTTTACCCACCGTTTGCTATTTTCCTCGAGAAAAGCCACTAGTGAAACCTACGGCCCCGAGGTCTTCTTTCTCATATATTTGCCTTTGCGATCTATATGCCTTTGCTTTTATTTTCAGATCTACTAAACCAAAAACCCAAAAATACCTTTCTGCAATTTATCTTATTTATCAACCAATCTACCAATATTTATATCTCTCTCACGTTCATTACCCGAAAGGGATTAACAACCCCTTTAACACGTCGGGTTGCGAGGTGTTGTTATTTGTGTGCAGGTGTTGTTTACGTTGTGTTGCTTGGTTCTCCTACTGGTTCGATAACCTTGGTTTCACATTTGAGGGAAATTCCTACCGCCGCTATGCTGCATCATTCCTTCCCCTTTGGGGAAAAACCGACGTAGCTATAAGCAACATCAATAGATCTTGCGTGATCGTAGGATTTTTTTTGAAATACTACGTTCCCCATCAGTGGCATCATGAGCCAGGTCTATGCGTAGATGATATGCACGAGTAAAACACAACGAGTTGTGGGCGATAATAGTCATACTTCTTACCACCAGCGTCATACTTTGATTCAGCGGTATTGTTGGATGAAGCGACCCGGACCGACATTACATGACTGCGTTCATGAGACTGGTTCTACCGGCATGCTTTGCACACAGGTGGCTGGCGGGTGTCGGTTTCTCCAACTTTTGTTAAATTGAGTGTGACTACGGCCGGTCCTTGTTAAAGGTTGAAACAACCCACTTGACGAAAAATCGTTTTGGTTTTGATGCGTAGGTAAGAACGGTTCTTATAAGAAGCCCGTAGCAGCCACGTAAAACTTGCAACAACAAAGTATAGGACGTCTAACTTGTTTTTGCAGGGCATGTTGTGATGTGATATGGTCGAGATGTGATGAGTTATACATTGTTGTATGAGATGATCATGTTTTGTAAATTATCGGCAACCGGCAGGAGCCTTATGGTTGTCTCTTTATCGTATGAATTGCGATCCCTATGTAATTGCTTTACTTTATTACTATGAGTTAGCGATAGTAGTAGAAGCTATAGTTGGCGAGACAACCACGATGCTACGATGAAGATCATGGTGTCCAGCCGGTGATGATGGAGATCATGACGATGCTTTGGAGATGGAGATCAAAAGCACAAGATGATGATGGCCATATCATGTCACATATTTTGATTGCATGTGATGTTTATCTTATTATGCTTCTTATTTTTCTTAGTACGGCGGTAACATTATAAGATGATCCCTTACCAAATTTCAAGGTACAAGTGTTCTCCCTGAGTATGCACCATTGCGACAGTTCATCGTGCCGAGACACCACGTGATGATCGGGTGTGATAAGCTCTACGTTCACATCCAACGGGTGTAAGATAGTTTTGCACATGCAGAATACTCGGGTTAAACTTGACGAGCCTAGCATGTACAAACATGGCCTCGGAACACTGGAGACCAAAAGGTCGAGAGTGAATCATATAGTAGATATGATCAACATAAGATGTTCACCGTTGAAAACTACTCCATCTCACGTGATGATCAGACATGGTTTAGTTGATTTGGATCACGTGATCATTTATATGACTTGAGGGATGTCTATCTAAGTGGGAGTTCTTTACTAATATGATTAGTTGAACTTTAATTTATCATGATCTTAATCCTGATAGTTTTTGCATATCTATGTTGTTGTAGATCAATGGCACGTGCTACCGTTCCCATGAATTTTAATGCCTTCCTAGAGAAAGCCAAGTTGAAATGTGATGTTAGCAACTACACAGACTGGGTCCGTAACTTGATGATTATCCTCATTGCGGCACATAAGAATTATTTCCTTGAAGCACCGCTAGGTGATAGGCCTTCTATAGGAGCAACTCCAGACGGTATGAACATCTGGAAAGCTCGATCTGATGACTACTCGATAGTTCAGTGTGCCATGCTTTACAGCTTAGAATCAGGACTTCAAAGACGTTTTGAACGTCATGGAGCATATGAGATGTTCCAGAGTTGAAGTTAATATTGCAAGAAAATGCCCGAGTTGAGAGATATGAAGTCTCCAACAAGTTCTATAGATGCAAGATGGAGGAGAACCGTTCCGTCAGTGAACACATACTCACAATGTCTGGGTACCACAACCACGTGACTCAACTTGGAGTCAAAGTTGATGATGATAGTGTTATTGACAGAGTTCTTCAATCACTTTCACCAAGCTATAAAGGCTTCGTGATGAACTATAATATGCAAGGGATGCAAAAGACAATTCCCGAGCTCTTCGCTATGCTCAAAGCTGTGGAGGTAGAAATCAAGAAGGAGCATCAAGTGTTGATGGTGAACAAGACCATTAGTTTCAATAAAAAGGGAAAGGGAAAGAAGGGGAACTTCAATAAGAATAGCAAGCTAGCTGCTACTCCCGGGAGGAAACCCAAGTCTGGAGCCAAGCCTGAAACTGAGTGCTTCTACAGCAAAGGGACTGGTCACTGGAAGCGGAACTGCCCCAAGTATTTGGCGGATAAGAAGGATGGCAAAGTGAACAAAGGTATATTTGGTATACATGTTATTGATGTGTACCTTACTAATGCTTGTGGTAGCACCTAGGTATTTGATACTGGTTCGGTTGCTCGTATTTGTAACTCGAAACAGGGGCTACAGATTAACGAAAGATTGGCTAAGGACGAGGTCACGATGCGCGTGGGAAATGTTTCGAAAGTCGATGTGATCGCCGTCAGCACGCTACATCTACATCTACCTTTGAGATTAGTTTTAGGCCTAAATAATTGTTATTTGGTGCCAGCGTTGAGCATGAACATTATATATGGATCTTGTTTGTTGCGAGACGGTTATTCATTTAAATCAGAGAATAATGGTTGTTCTACTTATATGAGTTATATCTTTTATGGTCATGCAACCTTGATCACTACTAGGAAAAGGGCTATAGCTAATATCGACATTAATGGCGCACCATGTATGTGGTGCGCCACTGCTATATAGCAGTGGAGCACCAGATATAGGTGCTCCATTAATGTCATATTACTAATGGCGCACCTAGTGTGCGGTGCGTCATTACTAGTTAAATTGAAAAAAAATGTTAGTAGTGGCGCACCAGGGTATAGTGCGCCATTACTAGTTAACTAGTAATGGCACACCGCACCTACGATGCGCCACTACTAACATTTCTTTTTTCGTTTTTTCTTTCAAAACTACTAATGGCGCACCGCACACCAGGTGCACCATTACTATGTCAAACTTAGTAATGGCGCACCTATACAAAGTGCGCCATTACTAACTTTGACTGAGGTTTGACCAAGTCATACACATAGTAATGGCGCACTTCACCAAATGCACCCCCCTCGTGGACCGCCTTTTCAGTTTTTTAAAAAATAAAAGAAAATGATGGAAATGTCAAAAAATTAAATGAAAATAAGTTTCCCATGTGATATGTGGTCTAGTTATTGGGAAAATTTACAAATATGAATTGTGACTTTATTTGCGAAATCTCTCTGGAATTTAGTGAAACGGGCATAACTTTTGCATACGAACTCGAATTAAAAAGTTTTTTATATGAAAAATCATCTACTCGAAAATTGATATCTGAGTTCAACAGAGGGGAACCCAGTTGAAGATTTTTAGAATCCCCAAAAACCTAACAGAATAAAAGATACGGGGCTTTTAAGATCTAGAGGGGGAAAAATTAAAAAAATATTCAAACTTAGTAATGGCGCACCATTTGCTAGGTGCGCCACTAGTAACAGAAAAAAAATTGGTTTCAAATATTTTTTTTGAAAAAAATGTTCAAAATATGATACATAATATGACCGGAAAGTTTGAAATATTTTTTCAAAATTTCATCACACTCATGAACATGAACAAAGTCCTAAACATCAACAAGGTTTAATAGGATTGAGATGATATATATATCAACAAGTGCCTGTTAAGTGAGCTGGTGCTGGGGTTGGATAGAACTCAGAAGTTAAGCGTGCTCAGGCTGGAGTAGTGTGAGGATGGGTGACCGTCCGAGAAGTTTGACCACGGAGTGCGATTTGACTTGAGATTAAGCATATTGACCCGAGATTAAGAAAAAAACAAAAAACAATTGAAAAAATTCTGATCTTTTTTTTGAAAAAATAGTAATGGTGCACTTCTATGTGGTGATATATTGATCAAGAATAAGTACCCATTACCAATGATCGACGATCTGTTCGATAGATTGCAAGGAGCTAAGATATTTTCCAAGATCGATCTGCGATCAGGGTACCATCAATTGAAGATCTGAGAGTAGGATATACCTAAGACGGCCTTTACCACTAGGTATGGGTTGTACGAGTATACCGTCATGTCGTTTGGTCTGACGAACGCACCGGCATACTTTATGAACCTGATGAACAAAGTGTTTATGGAGTATTTGGATAAGTTCGTCGTAGTGTTCATAGATGATATATTGATCTTCTCGAAGGATGAAGAGGAGCATGCAGAGCATTTGTGTTTGGTATTGGAGAAGCTTAGAAAGCACCAGTTATATGCCAAGTTTAGCAAATGCGGGTTTTGGTTGAAGGAAGTCAGATTTCTTGGACACATTATATCTGGAGAAGGAATAGCAGTAGATCCCGCTAAGGTGGACACTGTGACCCATTGGGAAGCACCAACAATAGTTGGAGAGATCCGGAGTTTTCTTGGACTAGCAGGATACTACCGGAGGTTCATCGAGAATTTCTCGAGGATTGCAAAGCCAATGACGGAGTTGTTGAAGAAGGACACCAACTTCAGTTGGACAGAAGAATGTGAGGTCAGTTTTTAGGAATTAAAGAAGCGATTGGTCTCGTCCCATGTGTTGATTCTGCCAGATCAACATAAGGATTATGAGGTGTACTACGACGCTTCACGTCGAGGACTTGGAGCAGTTCTGATGCAGGAAGGAAGAGTTGTTTTGTATGCTTCACGACAACTAAAACCTCATGAGATGAACTATGCCACCCACGATTTGGAGTTAGCAGCTGTAGTGCATGCACTGAAGACGTGGAGACATTTTCTTATTGGAAATCATTGCGAAGTATATACGGATCACAAGAGTTTGAAGTATATATTCACTCAGAAGGAACTGAATCTTAGGCAAAGGAGATGGCTGGAACTCATTAAGGATTATGACATGAGATTGCATTATCATCCCGGAAAGGCTAACATAGTAGCCGATGCGCTAAGCCATAAGAGCCATGTCAATACCCTAATGATGGAGGAATTTCCAAAGGAGTTAGCCAGGACTTACGAGAACTACGTATGGAGATAGTTCCGAGAGGCTATGTAGCAACGCTAGAAATCCAGTCTACCCTGATGGATAAAATCCGAGAAGCTCAGAAAGCTGACAAGGAGGTTGTCGCTATAAAGGAGAGGAAGAGCGAAGGAAAAGCTAAAGGATTTCGTGAGGATGAACATGACACCCTATGGTTTGAGGATCGAATCTATGTGCCTAATGGCCCGGAGATCAGGAAGTTGATTTTACAGGAGGCCCATGATTCACCATACTCGACTCACCAAGGAAATACTAAGATGTATTTGGATTTGAAGGATATTTTCTGGTGGACCGGTATGAATAAGGATATTGCGGAGTATGTAGCAGTTTGTGATGTATGCCAAAGAGTAAAGGCAGAACATCAGAAGCCAGCAGGATTGTTACAACCTAGGCCAATACCCGAATGGAAGTGGGAGAAGCTTGGCATGGACTTTATCACCGGATTGCCCAGGACCAAAGCAGGATATGATTCAATCTGGGTAGTAGTAGACCGATTGACAAAGGTAGCCCACTTTATCCCTGTGAAAACAACTTATACCAGTGCAAAGTTGGCTAAGATATACATGACCAGAATTGTATGTCTGCATGGAGTTCCGAGGAGCATCATATCAGATAGAGGAACCCAGTTTACCTCCAAGTTCTGGAATCAGTTACATGAAACTTTGGGTACCAGGCTAGAGTTTAGCACATCGTTTCACCCGCAGACAGATGGACAGACGGAGAGAGTAAATCAGATATTGGAGGATATGCTAAGAGCCTGTGCATTAGATTATGGATCTAGTTGGGATGACAACTTGCCCTATGCGGAGTTCTCATACACCAACAGCTACCAAGCCAGCTTGAAGATGGCCCCTTTCGAGGCATTGTATGGAAGGAGATGCCGAACACCGTTGTCGTGGGATGAAGTCGGAGACCGACAGTTGTTTGGACCAGACTTAATCAAAGAATCTGAAGAGAAGGTTAAGTTGATTTGAGATAGACTGAAGGTAGCTCAGTCCAGGAAGAAGAGTTATGCAGACTCGAAGCGCAAGGAGATATCCTATGAGATCGGAGACAAAGCATACTTGAGAGTATCGCCTCTGCGAGGAGTTAAACGTTTCGGAGTTAAAGCGAAGTTAGCCCCGAGATTTGTGGGACCTTACTATGTTTTGGAACGCATGGGAGAGGTTGCCTATAAGTTGGAATTCCCTGAAGCATTGTAGGGGTACACGACGTGTTTCATGTTTCGCAGCTTAAGAAGTGTCATGCAGAGATGGCCGATATACCGCTTAGAGACACAGTACCCCTGGAAGCAATTCAGTTGGACAGTGATCTGACATACGAGGAGAAACCGGTTAAGATTCTCGAATTTTCGAGCAGAGTTACTCGCAGCAAGGTTATCAAGTTTTGCAAGGTTCAGTGGAGTCACCACACCGAGGAAGAAGCCACCTGGGAACGAGAAGATGATCTACGCAAGGACCACCCACACCTGTTCTCTAGCCAAGTCGAATCTCGAGGACGAGATTCATTCTAAGGGGGGTAGGTTTGTAACATCCCAAATTTTTAATTTGGAATGTTATACATAGATCATATTGCATTGCATGCTTTTTGCATTTTTGTTTGTGGCGTTCCTCGAAATTCTAAGCAACTCAAGGACCTACGGAGAGAGTTGGGAATTTTTACCGTTTTCGTATTTGAGTTCGCTCGAATACCGGTACGAGGACAATGCGATTCTAATTATTTTTCTCTCCTAAAAATATTTCTAAATACCAAATATGAGCGGAGATAATATGACTTCTCCAAAATAACAGAAATATTGGAGAAAAAATATTAAAATCACTTTTGGTATTTTTCTGGATTTATTTGCGAATTTATTTGCATAGGAAAAATACGCGTTTTTCAAAGTTGCATTTAGGTCCGGGGAAAATGTTCACTTTGTCCTAAATATTATTAGAGGACGGTGAAAATTTATTTCGGGAATTTTGGAGTCCGTTTGGTATTTCTTTCGTTAGTTTTTCTGCGCCGGGACTTTTTTAGAAAAAAAAAAGGAAACAGACTAGGAGTCTTACTAGCCGAGGACTCCTAGGCTTTATAAGCGCCCGATCCGGCCTGTCGCCCCAGCCCGCCTCGCCCGCGCCGCCCAAACCCTAGCGCCGCCCGAGCCCCGCGCCGCCGCCGCTCGAGCCGCCGCCGCCCGCGCGCCGCCGCCGCCGTCCGCCGCATGCGCCGCTGCAGCCCCGCGCCGCCGCGACCGTCGTCCGCTGCAGCCCCGCGCCGCCGCCGCCGTCCGCCGCATGCGCCGCTGCAGCCCCGCGCCGCCACCTGCCGCCACCTGCCGCCCCGCCGCCGCGACCGTCGTCGCCGCCGCCGCACCACCCGCTGCCGTGACCGCTGCCGCCGCCGCCGCACCACCCGTCGCCGGACCGCCGCCCCACCGCTGCCGTCTCGCCGGAGTTCGCGAGGTAGATGCGGTTTTTTTCTAGAAACCGCTCGGTTTTTAAAAACAACCTTAGATCTGTTTTTTTAGAATAGATCGGTTCGGTTTTTCGGTTTAGTTATTTAGCGGACGTTCGTCCGTACGTTCATTTTAACGAACGGTTTTCGTTAGTTAACCGCAGACAGCGAACGTTCGTTTGTTAGCCTGTTCATCGTTTTTTTTAGGGGTATTTATCCGCGGTTATTCCGATCGCGATTTCTGCCCTGATCTTGTTTTTCGTTTTTATTTTCGCTCGAGAGTTGGAATCAGGTGATTCAAAATCCCAGATCTTCGTCTCGAAGCCCTCTTTACGTTTAATCAACTTGAACAAAGTTTTGGCTACTGTAAAATTTGACTTTAGGCCAACTAGTAAACCGTAGCTCGTTTCTTTCGCAGTTTGAGTTTCGTTGCTTCTTTCGAGTTGATTCTTTTTGCAAACCAGAGTTCTTAAGTTGAACTTTCTGGTTAGATCTCTTATTTGAGTTTTACCCGTGCATTAGCTAAGTACTTATTGTGTGCCTGTTTGATTGCGATAGAGTACCCGGAGTGCGCCGCTTGCTACTTTGAGTCTCTAGGTTTTGCGGATCATCAGCAAGGCAAGTAACACTTTGATCATGCTTTCCAATTACCCAGTTTTCATTGCATTAGTCAAACCCTCATACATTGCATGAGTAGGATCAATTAATTTGTGGGATTGGGAAGTAGTTTGAGGTAGTACCTATTACCTGCATTACATTCAAACCTTTGGGAGTTACTTCTACGTTTGCTGTTAGGACATGCTATGCTCGTAGACGTGGATTGGGTGAGTGAAATCCATGACAGATGTGAGTTTTTTAATTCATGGTTCAACTTAAGGTGGCAACATTAATACACATCTGGGTGGATTGAGGCATCTGGGTATTCCAGTGATTGCCTGTTTTTCTTCTGGACCGCCACCCAGGCTCAAAGGGATCATGAGATTTTTCATACTAGAAACTTCCGTGTGCAGCCACATGCCAATATGGGCTCTGGCATAGTTGAGTAAGTTGTGGGAAACCTTTCCATGATGGGCTAGCAGATGTAGTGGGTTTTGTAGGTGTACCGGCCTATCTATCTGGTTATGGGGACCTCTTCGGAAATACTGTGTCTCGGTCATCCGTTTCTCAAACACCATGCAGTGCGAGAAACCAAACGGAGGCGATCGAGTCTTGTGGGGAAAAGTGCACAAACCTCTGCAGAGTGTACAAACTGATCATGATTAGCCGTGTCCCCGGTTATGGACGTCTTGAGTATCTAGTACTTGGATTATCATGTGAATCTCATCATGTTACTTTAATTAATTTTGTTGGGTTTAATGATTATTTTTAATTGGGGTTGAGAGGATGTCTATCTTCTCAACGATGTTTCAACTACCATGATAGTTAAATTAAAATCTATTCCTTTGAAGTAGGGAAAATTTGGCTTTACGCAAAAACTTAACCATAGAGCTTTCCACCAGCCATATTGCATATAGTATAGCTTTACTTTCATTGCATTCTCTTGTGTTACCTTGCCAGCATATTCCATGTGCTGACCCGTTTTCGGGCTGCAACGTTTCATGTTGCAGACTTTTCAGACGATGAGTAAGATGCGCCTTTTAGGTCGCGGTTCTATACTCAGTGATGCCGCTGGAGTTGATGGACTCACTTATCTTCCAAGCCTTCTGTTGTTATCGTGTTAGATGGCCTTCAGCCATATTATTTGTAATAAATTCATCGTTGGACTATGGATGTAATAAGTGTGTGATTGCTACTCTGTTATAAATCCTTCAAGTACTGTGTGTGTCAGCATTACTGATCCAGGGATGACACTGATGCACAGAGATCAGACTGTTTGAGGTCTAGTCGCTACAAGATGGTATCAGAGCACACGCTGACTGTAGGACACGACCACTAAGACAAGCCCTAGAGCACAATTCACTCTTATCTTTTCTGACTCCTCATCTTTTCTACTCCTTAGGATGGTGGAAGCAAAGCACAAGTTCATGCAACCGGATGATGATACACCATTTGGACGACACCTGAAGGAAGTCACCAGATATCTAAACATTGGACTACCAAGTTTCACCGGAACCTACAATGCCACTCTACCTGAGGAGGAGCGTTGGTTGATTCAAGCCCAAGTTCCAGGAAGGACGTTCGCACCCGTCACCTCACTCATAGCATTTTCCTTTAATGCGCCTACATGGAGCCTAGGTAGGAGCATGGCAGCCCACATTGCTATGGGAAGGATTGGAGAAGTCTACCAGCAGGAGCTAAAGGACACTATCTACCCGATTTGTGGACGCCGAGATGAGAATTGGGATATGATCAGCACCCGGAAGGGTATATCCATTGCAGCATTCATCCAGGAGTTGAACCACCACATTCGTCGCCAGGAGCACCAGATGTGTGCAGGGATGATAGATTTGAAGAAGGCCCTAAATAGGAATTTGGAGCTAGAAGAAGAACTCAAGTCTACACGCGACGGATATGAGGAGGAGATAAAGATACTTGTGGAGAAGAATGATGATTTGACCCGGAAGTTAGGGATACTCATGGGAGAAGAAGACGAGGAAGAAGAACCCAAGGAGATTCCAACGGAAGACTACATCATCATAGATGACACAGATTCGGAAGCTGAGGATAGCAAGGATGAAGACTATGAAGATGAAGCTGGAGCAGATATTATGGAATCCTCTGCCGATCAATATTTTTAGATGACCACCCTGTGACCAATAGTTTACCTCCATATATTAGTTTTAGAGCACCTTTGTAACGATCGTTAGATTTGTAAGACCTTGTTTGAAATTGATTGGTGTGATATGATTGTGTGTTTGTCTCATGTGCATATGGGTAGTGATTTTCCCTTAGACCTCTTTTCTATTCTAATCTCTTCCCTCTACACCCTGATGCAACTTCTTGTCTAGAACACTCAGAACAACCAGAACAACAAGAATCCTCCACCGCCACCACCCGTGGACAACCTGACCCGTTTCTTAAGGTTGCAACCACCCGTGTTTGCTAGCAACATCAAACCAATTGTGGCTGATGACTGGCTACGCAAGATTGGAAGGGATTTGACCATCGCCAATTGCTCGGATGCTCAGAAGGTGCGATTTGGCGCACACCAGTTGTCTGGACCAGCCGCAACATGGTGGGAGAATTACACAACCACTTACCTCGTAGCCAATATGACCTGGGATCAGTTTCAGCAAGCTTTTCGTACCGCCCATGTCTCAACTGGAGCCATGAGTATGAAGAAGCAGGAGTTTCGCAATTTGCGCCAAGGGAATCGTACTGTGGCCCAGTACGTGGATGAGTTTAGTACCTTATCTCGTTATGCCCCAGATGATGTGGCCACATATGCCAAGAAGCAGGAGAGATTCATGGAAGGGCTGAATGATGAGATGAGTGTATAGTTGATGGTGGCAACTTTCAACAATTACCAGGAGTTAGTTGATCACGCCCTAATGATTGAAAGGAAGCATCAACAGATTGAGAGTCGCAAGAGGAAGTACGGGCAAGGAAAGTATAATTCTGGAGCTCAGCAGAAGCCCCGCTTTACCCCTAAAGCGGTAGGACAGTTTCAACATACCCATGGAGGAGGTAGCTCGCACAACCACAATGGCACCAAGAATGGCCATGGGAATGGGAATGGAGCCAATGGAAACCAGAACCGCCCCACACCGTCCACACCCACCAAGAGGGATTTTAGCCATGTCACTTGTTACAAGTGCGGGAAGAATGGACATTATGCCAATGAATGCCCAGAAGCTAAGAATGGGAACGGCAATGGAAGCGCCGGGAAGCAGCCCAACCCGTTCAACAAAGGACAAGTGAACCACGTGACCGTGGAGGAGGTAGAAGAGCAACCAGATGCTGTTGTCGGTAAGTTTTTGGTTAAGACATTTACCGCAATAGTTCTTTTTGATACTGGTGCATCGCATTCATATATTTCAAGGGGATTCGTAAATAGACATAGGATGTCCACCCGAGTTCTTAAGGTCCCTATGTTAGTAAGTTCACCTGGAGCAGATTATATGGCACACCAAGGATGTTTTCAGACGCCATTGATCATAGGACGCCATACTTTCCCCTCTGACCTAATAGTCCAAGAGTCACAAGGATTGGATGTGATATTAGGTATGGATTGGCTATCGAAGTATGGAGGTAACATTGACTGTGCCAGTAAGTCTATTTTGCTCACCACCCAGGAGGGAAAAAGGATTTAGTATGTATCTAGGCATTCGCCTACAAGGACTCAAGTACATTCTCTCACGGGAGTTGTTCAGGAGGAAGTGCCAGTAGTGAAGGATTATCCGGATGTGTTTCCAGAGGAGTTACCTGGCATGCCACCGGATAGAGATATAGAGTTTTTGATTGAACTTTTGCCAGGCACCGGGCCAATTTCTAAGAGACCATATAGGATGCCCGCAAAGGATTTGGAGGAGATAAAGAAGCAGATTAAGGAGTTACTAGATAAAGGATTCATACGCCCAAGTTCTTCTCCTTGGGGTTCGCCATTACTTCTAGTGGAGAAGAAGGATGGATCGTTAAGGATGGTGGTTGATTACCGAGGATTTAATGAACTAACGATCAAGAATAAGTACCCATTACCAATGATCAACGATCTGTTCGATAGATTGCAAGGAGCTAAGATATTTTCCAAGATCGATCTGCGATCAGGGTACCATCAATTGAAGATCCGAGAGCAGGATATACCTAAGACGGCCTTTACCACTAGGTATGGGTTGTACGAGTATACCGTCATGTCGTTTGGTCTGACGAACGCACCGGCATACTTTATGAACCTGATGAACAAAGTGTTTATGGAGTATTTGGATAAGTTCGTCGTAGTGTTCATAGATGATATATTGATCTTCTCGAAGGATGAAGAGGAGCATGCAGAGCATTTGCGTTTGGTATTGGAGAAGCTTAGAGAGCACAAGTTATATGGCAAGTTTAGCAAATGCGAGTTTTGGTTGAAGGAAGTCGGATTTCTCGGACACGTTATATCTGGAGAAGGAATAGCAGTAGTTCCCGCTAAGGTGGACACTGTGACCCATTGGGAAGCACCAACAACAGTTGGAGAGATCCGGAGTTTTCTTGGACTAGCAGGATACTACCGGAGGTTCATCGAGAATTTCTCGAGGATTGCAAAGCCAATGACGGAGTTGTTGGAGAAGGACACCAAGTTCAGTTGGACAGAAGAATGTGAGGCCAGTTTTCAGGAATTAAAGAAGCGATTGGTCTCGTTCCCTGTGTTGATTCTGCCAGATCAACATAAGGATTATGAGGTGTACTGCGACGCTTCACGTCGAGGACTTGGAGAAGTTCTGATGCTGGAAGGAAGAGTTGTTTCGTATGCTTCACGACAACTAAAACCTCATGAGATGAACTATGCCACCCACGATTTGGAGTTAGTAGCTATAGTGCATGCACTGAAGACATGGAGACATTTTCTTATTGGAAATCATTGCAAAGTATATACGGATCACAAGAGTTTGAAGTATATATTCACTCAGAAGGAACTGAATCTTAGGCAAAGGAGATGGCTGGAACTCATTAAGGATTATGACATGAGATTGCATTATCATCCCGGAAAGGCTAACGTAGTAGCCGATGCGCTAAGCCGTAAGAGCCATGTCAATACCCTAATGATGGAGGAATTTCCAAAGGAGTTAGCCGAGGACTTACGAGAACTACGTATGGAGATAGTTCTGAGAGGCTATGTAGCAACGCTAGAAATCCAGTCTACCCTGATGGATAAAATCAGAGAAGCTCAGAAAGCTGACAAGGAGGTTGTCGCTATAAACGAGAGGATGAGCGAAGGAAAAGCTAAAGGATTTTGTGAGGATGAACACGACACCCTATGGTTTGAGGATCGAATCTATGTGCCTAATGACCCGGAGATCAGGAAGTTGATTTTACAGGAGGCCCATGATTCACCATACTCGATTCACCCAGGAAATACTAAGATGTATTTGGATTTGAAGGATATTTTCTGGTGGACCGGTATGAATAAGGATATTGTGGAGTATGTAGCAGTTTGTGATGTATGCCAAAGAGTAAAGGCAGAACATCAGAAGCCAGCAGGATTGTTACAACCTATGCCAATACCCGAATGGAAGTGGGACAAGATTGGCATGGACTTTATCACCGGATTGCCCAGGACCAAAGAAGGATATGATTCAATCTGGGTAGTAGTAGACCGATTGACGAAGGTAGCCCACTTTATCCCTGTGAAAACCACTTATACCAGTGCAAAGTTGGCTAAGATATACATGACCAGAATTGTATGTCTGCATGGAGTTCCGAGGAGCATCGTATCAGTTAGAGGAACCCAGTTTACCTCAAAGTTCTGGAATCAGTTACATGAAACTTTGGGTACCAGGCTAGAGTTTAGCACAGCGTTTCACCCGCAGACAGATGGACAGACGGAGAGAGTAAATCAGATTTTGGAGGATATGCTAAGAGCCTGTGCATTTGATTATGGATCTAGTTGGGATGAAAACTTGCCGTATGCGGAGTTCTCATACAACAACAGCTACCAAGCCAGCTTGAAGATGGCCCCTTTCGAGGCATTGTATGGAAGGAGATGCCGAACACCGTTGTCGTGGGATGAAGTCGGAGACCGACAATTGTTTGGACCAGACTTAATCAAAGAGTCTGAAGAGAAGGTTAAGTTGATTAGAGATAGACTGAAGGTAGCTCAGTCCAGGGAGAAGAGTTATGCAGACTCGAAGCGCAAGGAGATTGCCTATGAGATCGGAGACAGAGCATACTTGAGAGTATCGCCTCTGCGAGGAGTTAAACGTTTCAGAGTTAAAGGGAAGTTAGCCCCGAGATTTGTGGGACCTTACCATGTTTTGGAACGCATGGGAGAGGTTGCCTATAAGTTGGAATTGCCTGAAGGATTGTCACGAGTACACGACGTGTTTCACGTTTCGCAGCTAAGAAGTGTCATGCGGAGATGGCCGATATACCGCTTAGAGACACAGTACCCCTGGAAGCAATTCAGTTGGACAGTGATCTGACCTACGAGGAGAAACCGGTTAAGATTCTCGAATTTTCAAGCAGATTTACTCACAGCAAGGTTATCAAGTTTTGCAAGGTTCAGTGGAGTCACCACACCGAGGAAGAAGCCACCTGGGAATGAGAAGATGATCTACGCAAGGACCACCCACACCTGTTCTCTAGCCAAGTCGAATCTCGAGGACGAGATTCATTCTAAGGGGGGTAGGTTTGTAACATCCCAAATTTTTAATTTGAAATGTTATACATAGATCATATTGCATTGCATGCTTTTTGCATTTTTGTTTGTGGCATTCCTCGAAATTCTAAGCAACTCAAGGACCTACTTAGAGAGTTGGAAATTTTTACCGTTTTCGTATTTGAGTTCGCTCGAATACCGATACAAGGACAGTGTGATTCTAATTATTTTTCTCTCCTAAAAATATTTCTAAATACCAAATATTAGCGGAGATAATATGACTTCTCCAAAATAACAAAAATATTGGAGGAAAAATATTAAAATCACTTTTGGTATTTTTCTGGATTTATTTGCGAATTTATTTGCATAGGAAAAATACGCATTTTTCAAATTTGAATTTAGGTCCGCGAAAGATGTTCACTTTGTTCTAAATATTATTAGAGGACGGTGGAAATTTATTTCGGGAATTTTGGAGTCCGTTTGGTATTTCTGCGGCGGGACTCTTTTAAAAAAAAAGGAAACCGACTAGGAGTCTTACTAGCCCAGGACTCCTGGGCTTTATAAGCGCCTGATCCGGCCCGTCGCCCCAGCCCGCCTCGCCCGCGCCGCCCAAGTCCTAGCGCCGCCCGAGCCCCGCGCCGCCGCCGCCGCGCCGCTTGCCCCTGCCGTCGTCCGTCGTCCGCGCCGCCGCAGCCCCGCGGCGCCACCTGCCGCCCCGCCGCCGGGACCGCTGCCGCACCACCTGTCGCCGGACCGCCGCCCCGCCGCTGCCGTCTCGCCGGAGTTCGCGAGGTAGATGCCGTTTTTTTCTAGAAACCCCTCGGTTTTTTTTAAACCTTAGATCTGTTTTTTTTAGAATAGATCGGTCGGTTTTTCGGTTTAGTTATTTAGCAGACGTTCGTCCGTACGTTCGTTTTAACGAACAATTTTTGTTAGTTAACCGCAGACAGCGAACGTTCGTTCGTTATCCTGTTCGTCGTTTTTCTTTTTTGGGGTATTTATCCGCGGTTATTCCGATCGCGATTTCTGCCCTGATCTTGTTTTTCGTTTTTCTTTTCGCTCGAGAGTTGGAATCAGGTGATTCTAAATCCCAGATCTTCGTCTCGAAGTCCTCTTTACATTTATTCAACTTGAACAAAGTTTTGGCTACTATAAAATTTGACTTTAGGCCAACTAGTAAACCGAAGCTCGTTTCTTTCGCAGTTTGAGTTTCGTTGCTTCTTTCGAGTTGATTCTTTTTGCAAATCGGAGTTCTTAAGTTGAACTTTCTGGTTAGATCTCTTATTTGAGTTTTACCCGTGCATTAGCTAAGTACTTATTGTGTGCCTGTTTGATTGCGATAGAGTACCCGGAGTGCGCCGCTTGCTACTTTGAGTCTCTAGGTTTTGCGGATCATCAGCAAGGCAAGTAACACTTTGATCATGCTTTCCAATTACCCAGTTTTCATTGCATTAGTCAAACCCTCACACATTGCATGAGTAGGATCAATTCATTTGTGGGATTGGGAAGTTGTTTGAGGTAGTACCTATTACCTGCATTACATTCAAACCTTTGGGAGTTACTTCTACGTTTGCTGTTAGGACATGCTATGCTCGTAGACGTCGATTGGGTGAGTGAAATCCATGACAGATGTGAGTTTGTTAATTAATGGTTCAACTTAAGGTGGCAACATTAATACACATCTGGGTGGATTGAGGCATCTGGGTATTCCAGTGATTGCCTGTTTTTCTTTTGGACCGCCACCCAGGCTCAAAGGGATCATGAGATTTTTCATACTAGAAACTTCCGTGTGCAGCCACATGCCAATATGGGCTCTGGCATAGTTGAGTAAGTTGTGGGAAACCTTTCCATGATGGGCTAGCAGATGTAGTGGGTTTTGTAGGTGTACTGGCCTATCTATCTGGTTAAGGGGACATCTTCGGAAAGACTGTGTCTCGGTCATCCGTTTCTCAAACACCATGCAGTGCGAGAAACCAAACGGAGGCGATCGAATCTTGTGGGGAAAAGTGCACAAACCTCTGCAGAGTGTACAAACTGATCATGATTAGCCGTGTCCCCGGTTATGGACGTCTTGAGTATCTAGTACTTGGATTATCATGTGAATCTCATCATGTTACTTTAATTAATTTTTTGGGTTTAATGATTATTTTTAATTGGGGTTGAGAGGATGTCTATATTCTCAACGATGTTTCAACTACCATGATAGTTAAATTAAAATATATTCCTTTGAAGTAGGAAAAAATTGGCTTTACGCAAAAACTTAAACCATAGAGCTTTCCACCAGCCATATTGCATATAGTATAGCTTTACTTTCATTGCATTCTCTTGTGTTACCTTGCCAGCATATTCCATGTGCTGACCCGTTTTCGGGCTGCAACGTTTCATGTTGCAGAATTTTCAGACGACGAGTAAGATGCCCCTTTTAGGTCGTGGTTCTATACTCAGTGATGCCGCTGGAGTTGCTGGACTCACTTATCTTCCAAGCCTTCCGCTGTTATCGTGTTAGATGGCCTTCAGCCATATTATTTGTAATAAATTCATCGTTGGACTATCGATGTAATAAGTGTGTGATTGCTACTCTGTTATAAATCCTTCAACTACTATGCGTGTCAGCATTACTGATCCAGGGATGACACTGATGCACAGAGATCAGACTGTTTGAGGTCTGGTCGCTACAAAACTCCATGATGATGGGCTTTTGGAATAAGTTGATTATGAATCAATTGGTGCTTGCGAACCATGCCTCATGGGCAAGATGACAAAACTCGATTTTCCAGAACAATGGAGCGAGCAACTGACTTTTTAGAAATCATACATACTGATGTATGCGGTCTAATGAGTGTTGAGGCTCGCGGCGGGTATCGTTATTTTCTGACCTTCATAGATGATTTGAGCAGATATGGGTATATCTACTTGATGAAACACAAGTCTGAAACATTTGAAAAGTTCAAAGAATTTCAGAGTGAAGTAGAGAATCATCATAACAAGAAAATAAAGTTTCTACGATCTGATCGTGGAGGCGAATATTTGAGTTATGAGTTTGGTCTTCATTTGAAACAATGTGGAATAGTTTCACAACTCACGCCACCTGGAACACCACAACGTAATGGTGTGTCCGAACGTCATAACCGTACTTTATTAGATATGGTGTGATCTACGATACCTCTTACCGATTTACCACTATCGTTTTGGGGTTATGCTTTAGAGACAACTGCATTCACGTTAAATAGGGCACCATCTAAATCCGTTGAGATGACACCTTATGAACTGTGATTTGGCAAGAATCCCAAGTTGTCGTTTCTTAAAGTTTGGGGCTGCGATGCTTATGTGAAAGAGCTTCAACCTGATAAGCTTGAACCCAAGTCGGAGAACTGTGTCTTCATAGGATACCCAAAGGAAATTGTTGGGTAAACCTTCTATCACATATCCGAAGGCAAGATATTCGTTGCTAAGAATAGATCCTTTCTAGAGAAGGAGTTTCTCTCGAAAGAAGTGAGTGGGAGGAAAGTATAACTTGATGAGGTAATTGTACCTTCCCCCGAATTGGAAAGTAGTTCATCACATAAGTTAGTTCCAGTGATTCCTACACCAATTAGTGAGGAAGCTAATGATCATGATCATGAAACTTCAGATCAAGTTACTACTGAACCTCATAGGTCAACCAGAGTACGTTCCGCACCAGAGTGGTACGGTAACCCTGTTTTGGAAGTCATGTTACTAGAGCATGACGAACCTACGAACTATGAGGAAGCGATGATGAGCCCAGATTCCGCAAAATGGCTTGAGGCCATGAAATCTGAGATGGGATCCATGTATGAGAATAAAGTGTGGACTTTGGTTGACTTCCCCGATGATCGGCAAGCCATTGAAAATAAATGGATCTTTAAGAGGAAGACTGACGCCGATGGTAATGTTACTGTCTACAAAGCTCGAATTGTTGCGAAAGGTTTTTGACAAGTTCAAGGAGTTGACTACAATGAGACTTTCTCACCGGTAGCGAAGCTTAAGTCTGTCCGAATCATGTTAGCAATTGCCGCATGTTATGATTATGAAATCTGGCAAATGGATGGCAAAACTGCATTCCTTAGTGGATATCTTAAAGAAGAGTTGTATATGATGCAACCAAAAGGTTTTGTCGATCCTAAAAGTGCTAACAAAGTGTGCAAGCTCCAGCGATCCATCTATGGACTTTTTTTGAGTGAATCCATCTATGGACTGGTGCAAGCATCTCAGAGTTGGAATATACGCTTTGATGAGGTGATCAAAGCATATGGTTTTATACAGACTTTTGGAGAAGCTTGTATTTACAAGAAGGTGAGTGGGAGCTCTGTAGCATTTCTAATATTATATGTGGATGACATACTGTTGATTGGAAATGATGTAGAATTTCTGGATAGCATAAAAGGATACTTGAATAAGAAATTTTCAATGAAAGACCTCGGTGAAGCTGCTTATATATTGAGCATCAAGATCTATAGAGATAGATCAAGACGCTTAATTGGACTTTCACAAAGCACATACCTTGATAAAGTTTTGAAGAAGTTCAAACTGGATCAGTCAAAGAAAGGGTTCTTGCCTATGTTACAAGGTGTGAAGTTGAGTCAGACTTAATGCTTAACCACTGCAGAAGATAGAGAGGAAATGAAAGTCAATTCCTATGCTTCAGCCATAGGTTCTATCATGTATGCAATGCTATGTAATAGACCTGATGTGTGCCTTGCTATAAGTCTGGCAGAGATGTACCAAAGTAATACAGGAGTGGATCACTGGACAACGGTCAAGAACATCCTGAAGTATTTGAAAAGGATGAAGGATATGTTTCTCGTTTATGGAGGTGACAAAGAGCTCGTCGTAAAAGGTTACGTCGATGCAAGCTTTGACACTGATCCGGATGACTCAAAGTCACAAACCGGATACATATTTCTGTTGAACGGTGGAATAGTCAGTTGGTGCAGTTCCAAGCAGAGCGTCGTGACGGGATCAACATGTGAAGTGGAGTACGTAGCTGCTTCGGAAGCATCAAATGAAGGAGTCTAGATGAAGAAGTTCATATCCGATCTAGGTGTAATACCTAGTGCATCGGGTCCAATGAAAATCTTTTATGACAACACTCGAGCAATAGCCTTGGCGAAGGAATTCAGGTTTCACAAGAGAACCAAGCACATCAAGAGATGCTTCAATTCCATCTGCGATCAAGTCAAGGAGTGCCCCTGGTTCCTTAGCTCTACTCATTCATCCCCACTCTGTTAACTTCTGCTCACTTTTCCCCACTCCCTTGCCTTAACCCTCAGAACAGGTATAACGGACATTGTTGTCGGGTCAATGCCTTTCACCATTGGCTGACGAGTGGGGCCACGTATACGTGGGCGCCTGCAAGACCGCGGTCGTGGGGTAGCACGTGTCCATGGACATGGACGAAACGTCCCATCATATAAAGAGGGCAACCACCTCCATCGCCCCTACCATTTACCCCCAAATCCCCTCGCTGCTGCATCATCTTCCTCTCCCCTCACCGGCATCGTCTCGCTCTCCTCCATTGCCTCCACCGCACCGTCTCGCTCTCCCCCACCGCATCCTCTTCCTCACCTTCATCGCCTCCATCTGTCAGATGGCCGATGCTCGTGGCGACACCGATGCAGCGGCCGGAGATGTGGTGGAGCTGCAGGGTCAGAGCGCTGTGACCGCGCATGTCGGCGGCGTCCGCGGCGGTGTGGGGAAACTCACAACCGCTACAGGATGTGACGGGTGGGGCTCCGCCTCATCGCTGCATGAGGTGACGGCGCCGTTGAGCGGCGCAGTCCATCCCGTTGCCCTCGTTGCGCCACCTGCCGTGGAGGAGCAGTTATTTGGACTTGCTTAGCTTGTAGAGTTAGTTGCTCCCTAGTTGCATTTGTTAGATTGTGATTCATACATTAGTTCAGATGGTTAGAGTAGTTGGTTTGACGGATGGGCCGGGTTTTTTTTGTATGGGTTGGGGGGATGGGGGGTTTTTGGACTAGGGTTTGTTGGATAAATGCTAGCTAGATGTTGTGAACTATGATTTTAGGTGCTGCAATGATTGGGGTTTTTAGATTTGTTTTAGATTTGGATAAATTCGTTGCAAAAATGCTAGATGTTGTGAACAAATTGTGGTTTTTAATGCTATGATGCTTATTAGATTTGTTTTTAGTGCTCACAGATTGGGGTTTTAAGTGCTATCATGCTTATTAGACTTGTTTTTTATGCTTATTAGATTCGTTGCAAAATTGCTAGATGTTGTGAACAGATTGGGGCTTATTAGATTGATTAAGAAGTTATTTGATTCAAGTTATATTAGGTCTGTTGTTCACAATATGTCCACAATATGTAGTTATGTTAGCTCTATTATTCAATGTGTGTGCATGACAATGGAAAATGCAAATTGGATCATAGTATATTAGCCCTATGATCAAGTGTGCATATCTAAATTTCAATATGTAGTTATATTAGCTCTGTTGTTCAATGTGTGTGCATGACAATGGAAAATGCAAATAGGACCATAGTATATTAGCCCTATATATTTACTAGTGATGGATGTAATTGTATATTCAGGAGGATGATGGTTGGGGGAAGAAGAGGAAGATAGACTATACTTTCGACGACCCGTACGATCCAACGTATGGTGATGACAAAGAGTATGAGGTAAGCCTACTTGAAATTTAGGTTGTTCATTTAGTTCGTTGACATGGTGTATTCCCATGAATCTATAATGTACTAATTTAATTCATTCGTGTGTGTAGTATGTATCTGGGGAAGATGTGGATGTGGATCGTGGCAACTTCACCTCCTTCAAAGAGAAGGAAGAGGAGAAGATCAGGATCAAGGGTGTGTGTTACTACTACAAGAGCAGGACCAAAACTTGGTGCTGCCCCTACTGCACTACCAAGACAAAGCCAAAGTCCAGCCGCTTCGCTCACCTTCTAGCTCATGAAGAAGATGTGGTCATCCACGACGAGGACTACAAGATCATGGGGCAGCATGCTGCCCTAGCCAAAGTCCTGTCTCCCCAGTTATCATGTGTTTTAAGTACTTTAGGTTGTTTGCTGAACAATGTTGGTGAACTATGTTTGTGGGGCCCCATGTTTGTGAACAGGATGTGGGTTAACTTTTGGTGGTTTGATGAATTTTATATGCATGTGGCTATCCATGTTGGGTATTTTTGTGTTTTAAAATTTATCTGCTATGATTTGTTTCAGTGTTTTGAAAGTTCAGGTGCTGCAATGATCACACATATGCTGCAAATATGCAGCAATCCATCATTTTATCAAGGGTTCCCTTTTATCAAATATTCCAATAACAGAGCAAAAAACAACATTTTAATGAAGATGTATTATCAACTATCTATGTTTTTGTAGGAGATCATGTGTGCAAAATTTGAGGTGATTTAGAGGAGGTCAAATAAATTTGAATTTGAGAAATGTGCTCCAAATAAGCTCCGAGGCTAGGGTAAACAACCCATTTGTAATCAAGTTTTTTTGGACCTACTCTAAATGAGCCAAATGTTTTTATTATCACCTATTAAATCCATATAGTGTAGATTCAAAGTCTCACTATTTTTTAATTAATCTTCATATTTGTACATTTTCTTTTGCAAAAAATACTTTAATATCAAAACTATTAAAAAACACGTTTAAAATATGAAAATGGAAAACTAACTTCAGATCCTTCTTATTCACTTTAAAAAAGGTTTAGTGATTTTTTTTGATTTTTTTTAAATTTTTCAAAAATAGAAGGTAACACCACCTCCTCTCCTTGAACTCTATGAAATCATGTAGGTTATAGCTCATATGTGTCAAGGTTTTCTCATGAAAATGACCATAGACCAAGTTTATGATTTTTGGTTGGTAATATGTCACATAAGACAACATTGTGCGCAGGTTATATTTTTTTTATTTTTTGTAAATTAATGGTGCTCATTTGACCTCGATCGTGCCAGCTAGGGTTTTGACCATAAACCAAGTTTAGTATTTTTCCTCATTAGTGTGTCTTACAAAACAACGAACGGCGAAGGTTTCATATTTTTTCGATATTTTTAAAATTAGTTATGCTCAGTTAAAGCCTTCGAAACCCCGTTGACCTGCTCGAAATCCCTCTAAACCACGGGGTTTTCCCCTAACCCTAGCTCCCAACGTCATCTGTCCTATCATACCCTCGCGCCAAGCGACAACCCTTAGATCTGGCCTTCTAGAAGGAACTAGGTGGGCTGGCTATGTGCAGGCTCCGCGCCGTTGGATCACAAGGACGGTTCCGCATCGTTGGATCATGGGGCGATCCGCGAGAGGCGGTCATATTCGTTGTGCTCGGCTTCTCACCCACCACTGACTCCGTGAAAAAAAACATTGTTATTGGGCCTAAAAGGAAACCAAGCTCTGGTTGGGCCGTCGAATTGCGTCATTTTTTTTGCATCGTTTGCTCTATTTTTTGTGAACGTGCTGGCTCTGTATTTTTGCATCGTTTGCTCTATTTTTGTGAACGTGCTGGCTTTGTATTTTTGCATCGTTTGAAATCAATTGACATTGCGTAGAAAATGACCAATTTTTAAGGGACAAATTTATTTTTATCATGGAAAATGGACACAAACTACTCAAAATTTGTCTCTTTTTGTTCATATACTATATATGACCACGGATTCCCACGCATGCAATTAGCTTCTTTTTCTTCTTCTTTTTCAAACCATCATTTCCCACGCGTGTACAGTCCCGATGCTGCGGTGTGTTTGAAAATGGGTTACTTCACATTTGACCCTGTTATTGCCACGGCCAAATAACACGTAGCACTACGGCTATTTAAGCCACCCTCTGCCTCTGCCATCCCTCATCCATCTCCCATCCTCTCTGGCATCTGCCCTTCTTGCTCTTCGACCACTTCTCCTTCTTCTAGCACATCCTCAACCATGTAGTACACTGGACCAACCTACCACTTCCCACACCCACCGAGCCGGAGAGGCTCTACCATCCTGGCGTGTACGTTGAGCGCACACTACGTGTGTGGGCAATATCAAGGTGGAGGACCGCAAGGAACTTCACCGAGTTATTCCTCGCGTCCAGCTACAACCACCTCCCGCGGGGATCTCCAAGGATGTTTCGTGTCGAGGAGGTCATCAAAAATGGGGTGGTGGTTGCTCTCCTTGCCCACTTCACCAACACATTCGACACCTTCTACCTCCTCGGTCGGGTGTTTTGGTGTGGTTGCGAGTTCATCACTTTCACCACCCACAACATGTTCACGGAGTACACCAACATCTTCCCCACCGTGTCCCACATGCACACTCTTCCGTACCCAATCGACAACGCCCCAGAGGAGCAGTGAAGGGCGCCCGGAGAAGGAGCGAGGTCGAGAAGGCTGCGTCTAGGGTTTTAAACCCTCTATCTATTTATTTTTTGAGTCTATGTTATGTTAAGTTGTAATCCCATTAAACTATGTGAGAGATGCTATGGGCTTGTTAGCCCCTTTATCAAGTTCTATTATTAAGTTTTCTATCTATTCTATTATGATGTTCCTTTTAGTTTCAACTATGTGATCATGCTATGGGCTTGATGGCCCTATCTACATGTAAGTTGATTGTTTTCTTAGAGAGCTCGCTTAGTTAGTAACCACCTAGTGCATGCAGCCACAATGAACCCTTCTTTTCTTACACAAGCCACAAATATGTAGGCACCTAGCTACTGCATGTAGCCACACCATATTTGTTCAATTTATTTGTCGTAGCAAAATGGGTTCTAAATCAAGGAGACAAGTGTGAGAGAAGAGAGGAACCAGCGGCAGCGACCATTGCTGCATCCGTGGCGGATGGCGTGCACAAAAGTGGCTCGGTCAGTGCATCGGGGCGGCACGCATCAGCGCATGCAGGCTCAGTCGGCGCATGCAGGCTCGGTCGGCACATCGATGCAGGCATGCGGGCTTGTTGGGTGCATGCATAGTAGGCTTCTTTCGTGGCGGCGCGCCAGGCGTTTAATGCAAGGAACGTCCCAACGAAACCACGGCCCAACGGTCGAACAGCTACACCCCCAACGCAGCCCACTCGTCGGAGTTAACAGTCAAAGCACTGACCCAACGATGACATCTATTGTGACCTCTTCTGAGGGATTCAGGCAAGGGAGTGGGGAAAATTGTGCAAAAGTTAAGAGTGTGGGGATGGATGAGTAGAGCTAAGGAACCAGGGGCACAGATGTAAAAAAAAACCTAGAATCATTACTATGTAATCTAGATACTTGACTCTTGTGCAAGTGGGAGACTGACGGAAATATGCCCTAGAGGCAATAATAAAGTTGTTATTTATATTTCCTTGTTTCATGATAAATGTCTTTTATTCATGCTAGAATTGTATTAACCAGTAACTTGATACATGTGTGAATACATAGACAAAACAGAGTGTCCCTAGTATGCCTCTACTAGACTAGCTCGTTAATCAAAGATGGTTATGTTTCCTAACCATAGACATGTGTTGTCATTTGATCAATGGGATCACATCATTAGGAGAATGATGTGATGGACAAGTCCCATCCGTTAGCTTAGCATAATTATCGTTTAGTTTTATTGCTATTGCTTTCTTCATGACTTATACATGTTCCTCTGACTATGAGATTATGCAACTCCCGAATACCGGAAGAACACCTTGTGTGCTATCAAATGCCACAATGTAACTAGATGATTATAAATATGCTCTACAGGTGTCTCCGAAGGTGTTTGTGTTGTTGGCATAAATCAAGAATAGGATTTGTCACTCCGAGTATCGGAGAGGTATCTCTCGGCCCTCTCGGTAATACTCATCATAATAAGCCTTGCAGGCAAATGACTAATGAGTTAGTCACGAGTTGATGTATTATGGAACGAGTAAAGAGACTTGCCGGTAACGAGATTGAACTAGTTATGATGATACCGACTATCGAATCTCGGACAAGTAACATACCGATGACAAAGGGAACAACGTATGTTGTTATGCAGTTTGACCGATAAAGATCTTTGTAGAATATGTAGGAGCCAATATGAGCATCCATGTTCCGCTATTGGTTATTGACCGGAGATGTGTCTCGGTCATGTCTACATAGTTCTCGAACCCGTAGGGTCCACACGCTTAATGTTTGATGACGATTCATATTATGAGTTATGTGTTTTTGATGACCAAAGATTGTTCAAAGTCCTGGATGAGATCACGAACATGACGAGGAGTCTCGAAATGGCCGAGACATAAAGAATGATATATTGGACGATGTTATTCGAACACCGGATGAGTCAGCGG
>LR738709.1:613391796-613489730 GCA_902687465.1 Secale cereale | reverse complement strand
GGGGGGGTTTACCGGATAAATATCGGAGATCCGGGGGGTTATCAGAACCCGCAAGGGAACTAATGGGCCTTAGTGGGCTTTAGGGGAAAGAGTGGAGAGGCCTCAAGGGCTGGCCGCGTGGCCCCATGGGCCTAGTCCGAATTGGACTAAGGGGAGGGACGGCGCCCCCTCTTTCCTTCTCCTCTCCCTCCTTCCCTCTCTCTTCCTTTTGGTGGAAACCTACTAGGACTAGGAGTCGTAGTAGAAATCCCCACTTCGGCCGCGCCCTCGAGGCCGGCTGGCCTCCCCTCCTCCCTCCTTTATATACGTGGGGAGGGGGCAGCCTAGAACACACAAGCCAATCTTTTAGCCGTGTGCGGTTCCCCCCTCCACAGTTACGCACCTTAGTCATATCGTTGCAGTGCTTAGGCGAAGCCCTACGCCGGTAACTTCATTATCACCGTCACCACGCCGTCGTGCTGACGTAACACTCCCTCGTCCTCAACTAGATCAAGAGCTCGAGAGACATCATCATGCTGAACGTGTGCTAAACACGGAGATGCCGTACGTTCGGTACTTGTATCGATTGGATCGTGAAGACGTTCGACTACATCAACTGCATTACTAAATGCTTCCGCTTTCGGTCTATGAGGGTACATGGACACACTCTCCCTGCTCGTTGATATGCTTCGCCTAGGTAGATCTTGCGTGATCGTAGGAATTGTTTTCAAATACTATGTTCCCCAACACACCAAGGGTTCTAAAGGTCACTCCTGCCTCCATAGATACCGTCAGGTAAACCGGAGATTGCAGACGAGCAGCCAACTGAGCCGCCAACTCAGCCTCGCGCCGTTCCCTTTCCTGGTCCACTAAGGCCTGAGCATTATTACCAGCGTGCGGCGGGTCATGACTACGAGGCTGGTTATGGTGCTGCTCACTACTTGAAACTACCGGTGACTCAATATGCCCGCTATAACTCTGGCTTGGACGAGGGGTTGAATGAATCCGTTCACGGCTGTACGAATAAGCCGTCTATTGAGCCACTGATGTCGAAGCCGCCAGTATCTCCATTGTAGCTGGAGACTCGCCTTCAACATGGATAGCCGCCAATCGCATTGCTGCAGCAACCATATTGTCTAGAGGATTAGAATAATGACCCGGCGATGTCAGGATGTGCTGAGGCGGAGTGAAATTCAAACAAGGTGGGTCTGCAGCCCGTGGCTGAACCAGTATTCCAGTCTCGGGCATTTCAACCACCTGGTTTACCATGGGCGGGTCATTGGTTCCTGCCCCAGGCGTGTTAAAAAGGTTCCTAGCCTCAAACTCTGTGGGTAGACGGGTCTGATGCCTCCTCCTCATGACGGCGTTTGAAGCATTATGATCCAAAGTAAGCCGGAACGATTCTGCTTGAATCCGTTGCGCCTGAGCGTCCAAAGCGGCTTGTTCTGTCACCATCCTAGCATTCTCAGCATTGAATTCCTCCTTGGCCTGAGCTATCTCATCTCGCAATTTCGCAACATCCACTTTATGTTGTGCTTGATTCTCTGGTGTCACTTCCGCGGATAATAAGGTCGCTAAAGCCTCCAAAAGCTCGAAAAATACTTGAGGCGGGGGGCGCGCAGAGCCGCTAGCACCAGCCATCGCCGCAGCCGTTGAACTAGAGGTCATAGCTGCAGCAGTCATCGGACCGAGCACCGATTGTGTGCCGGCCATGAAGATCGCAACCCTATTCGGCGGCTCATAGGGGTCTGGAATACTATCACCATCGGAACAGCCCCCAAGCGTGTCGTCTTGTAGTTGATACATTGAATCGGTCTCACCAGTTGAAGACTCACCTTTAGAGTAGATTACTGTCTCTTCTTGGATACGGACCCTTCATCGTGATCTGCTCCATGGATGAAACCAACAAAAGCATGCTTCACGGTGGCTCGAACCTTGGCGGGTCGCACGCGCTGAGCCGTCTCGATGATGTTGGTGCAGATGTTCGGCTCAGGCTCTGACTCATCGATCTTGCCGATGAAGACATTAATTTAACCGAAGGGGACCCAATACCCGTACTTAATTGAGCCGTTCTCAGGTCCCCAGCCTGAGTCGTCGATGTAGAGCTTGCCGCGGCGAGTCTTAGTCATCCAGCCTACGGCATATCCCTTGATTCCTGCAAAGTTGCCCTTCAAGGTCTCGAAACCACAGTGCGCCAGCCCCACGGTGGGCGCCAACTGTCGTGGATTTGTCACGACAGATGCCCTAGGAATAGGACTTAGGTGTGGAGCCATCGCAACTAGGTTAGATTCAAGGGGTTAAGCAGGAAAAGAGACACAGAGAGTTTTTTTATCCTGGTTCGGCCCCTCTCAATGAGGTAAAAGCCTAATCTAGCTGGGGTTGTATTGCTCGAGACTCAACAACTAGGGAGCGAATACGCTTGACCTAGTTCTAGAGCGATTGTTTCTTGAGTTAACCCACCGTCGGGTCACCCCTTTATATACATGCTGATGCCCAGCAGCTTACAGAGTCCCGGCCTACTCATACACAATGTGTCCGGCTCGGTAACCAACTAAACTTGCCTTACAATATAAGTTAAATGTATGGCGGTTCATAGCCATGGGCCTCAAATCGTCCTCGGTTCTTGGGCCTTTAATAAGCTTGCTCTACGAACCACCATCTTCACGCCTACTTGGGCCTTCGCATCTTAAGCCGCCAGTGGCATGACCCGACCCCTCCTGGGCGGGTCATACCCAATAGTTATATCCCCAACATTAGGCCCCAGGTTGATTTGAACTTGTTCACCTCAATCTTCAACACTTGATTTAACAGAATCTTCCATCGCCAATTCTTTACCATTTCATTGTAACCCACTGATACGTCCATTTTGCATCATGCTTATATGTTGATATTTATTGCATTATGGGATGTTATTACATGTTTTGTCACAATACTTATGCCTTTTCTATCTTATCTTACAAGGTTTACATGAAGAGGGAGAATGCCGGCAGTTGGAATTCTGGGCTGGAAAAGGAGCAAACTCTGGAAACCTATTCTGCACAACTCCAAAAGCCCTGAAACTCAACAAAACTTCGTTTCAGAAAATATAAAAAATATCTGGCGAAAGAAGTCCATGAGGGGGACACCGGCTGTCCACGAGGGTGGGGGGCGCGACCCCTGCCTCGTGGGCCAGCCGGAAGGCCCCCGAGGCCCATCTTCTCCTATATGAGGTGTTTTGACCTGGAAAAAATCATAAGGAGGCTTTTGGGACCAGACGCCGCCGTCTCGAGGCAGAACCGAGGTGGAAACCAATCTAGGGCTCCGGCGGAGCTGTTCTGCCAGGGATACTTCCCTCCGGGAGGGGGAAATTGTCACCGCCGTCATCACCAACAACTCTCCCATCTTGGGGAGAGCTATCTCCATCAACATCTTCACCAGAACCATCTCATCTCAAACCCTAGTTCATCTCTTGTATACAATCTTTGTCCCCAAACCTCAGATTGGTACCTGCGGGTTGCTAGTAGTGTTGATTACTCCTTGTAGTTGATGCTAGTTGGTTTATTTGGTGGAAGATCATATGTTAAGATTCATTATGCATATTAATACCCCTCTGATCATGAACAATATTATGTCTTGTGAGTAGTTACTTTTGTTCCTGAGGACATGGGAGAAGTCTTGCTATTATTCATGTGAATTTGGTATTCGTTCGATATTTTGATGAGATGTATGTTGTCTCTCCTCTAGTGGTGTTATGTGAACGTCGACTACATGACACTTCACCATTATTTGGGCCTAGAGGAAGGCATTGGGACGTAATAAGTAGATGATGGGTTGCTAGAGTGACAGAAGCTTAAACCCTAGTTTATGCGTTGCTTCGTAAGGGGCTGATTTGGATCCATATGTTTCAGGCTATGGTTAGGTTTACCTTAATACTTCTTTTGTAGTTGCGGATGCTTGCATTAGATGTTAATCATAAGTGGGAGGTTTGTCCAAGTAAGGGCCAGCACCCAAGCACCGGTCCACCCACATACCAAATTATCAAAGTACCGAACGCGAATCAGATGATCGTGATGAAAACTAGCTTGACGATAATTCCCATGTGTCCTCGGGAGCACTTTCCTTTATATAAGAGTTTGTCCAGGCTTGTCCTTTGCTACAAAAAGGATTGGGCCACCTTGCTGCACCTTATTTACTTTTACCTTTTGTCACTTACTACCAATTACCTTATCACAAAACTATCGGTTACCTATAATTTCAGTGCTTGCAGAAAATACCTTATTGAAAACTGCCTATCATTTCCTTCTGCTCCTCGTTGGGTTCGACACACTTACTTATCGAAAGGAGTACGATAGATCCCCTACACTTGTGGGTCATCAAGACTTTTTTCTGGCGCCGTTGCCGGGGAGTGAAGCGCCTTTGGTAAGGAAAAATTTATATAGTGTACTAAAATTTATTGTCACTTGTTACTATGGCTCAAAATCCTTTGAGGGGCTTGTTCAGGGTATCTTCACCACGACCAGAAGAGCAAAGAGTTGCTCCTCAACCTACTACACCTATTGAAAATGTTTGCTCTGAGATTCCTTCGGGTAAGATAGATAAACTGCTTGAAAATCCCTTTATAGGAGATGGAACACTACATCCTGATTTACATCTAATCTATGTGGATGAAGTTTGTGGATTATTTAAGCTTGAAGGTATGCCCGAGGATATTATCAAGAAGAAGGTCTTCCCTTTATCTTTGAAGGGAGATGCATTGACATGGTTTAGGCTATGCGATGATATGGGATCATGGATATAATCGTTTGAAGTTGGAGTTTCATCAGAAGTTCTACCCTATGCACTAGGTTCATCGTGATAGTAATTATATTTATAATTTCTGGCCTTGCGAAGGAGAAAGCATCGCTCAAGCTTGGGGGAGGCTTAAGTCAATGTTATATTCATGCCCCAATCATGAGCTCTCGAGAGAAATGATATTTCAAAAAATTTATGCTCGGCTTTCTCTTAATAATTGCTCCATGCTCGATACTTCTTGTTCTGGCTCTTTTATGATGAAGACTATTGAATTCAAATGGGATTTATTGGAAAAAATTAAATGCAACTCTGAAGATTGGGATCTCGATGAAGGTAAGGAGTCAGGTATGACCCCTAAGTTTGATTGTGTTAAAGCTTTTATGGATACTGATGTTTTTCGTGAGTTTAGCACTAAATATGGACTTGACTTCGAGATAGTAGCTTCTTTCTGTGAATCTTTTGCTACTCATGTTGATATCCCCAAGGAGAAGTGGTTTAAATATACCATCCCCCTATTGAAGTAAAAGTAGTTGAACCTATTAAAGTTGAAGAAAGGACTATCACTTATAATGTTGATCATGTTATTCCTACTGCTTATATTGAGAAACAACCTTTCCCTATTAGGATAAAGGATCATGCTCAAGCTTCAATTGTAGTTCGTAAGAGTAATACGAGAACACCTACACATTCTGAGCAAATTAAAGTTGAACCTAGTGTTGCTATGTTTAAGGATCTCTTGGTAGAAGATTTAGATGGACATGTTATTTACCTCCAAGAAGATTCGGCTAGAATAGCCAAACCCAATGCTAGGAATAAACATAAACATGTTGTAGGCTTGCCTGTTATCTCTGTTAAGAGAGGAGATCATTGCTACCATGGTTTATGCGACGTAGGTGCTAGTGCGAGTACTATCCCTCTTGATTTGTATAACGAAATTATGCATGATATTGCACGTGTTGAGTTAGAAGGGATTGAAGTTACTATTAAGCTTGTTAATAGAGACACTATTTCACCAGTTGGGATTGTTAGAGATATTGAAGTCTTGTGTGGGAAGGTTAAATACCCTGCTGATTTTCTTGTTCTTAATTCCCCACAAGATGAATTTTGTCCCATTATATATGGTAGACCCTTCTTGAATACTATTAATGCCAAGATAGACTGCGTGAAAGACAATGTCACTGTTGGATTAGGGGATATGTCTCATGATTTTAACTTTGCTAAATTTCGTAGACAACCCCTTGAAAAGGCACCACCCAGTAAGGATGAAATTATTGGTCTTGCTTGTATTGCCAAGCCACCTAATGACCCTTTAGAACAATACTTGCTAGACCATGAAAATGATATGCATATGAATTAGAGAAGGGAAATAGATGAAATATTCCTAAAATAGGGACCCGTATTGAAAATCAACTTGCCTGTTGAAATCCTAGGGGATCCTCCTCCACCCAAGGGTGATCCCGTGTTTGAACTTAAACCTTTACCTGATATTCATAAGTATGTTTATCTTGATGAAAAGAATATATATCCTATTATTATTAGTGCCAACCTTTCAGAACAGGAAGAAGAAAAATTATTGAAGACTCTGAAGAAGCACTATGCTGCTATTGTATATACTCTGGATGATCTTAAGGGCATTAGTCCCACTATATGCCAACACAAGATAAAATTGGAAGAAAATGCTAAACCAGTTATTGATCATCAGCGACGATTAAATCCTAAGATGAAAGAAGTGGTAAGGAAGGAAATACTAAAGCTCTTAGAGGCAGGTATTATCTATCTAGTTGCGGATAGCCAATGGGTAAGTCCTGTCCATTGTGTCCCTAAAAAGGGAGGTATGACTGTCGTTCCTACTGATAAAGATGAATTGATCCCGCAAAGAATAGTTACAGGTTATAGGATGGTAATTGATTTACCTAAGTTAAATAAAGCTACTAAGAAAGATCATTACCCCTTACCATTTATTGATCAAATGCTAGAAAGGTTATCCAAACATACTCATTTCTACTTTTTAGATGGTTATTCTGGCTTCTCTCAAATACATGTGTCAAAAGGGGATCAAGAAAAGACCACTTTCACTTGTCCTTTCGGTACCTTTGCTTATAGACAAATGCCCTTTGGTTTATGTAATGCACCTACTACCTTTCAAAGATGCATGATGGCTATATTCTCTGACTTTTGTGAAAAGATTGTTGAGGTTTTCATGGATGATTCCTCCGTTTACGGAACTTCTTTTGATGATTGCTTAAGCAACCTTGATCGAGTTTTGCAGAGATGTGAAGATACTAATCTTCTCTTGAATTGGGAGAAGTGCCACTTTATGGTTAATGAAGGCATTGTCTTGGGACATAAAATTTCTGAAAGAGGTATTGAAGTTGACAAAGCTAAAGTTGATGCTATTGAAAAGATGCCATGCCCTAAGGACATCAAAGGCATACGAAGTTTCCTTGGTCATGCCGGGTTTTATAGGAGGTTCATAAAGGACTTCTCGAAAATCTCCAGGCCTCTGACTAATCTCTTACAAAAGGATATTCCTTTTGTCTTTGATGATGATTGTCTAGAAGCATTTGAAATACTTAAGAAAGCATTGATATCTACACCTATTGTCCAGCCTCCTGACTGGAATCTACCCTACGAGATTATCTGCGATGCTAGCGATTATGCTGTAGGTGCTTATCTAGGGAAAAGAGTTGATAAGAAATTGAATGTTATCCAATATGCTAGTAAAACTCTAGATAGTGCCCAAATAAATTATGCTACTATTGAGAAAGAATTTTTAGCATGTTGTATTTGCTTGTGATAAGTTTAGACCCTATACCGTTGATTCTAAAGTAACTATTCACACTGATCATGCTGCTATCAAATACCTTATGGAAAAGAAAGATGCTAAACCTAGACTTATTAGATGGGTTCTCTTGCTGCAAGAATTTGACTTGCATATTATTGATAGAAAGGGAGCTGAGAACCCCGTAGCAGATAACTTGTATAGGTTAGAGAATATACTTGATGACCCACAACCTATTGATGATAACTTTCCTGATGAACAAGTAGCTGTCATAAATACTTATCGTACTGCTCCATGGTATGCTGATTATGCTAATTATATTGTTGCTAAGTTTATACCTCCTAGCTTCACATACCAGCAAAAGAAAAAGTTCTTCTATGATTTGAGACATTACTTCAGGGATGACCCACATCTTTATAAAGAAGGAGTAGATGGTATTATTAGACATTGTGTACCTGAGCATGAACAGGAACAGATCCTACGCAAGTGCCACTCTGAAGCTTATGGAGGACACCATGCGGGAGATAGAACCACACATAAGGTATTGCAATCCGGTTTTTCTTGACCTACTTTCTTCAAGGATGCCCATAAGTTTGTCTTATCTTGTGATGAATGTCAAAGAATTGGTAATATTAGTAAACGTCAAGAAATGCCTATGAATTATTCACGGGGCTTTGATTATATGGGACTGTTTCCTGCCTCTAATGGGTACACACATATTTTAGTTGATGTTGATTACGTTACTAAGTGGGTAGAAGCTATTCTAACTAGTAGTGCTGATCACAACACCTCTATTAAGATGCTCAAAGAAGTTATTTTTTCGAGGTTTGGAGTCCCTAGATATCTAATGATTGATGGTAGTTCACACTTTATTCATGGCGCTTTCCGTAAGATGCTTGCTAAATATGATGTCAACCATAGAATTGCATCCCCCTATCACCCACAGACTAGCGGTCAAGTAGAACTAAGTAATAGGGAGTTGAAACTAATCTTGCAAAAGACAGTTAATAGGTCTAGGAAGAATTGGTCCAAGAAACTTGATGATGCATTATGGGCCTATAGAACTGCATACAAAAATCCTACGGGTATGTCTCCATATAAGATGGTGTATGGAAAAGCTTGTCACTTACCTCTTGAGCTAGAACATAAGGCATATTGGGCTATTAAAGAGCTCAATTATAATTTCAAACTTGCTGGTGAGAAGAGGCTATTCGACATTAGCTGTCTCGATGAATGGAGAACCTAGGCCTATGAGAATGCCAAACTGTTTAAAGAAAAGTTAAAAGATGGCATGACAAAAGGATACAAAAGCGTGAGTTTAACGTAGGTGATTATGTCTTGCTATTCAACTCTCGTTTAAGATTTTTTGCAGGAAAACTTTTCTCCAAGTGGGAAGGACCTTACGTTATCGAGGAGGTCTATCGCTCCGGTGCCATAAAAATCAACACTTCGAAGGCACAAATCCAAAGGTGGTGAATGTTCAAAGAATGAAACATTATATCTCAGGTAATCCTATAAATGTTGAAACCAATATTATTGAAACCGTAACCCCGGAGGAATACATAAGGGACACTTTCCAGAACGATCCAGCCTCCGAAAAGGAAGAGCTATGTGATACGGTAAGTAAACAGACTCCAAAAACAGTTTTAAAGGCAATTTTTCTCCGTTTTGGAATATTTAGAAAAACAGAAAAATAAGCCGCAGTCTGGAAGAGACACGGGACGACCACGAGGGTGGAGGGCAAGCCCCCCCTTCCCAGGGTGCGCCCCCTGCCTCGTGGGCACCCCGTGTGTCCCCTGGACTCCATTTTATTGTGGGTTACTCCTTTTGGTTGGTAAAAATTCATTATATATACTCCCGAAGGTTTTGACCTCTGTATCACGCAAAAATCCTTTGTTTTTGTTTTGAGTTGTTTTCTGCTAGGGTTTGCAAAGCCACGCATCATGTCGTCTCCCTCCTCCAATAGCGAAGGCAACGATGCTTGGCTAATAAAGATAGATCTGAAGAGGGAAGGACCCGAGGAAATCCACAAGGAGAAGAAGATCAAGATGGAGGTGGAAGATCCGGTTCAGGCCTCGGGAGAAGAAGACACCTCTAAATCCCTTCCTAATCTCTTTACCTCAACTGAGATAGAAGCTTTCAGGATGATTGAGTTAGCTCAGATTCGAAACAAGCATCTCACAAGTGAAAATATTTTGTTGAAGGATTACATAGCTACACTCAAAGATATTATCCGCAAGCTGAAGGATCTCCTACGCGCGATATATGAGGATCCGCTGTCACTACTTTCAACTTCATCATCACCACCCCCGAAGGAGACATAATCATATGGGTATGGGCACTCCCCTTGGCAACTGCCAAGCTTGGGGGAGTGACCCCGGTATCGTATCACCATCACTCCTATCTTTACCGTTTTACTTAGTTCGATCCTTTTGGTAGTATCTTGATCTAGTAAAATAAAGTTAGCATGATCTAGTTGTGAGCTTTTGCTTTGTGAGCTTTACCCTTTGTAATCGAGTCCGTGAGTTATATAACAAAGATTAGTGTTGACTCAAGGGCTTGATTTCCTCACTTGGATCATGATAAAAAGAAAGAAAACATAAAGAGTATCAAAGAGATCATATCGATCTTATGGGAACAAATGACTTCACATACAAGAGTATGATAAATAAAAGTTGTTGGAAGTTGACAAACATAGTTTTGGTCATCGTTGCAATTCATAGGAAGTAATAAAAGAAGAGAGGCTTCACATACAAATATACTATCTTGGACATCTTTTATGATTGTCAGCACTCATTAAAGTATGACATGCTAAAGAGTCGATGTTGGACAAGGAAGACAACATAATGAGTTATGTCCTCTTATATCCGAAATAAAGTATATTGTCATGGATCATCCAACATGTTGAGCTTGCCTTTCCCCTTCATGCTAGCCAAAACTCCTCGCACTAAGTAGAGACACTACTTGTGCTTCCATATCTCCTTAAACCCAGTTTTGCCATGAGAGCCCACCATACCTACCTATGGATTGAGAAAGATCCTTCCAAGTAAGTTGTCATGTTGCAAACCCGCTAAATATGTATGATTTATTGGTGTGGGAGAAATTAGCTTTATACGATCTTGTGATATGGAAGTAATAAAAGCAACAGACTGCATAATAAAGGTCCTTATCACAAGTGGCGTTCTTATATGCTAATACTTTATGCATCCAACCATAAAAACACATGACAACCTCTGCTTCCCTCTGCGAAGGGCCTATCTATTATTCTTGCCTTTTAAGTGTCAAGGTGAAATCCACCTTTCCTTTTTACATTTTATCCTTGGGCATGCACATTGTGTTGGAAAGATCCTGACATATATACCCACTTGGATGCAAGTTTTCATGATCTATTACTGTTGACATTACCCTTGAGGTAAAAGGTTGGGAGGCAACATCATAAGCCCCTATCTTTCTCTGTGTCCGATTAAAACTCCATAAACATATGTATTGCGTGAGTGTGAGCAATTGTGAAAGACTATATGATAGTTGAGTATGTAGGCTTGCTGAAAAGATCTTATATTGACTCTTTCCGATGTTACGATAAAATGCAATTGCTTCAATGACCGAGATCAAAGTTTGTTAGTTTCCAATGAAGTTAATCATTCATACTTGATAGTGTGGATGGATTGTTACTTTAGCATTAGAATCATATGACTATATTTATATAAGTTGTTGTTATGAGTATGATCATGATGCCCTCATGTCCATATTTTGTTTTTATCGACACCACTATCTCTAAAACATGTGGACATATTTTGCGATTTCGGCTTTCGCTTGAGGACAAGCGAGGTCTAAGCTTGGGGGAGTTGATACGTCCATTTTGCATCATGCTTATATGTTCATATTTATTGCATTATGGGCTGTTATTACATGTTTTGTCACAATACTTATGCCTTTTCTCTCTTATATTACAAGGTTTACATGAAGAAGGAGAATGCCGGCAGTTGGAATTCTGGGCTGGAAAAGGAGCAAACTCTGGAAACCTATTCTGCACAACTCCAAAAGCTTCGAAAGTCAACAGAACTTCGTTTCAGAAAATATAAAAAATATTTGGCGAAAGAAGTCCACGAGGGGGGCCACCGGCTGTCCGCGAGGGTGGGGGCGCGCCCCCCTTCCCAGGGCGCGCCCCCTACCTCGTGGGCCAGTCGGAAGGCCCCCGATGCCCATCTTCTCCTGTATGAGGTGTTTTGACCTGGAAAAAATCATAAGGAGGCTTTCGGGACCAGACGCCGCCGTCTCGAGGCGGAACCGAGGCAAAAACCAATCTACGGCTCCGGCAGAGCTGTTCTGCCGGGGATACTTCCCTCCGGGAGGGGGAAATCGTCACCGCCATCATCACCAACAACTCTCCCATCTTGGGGAGAGCTATCTTCATCAACATCTTCACAAGTACCATCTCCTCTCAAACCCTAGTTCATCTCTTATATCCAATCTTGGTACCCAAACCTCAGATTGGTACGTGCGGGTTGCTAGTAGTGTTGATTACTAATTATAGTTGATGCTAGTTGGTTTATTTTTGGTGGAAGATCATATGTTCAGATCCATTATGCATATTAATACCCCTCTAATCATGAACAATATTATGTCTTGTGAGTAGTTACTTTGGTTCCCGAGGACATGGGAGAAGTCTTGCTATTAGTAGTCATGTGAATTTGGTATTCGTTCGATATTTCGATGAGATGTATGTTGTCTCTCCTCCAGTGGTGTCATGTGAACGTCCACTACATGACACTTCACCATTATTTGGGCCTAGAGGAAGGCATTGGGAAGTAATAAGTAGATGATGGGTTGCTAGAGTGACAGAAGCTTAAACCCTAGTTTATGTGTTGCTTCGTAAGGGGCTGATTTGGATCCATATGTTTCAGGCTATGGTTAGGTTTACCTTAATACTTATTTTGTAGTTGCGGATGCTTGCATTAGAGGTTAATCATAAGTGGGAGGTTTTTCCGAGTAAGGGCAGCACCCAAGCACCGGTCCACCCACATACCAAATTATCAAAGTATCGAACGTGAATCAGATGATCGTGATGAAAACTAGCTTGACGATAATTCCCATGTGTCCTCGGGAGTGCTTTCCTTTATATAAGAGTTTGTCCAGGCTTGTCCTTTGCTATAAAAAGGATTGGGCCACCTTGTTGCACCTTATTTACTTTTACCTTTTGTCACTTGCTACCAATTACCTTATCACAAAACTATCTGTTACCTATAATTTCAGTGCTTGCAGAAAATACCTTACTGAAAACTGCCTATCATTTCCTTCTGCTCCTCGTTGGGTTCGACACTCTTACTTATCGAAAGGACTATGATAGATCCCCTACACTTGTGGGTCATCACCCACCGCGACATCACATCTCATAATTGTGTTAAGCCGCCATGACGTCATCTCGCATTAATTTTGTACGAAGGTGGAGGTGGAGGAGATAAGGATCGGGAGGAAGTTGGTAGGAATCTCTAGTTATTGACAAAAAGGACATGAACCACAAAACTAACTATTATCTCTGGTTATTGTAGCATAAATTTAAGTACTAATTCTAAATAACTAAGGACAAAGATGGTAAGCAGCAGATCATTGTCAAACAAAGTGAGTAAGTTTGTAACTAGCTAGTTGACCACATATATGTACAAACTATCATCTAAAAAGAAGATTTGTCCTGAATTGCAAGATGGACCATGCAAGTATTGATTGTGCATTTTGTAGGAACATTACTCTAATCAAGTTCAAATCACTCTCAAACCATAGATAATTGCAACTAGGATGAAGCATTAGCAACACATTCAGAGATCCAATAGCTAAGAAGCTTGGGAGTAAAAACAAAGATAGTGATACTCTAACCTCTTAGGCTCCCTTCAAATGGTACTGATGGACATGCTTCCTTCTATTAAGTATCCCATTGTTACATTGGAGCCTCATATGGAGCCTTCTCAGGGCATCGGAAATCTGGACCATTCGATTGCGTGTCCAATTGAATCTAGGCCATCAGATCTTCAGGTGAAATGATCCTGGATGTCGGATCAACTCTGATGTGAAAACCAATGAATAGTGCCGATTGTTTTTCACTCTCGCTGGCTTCCTATCTCTCAGTGACATGCGGGACCCAGTAGATGTGGGCCTCAGCTGTCAGCGACCGCGGAGGTGGGCGTGACCAGTGTTGGTCGTTGTGTACCCAGGAGGCGCGCCACCGCCTGTAAAATTCGTTGCCCACCGAGAGTAGCAGAAGTATGGTTGTTGTTCAGATCATTACACAATGTTCTGTTTCTGACAGATTCTGTTTTCATTGCATAGTTTGCTTGTTTTCTAGTTTCAGAAGTATGGTTGTTGTTCAGATCATTACACAATGTTCTGTTTCTGACAGATTCTGCTTTCATTGCATAGTTTGCTTGTTTTCTAGTTTCTATGACTTATATTTCTCAATATAAATTATAGAAATGATATGGTATAGTAGGCATTGTGTCAGAATAATTATGAACCTTGTCTTTGACAGTACCAAAGTGAATGGTTTACTCTTTATCATACTAACCTATCTCACAAAGTTACGTTAAGTTTGTGTGGTTGAAGTTTTCAAGCTTTGGGTGAGATATCGATATGAGGAGAATAAGGAGTGGAAAGACCCTAAGCTTGGGGATGCCCAAGGACCCCAAGGTAATATTCAAGGAAGACTTAAGCGCCTAAGCTTGGGGATGCCCCGGAAGGCATCCCCTCTGTCATCTTCAAAACTATCGGTATACCTTACTCAGAGCTATATTTTTATTCGTCACATGATATGTGTTTTGCTTGGAGCGTATTTTCAATTTTACTTGCTGTTTTAATAAAATCATTGGATCTGAAATCTTGAATGAAAAAGAATCCTCCCATGGCTAGTTAATTATTTGACTTCTCAGTGTCCTTCACTTATATCTTTTGGAGTAGTTTGTCATTTACTCACGTGCTTCACGTACATCCTATGAGTAAATGGTTGAATGAATTGAATATCATAAATCTGAATTTATATATGTTTCATATGCTTATACCATGGGGAGTAATGACTTCACACAGAATAAGTATAGGTAGTAAACTCATTGAAAGTTAGCAAACGTAGAATTGGTCACTTGAACAATTCACGAAAGAATATTGAAGGAAGAGAGATTTCACATATAAATATAATATCTTGGACATCTTTTGTAATTGTGAGCACTCATTAAAATATGACATGCTAAAAGGTTGATGTTGGACAAGGAAGACAACTTAATGGGTTATGTTTTCCTATATCTGAAACGTTATATTGTCTTGGATCATCCAAGATGTTGGGCTTGCCTTTCCCTCTCATGCTAGTCAAATTCTTTGCACCAAGTAGAAATACTACTTATGCTTCCAAACATTCCTTAAACCAGTTTTGCCATGAGAGTCCATCATACGTACCAAAGGATTGAGTAAGATCCTTCAAGTAAGTTGTCATCGATGCATGCAATAAAAATTGCTTTCTAAATATGTATGATCTATTAGTGCGAAGAAAATAAGCTTTATACAAACTTTTGTTAGGGAAGAAATAAAAGCGACGGACTGCATAATAAAGGTCTTTATCACAAGCGGAAATATAAAGTGACATTCTTTTGCATTAATATTTTGTGCATCCAACCATAAAAGCGCATGACAACCTCTGCTTCCCTCTGCGAAGGGCCTATCTTTTACTTTTATCTTCTACCCTTATACAAGAGTCATGGTGATCATCACCTTTCCTTTTTACATTTTTTTCCTTTGGCAAGCACTTTGTGTTGGAGCGATCCCGATATATATATCCACTTGGACGTAGGTTTTCATAAATTATTATTGTTGACATTACCCTTGAGGTAAAAGGTTGGGAGGCGAAACTATAAGCCCCTATCTTTCTCTGTGTCCGATTAAAACTTTGAACCCATAAATATCACATGAGTGTTAGCAATTGTGAAAGATTAAATGGTAGTTGAGTATGTGGAGTTTGCTGAATCAAAGCTCTTACATAGACCCTTCCCGAAAATAAGATGAATTGCAATTGTTTGATGACTAGAGCACTGTTTGTTAGTTTTCAAGAAAGTTTATGATCTATACTTTAACATGTGAATAGCTTGTTACTTGATCATGAAAAGTTTTATGAGATGAGCTACTATTATGACACATAATGATGCAATAAAAAGTGATTGAAATTATCATTGATCAAACTTGTGCACCTGCTAGCATTCACACTTCATAAATTATTTCTTTTATCATTTACCTACTCGAGGACGAGCATGAATTAAGCTTGGGGATGCTAATACGTCTCCAACGTATCTATAATTTATGGAGTATTCATGCTATTATATTATCCATCTTAGATGTTTTATATACGTTTATATGTTATTTTATATGATTTTGGGGACTAACCTATTAACCTAGAGCCCAGTGTCAGTTTTTGGTTTTCCTTGTTTTTGAGTTTTACAGAAAAGGAATACCAAACGGAGTCCAATTGACGCGCCAATTTTTGATGATTTTTTATGGACCAAAAGAAGCCCCTGGAGTAAAAGAGTAGGGCCAGAAGAGTCCCGGGCTGTCCACGAGGGTGGGGGGCGCGCCCACCCCCTGGGCGTGGGCCCCTATCTCGTGGACGACTCGGAGACGCCCTGGACGTGAGACCGACGCCAAAAATTCCTATAAATACAGAAACCTCCAGAAAATAACCTAGATCGGAAGTTCTGCCGCCGCAAGTGTCAGGACCCCGATCCTAAGTCACATAGGTCTAGCCTGTAACACATCATATCACTTTGCAGCCTCACGCACAGTATCCCCACGGGTGCCACCTTACCTGGCCCGGGACCGTTTGCGCATTTTGGCACACGTATATGATAGTGTCGCTAGCATCCATATGACAGAGAACCCGGGCCGACATGACTAGTTATAAACCAAAAGTGGCACTAAATTACAGAGACAGGCATACATGACCCAGCAACGAACGTGTCGGTCATCAACGTATGAACCCAAGTCGTAGCAAGCTACAAGGACTTAAAGGAACAACGCGTGACATTTCCCCTAAGGGACAGACACAGGAACGAAGAAGGACACATGCCAGCCAGCCTAAGTGTTCCGGAGCAGTAGCAAGCTACCAAGGCTCAGTGGAAGCACTAGGAGACATTTCCCTGTAAGATAGGCTACCAAAGGTAAACAACTAGGTGTCGGATCCCACACATAGCAATACACATTACACGTACGCATAACATGCAAGTATGTGCTGTACAACATGGCATCACAACATAACTCAACAACTCATATAGATAAGGCCCAGAAGAGCCATCATAGCATTTATTACAAACAGAGGTCACATGACCCAACATACAGAGCATACAGGCAACGGAAGCATAACATGTCTGAGTACAGACAACTACAAATGAAAAAGGCTGAGAAGCCTGACTATCTACCAGACCCTTCCAAGGGTACAAGATCGTAGCTGAGGTAACAAGCTAAACGTCGAAGTCCACGCGGAACTGATGGGCCTCTAAACCCTCGTTGGTTACCCCAAGTGGAAGGTGTAAGATGCATTATGTAGAAGTGTTTTCCCTTAGCAAAGATGCCAAGGATCGAATCCCCAGAGACTCCTAGGTTCAACAAGTAGGTGTCAACTGCTAACGGCGCGGATTTAGCAATCAACGTGGACCTGCACACAGATACAAATAACTTTGCTCCCAATGAGTACAGAGAGGTTGTCAATCCCTCCGGACTTGTAGTTCACAAAGGATTAAACGCAAATGATAGTACTGATAGATAATGTTTGCAATAGTAAATAAAAGCGAAAAGTAAATAGTGGATGTGATCAATGATGGTAATATGGACCGGAGTCTCATGATGTTCACTAGTGATGTCTCTCTCCCAAAAGACGATAAAACAGCTATGTGAGGTAAACAAATTACAGCTGGGCAATTGACAGGACCACGAACGCAAACCAATGCTGATTACATTGCAAGAAAGGTTGAGGTTCAAAGCATGGGCGGTACGCCAAAGTAAGTAGACCGAAATCCATCAATATCTACTACTAATCATCCACCTTGAGATATCTATCCAGAACATCTCGTAGGTATTAAGTTGCGAGTCCCACCCATAGTGTAAACTCAAAGCAACAGACAACTGCATTAAAAGAACTTTGCGTAAAGTAAAGAATCCTTGCACCCGCGGGCACAAGCACCATTGTTTTCCCCCTTGTGGCAACAACACATCCCCTAGACTCATGTTTCTGTCACTCAAGCTAGTCATCGAGGGGCATGAACCCACAATCGAGCATAACGTTCCCTCTTGGAGTCACTACGTATTACTTGGCCAAAGCAATAAATAACAACGGAGAACATGCAAGAATTACTTATGAACATAAATATAAAAGAGGTAGATCAAATATATTACTCAAGATCAATCTGAACATAATCTCATTATCCATCGGATCCCAGCAAACTCAACATAGCAACAGCATAAGGATTACATATGTGCCTCGATCATGTAGGGCAGCTCACGAGGACTAATTAGTGAAGCACAAGAACGGGAGGAGAACATCACATAGCTACTGGTCATGGACTCATGGTCCAAGGGAGACTACTCACAACTCATCCGGGAGGCGTCCATGGTGGTGGAGAAGCTCCCGATGGTGATCCTCCCCTCCGGCATGGTGCCGGGAAGAGTTCTCCTGGTGCTCCCGATCTTGGAAGCGGCGGCGGCGGAACAGAGATGAGATCGCGAAAAAGAGTTCCCGTCCTGAGGGTTTCGAAGGACGCTCTAAATATATGCCAAAGGGGGGCACCAGACGGGCTTAGGGGGGCCCAGGCACCCCCCGGCGCGGCCCAGGGGGGGCGCCGCCAGGGCGCCTGGAGCACTGGTGCCCCCCCCCCCCCGGATGCCCTTCGGGCGCCAGGTAGGTTCTGGAACGCTGATTTTTTATATGATTTTTCTGGATTTTTCCTGGCAGTTCTCGTAACGTGAAAACCTGAAATACAAAATTAGCCGAAAACAGAAACTGGCACCGGGGTGCACTGGATTAGTAGGTTAGACCAAATATGATCAAAAGTGTATGGAAGTGTATGAATATCATAGCAATATCACCCAAAAGTGGCATGGAGCAGGCAGAAATTATAGATACGTTTTGGACGTATCAACATCCCCAAGCTTAATTCCTGCTCGTCCTCGAGTAGGTAAATGATAACAAGAATAATTTCTGTGGTGACATGCTATTAACCATATAGGACTTTTTACAGTCATATGACAAAAGCTTACTGAGACAATGATTCTATAGTAATTAAGTTGGCTCATGAGAAAATCACAAATGACTGAAAGTTTTACAACATGACATTGAAGCATCAAAAAGATTTGCAATGAACATGATGTGCAAATATGATAAAGTGATATCTAGCTTGCCCCCTTTAGTGATGCAAAACATAAATGCAGGGGCACCTTCAAGGTTTAAGTGATGACTAGATACAATGATTTCAAAATAAACGATATCACAGTCATGCAAAAGACAATGCTACTTTGGGACAATGCACATTACACTCAGAATGACAATCATGCTCTTAGTAGTTGGTGCTTTTAAAAGAAGGTGGAGACTCGACATAAAAGTAAAAGAATGGTTATGTGCTAGAGCATTTATTTTGAAAACATGGAAGCAATTTTGTCAACGGCAGAAGTACTTCATATGTGTCATGCATAAGACATCCTATAAGTTGCAAGCCTCATGCATCGAATACCAATAGTGCTCGCACCTTGTCCTAATTAGCTCGGATTTTCATGGGTTATCATAGCATTACATATGTTTTAACCAAGTGTCACAAAGGGGTACCTCTATGCCACATGTACAAAGGTCCAAGGAGATAAATCGCATTTGATTTCTCGTTTTTGATAGATCTCAACTTGAGGACATCCATACCGGGACAACATAGAAAATAGATGATGGACTCCTCTTTAATGCATAAGCATATTCTCATAAGAGATTGAGGATTAATGTCCAAGCTAAAACTTCCACCATGATGCATGGCTTTGGTTGGCGGCCCAATGTTCTTCTCTAACAATATGCATACTCATTCAACCCATGGCAAATCACCCTTACTTCAGACAAGACGAACATGCATAGCAACTCACATGATATTCAACAAAAGTGTGACAGTTGATGGCGTCCCTAGAAACATGGTTACCGCTCAGCAAGCAACTTATAAGAATTAAGATACATAGGCAACATATTCTTTACCACAATAGTTTTTAAGCTACTTTACCATGAGCTATGTATTGCAAGGTTAGTCTGCTTAGTACAGGTGGAGGTTAGCAAAAGACTGGGAGCGACCAACTAAGAGAGCAATGACGGTCATAATCATGCAGAGCGACAAAGCAATATTGAATCAGGCATGGTAGTTATATCGCTACTCAGAAATAAAAGATCATCAAGGCTTGACAGACTTTCTTTACAGTCTTAAATATGCGTGAGCATACGCCAAGTCAATCAAAATAAATTCTCGAAGGAAGATATTACTAAACCATACCACATCATCGGCAAACAAATCAAGTTGGTATTCCAATAACACATTGGGAATCCCCTAGCTATTTGAGACTAACCATAAGAAACCTGAACTACTAAGCGCCATTATGCACGTAGCATCTTTATCATAGACATATTAACCAATGCAACGGAAGCAAACTCTATTAATAAGGTGAGCATGATAATTAAAGAGAGTTCAAGCAACCAACTAAACAAAAGCTCTTTGAAAAGATAAGCATGAATACTAAGAGCAGAGCATGATAGTAGCTATTAAAAGACAAAGAACACACACAGCAAAGATAGGCATGAAAATTCTATGTTATGTTCTAGGTAGAAGTGGAGCGTGTTTCTCTCCCACATAAAGGAATGCTGAGTTCCGACTCGTTATGAAAAACTAAAAAGAAAACTAAAAGCAAGACGCTCCAAGCATAACACATAACACATGAAGTGATAAAAATATAGCGAAACGAAAGACGAACTGATAATGTTGATGGAGAAGTGAATGCACGGGGGCATCCCCAAGCTTAGACGCTTGAGTCTCCTTGAATATTTATTGGGGGTGCACGGGGGCATCCCCAAGCTTGAGCGCTTGACACTCCTGAATCTTTTTATCATCTTCCCTCGCACACTTGAAAACTCCCTTCATACATAACTCATCATAATCTGATTAGCGAGGTTAGTACCCTTAATAAAATAATTATACCTTGCTGGAAATAAAGATATTCTTGAAGTTCTACTGTTTCTCAAGATTTCCAAAAGGTTTTTGCAAAGAAAAAGCAAGCTCTTGGTTTGCGAAATGAAGGAAAGGCAAAACAGGACAGAATCTGTGAAAAACAGAACAGCAGGTAGTAATTGATTTGTTCGGGGCACTTCTGCAACTCAAATCAAAAAACTCAGAACATATGCACGAAAGACAATTATATAGATAATGCTGTCGAAAAAATTCAGACCAAAAAGATGATCTGGTGATTTTATACGAATTTTTATATCCAAGGACAGAATCTGTTTCCTGGACAGCACCTCACAACTTTTGAACTTTCTAGCAATCAGAGGCTATACTTGGCACAAATATGAAAAGAAAAGATACAATGATGATGCTACAGCAGTAAACAACATCAAGACATAACAAAAGCAAAAAAATTATTCATGTGGGCTGCCTCCCAAAATCGCTTCTTTGATGCCTTTAAGCTAGGCATAATGCATATAGATCAAGTTGTATCAATTGAACAATCATCACAAAGCTCTTCAATAATACAACTAGTCTTAAGAGGACTCTCAAGTAAAGGCCTCATAGAGATACTTCTAGGTAGAAGACCAAAAGGATAAAAGTCAAGGGAAGATTCATTTATAATTTCATCACAGAGAGGTGTTTCTTCCAAAGTCTTTACAGTTTCAACCCCTTTGGCAATAGATGGATTACTTTTAGAACGGGGAGCCTTTGGAACGTGAACGAACTTAGGCTCCCTCTTTGCCGGACTTTCTACCTTTTTGGTTTTGATCGAGGAGAAAGTAATTCCTAGGGTATCAATTATTTCCTCAATCTTGTCTATCCTAGAAGAGTCCAAGTCATGGAATTTGACGGTCTCCAAAATTTTGAAAATTTTATGCATGGAGCTATCAAGTCTATTAAAATTCCCTTGGATCTTACGATCCAATTCATTTATCTTATTAATGCTTGGCATCTCTAGCTCTATCTTTTCAAGTTTTTTCATAATGTGAGCTAGGGTGATGTCCTCTCGAATGCTAACAACAGGGAGATTCCCAACAAGATTTTCAATAATACTAAGAGACTCCCAAACTGGGGCCTCTAGGAAATTCCCATTGATAGCAGTATCTAGAATAAACCTATTCCAAGAAGTAATTCCAACATAAAAATTTCTAAGCAAGATAGTAGTAGGTTGCTTCTTGGTGGCTCTTTTTTGTGAATCATTAATTCTATACCAAGCATCTTTCAAACTTTCCCCACCTCTTTGTTTAAAGGTGAGAACTTCTGCCTCGTCAAAGACAAAAGGACCCGACATAATGACAACTAAAGAACGAGATAACTGTTTTTGTGATTTTTGATAAAAGGTACTAAAGCAAAAACTGAAAGGTAAACTAACAAGACTAAAAAGCAAAGGTAAAAGATAGCATGCAACTCCCCTATCCTGAAGAGTGGAGTCCCCGGCAACGGCACCAGAAAATACTCCTTGATGGGCCTCTAACCCCTCGTTGGTTACCCCAAGTGGAAGGTGTAAGATGCAGTATGTAGAAGTGTTTTCCCTTAGCAAAGATGCCAAGGATCGAATCCCCAGAGACTCCTAGGTTCAACAAGTAGGTGTCAACTGCTAACGGCGCGGATTTAGCAATCAACGTGGACCTGCACACAGATACAAATAACTTTGCTCCCAACGAGTACAGATCGGTTGTCAATCCCTCCGGCCTTGTAGTTCACAAAGGATTAAACGCAAATGATAGTAGTGATAGATAATGTTTGCAATAGTAAATAAAAGCGAAAAGTAAATAGTGGATGTGATCAATGATGGTAATATGGACCGGAATCTCATGATGTTCACTAGTGATGTCTCTCTCCCAAAAGACGATAAAACAGCTATGTGAGGTAAACAAATTACAGCTGGGCAATTGACAGGACCACGAACGCAAACCAATGCTAATTACATTGCAAGAAAGGTTGAGGTTCAAAGCATGGGCGGTACGCCAAAGTAAGTTGACCAAAATCCATCAATATCTACTACTAATCATCCACCTTGAGATATCTATCCAAAACATCTCGCTGGTATTAAGTTGCGAGTCCCACCCATAGTGTAAACTCAAAGCAACAGACAACTGCATTAAAAGAACTTTGCGTAAAGTAAACAATCCTTGCACCCGCGGGTACAAGCACCGTTGTTTTCCCCCTTGTGGCAACAGCACATCCCCTAGACTCATGTTTCTGTCACTCAAGCTAGTCATCCAGGGGCATGAACCCACAGTCGAGCATAACGTTCCCTCTTGGAGTCACTACGTATTACTTGGCCAAAGCAATAAATAACAACGGAGAACATGCAAGAATTACTTATGAACATAAATATAAAAGAGGTAGATCAAATATATTACTCAAGATCAATCTGAACATAATCTCATAATCCACCGGATCCCAGCAAACTCAACATAGCAACAACATAAGGATTACATATGTGCCTCGATCATGTAGGGCAGCTCACGAGGACTAATTAGTGAAGCACAAGAACGGGAGGAGAACATCACATAGCTACTGGTCATGGACTCATGGTCCAAGGGAGACTACTCACAACTCATCCGGGAGGCGTCCATGGTGGTGGAGAAGCTCCCGATGGTGATCCTCCCCTCCGGCAGGGTGCCGGGAAGAGTTCTCCTGGTGCTCCCGATCTTGGAAGCAGCGGCGGCGGCGGAACAGAGATGAGATCGCGAAAAAGAGTTCCCGTCCCGAGGGTTTCGAAGGACCCTCTAAATATATGCCAAAGGGGGGCACCAGACGGGCTTCGGGGGGCCCAGGCGCCCCCCGGCGCGGCCCAGGGGGGCACGCCGCCAGGGCGCCTGGAGCCCTGGTGCCCCCCCCCCCCCCTGGCTGCACTTCGGGCGCCAGGTAGGTTCTGGAACGCTGATTTTTTATATGATTTTTCTGGATTTTTCCTGGCAGTTCTCGTAACGTGAAAACCTGAAATACAAAAACAGCCGAAAACAGAAACTAGCACCGGGGTGCACTGGATTAGTAGGTTAGTCCAAATATGATCAAAAGTGTATGGAAGTGTATGAATATCTGTGACGCCCGAGACCGACGTCCCAGAAGATTCCAGAAGCTTCCCGAAGATTCCAGATGTTCCGGGTTGCCCGTGTGTTCCTTTTGTGCTTGTGTTATTTACTTTTGCATTGCATCATGTCATCATGCCATCATGTTATTTTATTTTTGCATCTCAACCTAAATAAATCGTGTGGACCTTCGGTCCATTTAAATCGAGGGAAGGTGACTTCTCTTTATAACATATAAAGTCTCTCATTATTTTAGGGAGCTATATTAATAATATTCCATTGCTTCGGAATCAACATAACACACGTGCATAATTTCCCCATTGTCTTTTCACTTCGAGTTTCACCTCCAAAAATCTTGCCGGTATTTCTTTTCCGTTGTTTCGAGGCTCCTCCAAAATTCCGGACATTTTTGGACACTTCAATAATCTCGTCTTAGTTCAAACCTATTTGAATTATATTCAAATATGTTTGAATTATTTTTCCGTTCTAACCTTTTATATTTTCTCCGGTCGTGCTCATTTTTACGAGCCCGGGAAAAATAACCTTTGACCTAATTCTTGCCTAACCCCCTCCTCTTTTTCTTTTTCCTCTCTTTTGTTTTTATTTGTTTCTGCTAAGAGATATAAAAGAAGAGCAGCAGCCCATCAGCTCTCAGCCTCTTTATCTCCTTCTCCCCTCCTTGGCCCAGGGCGCCTCGGCCCATTTCCCTCAGGCCGCACCTCTTCTCTTCTAGGCCCATCCCAGCGGCCCATCTCCTCCCTGGCCCGAACCTTCCTCCCTGGCCATCTAGCAGCCCGCGGCCCACCTCCCACCGAACCCTAATACGCCCCCTCGCTCGCTCATCCCGCTTCCCATCGCTCCTCCCTCGCTCGCTCCCAGCCGCCGCCAGTTTTCCTCTCCCCTCGTCCCCTTCGTTTTTTTTCCCGATTCCCTCGCCCAGCTACTCCCTCTCGCTCGAGGCTCTCTCTGGCCGAGCCCGTTTCCTCGCTCACCCCCTCTGCCCGATCTCCTACGCCTCCCCGAGCGACGCAGCGGCTCGGTCGCATTCGCCACCGCGGCCTCTGGCCTCCTCCCCGTCGCCCTCCAGGCCCCACGACGCCTCGTCCCTCCGAACCCCGCCGCCACTTCGCCTGGAGACGCGCGGAACCGGCCGCCTCCATCGCCTCCCTCCGTCCTCGCGCTTGGCCGCGGCCCCTCCTCTTCACGCGCGTCTCCAGCCCCGCCGCGCAGCAAGGCCGCTCCTCCGGCGACCCGTGCCTCTTCTTCAGCCTCCGACGCGTCCTCCAGCGCCGGCCTGCGGCCGTCCCTACCCCGTCCTCCTTCGGCCGTCCTCGCCAGCAGCGTTCCAGCAGCTGCGGCACCGCACCAGACGTCGCGAGGCCCTTTTTTTTTTCCCTCGAGCCAGAAGCCCGAGCGCTCCTCCGTTCCAGCGGCCTCCGTCCTCCGCAGCACCTCCTTTGGCTCTCTGTGCTGCCCCTTTTGTTTTTTGCCTCTGTGTTGTTCTTTTGTTGTGTTGTCGTGCTGCTGTTTTGACAGAGAACCCGAGTACAACTACATAACGACGACCGAACGGCTACGAGACGAGAACGACTACAAGTTCGACGGACACCAAGTACCTCGACGATGTGTACATCTACACCGAGATCGGTCCGACGAACGTTTTGAAGCGTCAAGTACCACTACACCGTGAACGTCGTCGGATCTTCAAGTTCCACGGAGCATCAAGTACGACTACACGGCGACCCACCAAGTACCACGACACGAACGTGAACGACTACCATCGCCGTGTACCACTACCGTCGCCCGGAAGCGAGGAATTCGCCAAGTACCTCGACGAACGTGAACGGCTACGGAACGAGTACCCCTACCGATGACCGTGAACGACTACTTCCTCTACTTCCACTACTTCCCACTACGATCGTGTACCACTACCGTCGCCCCGTGTACCACTACTTCCTCTACTACGGCTACTTCCTCGACGCTCTCGAACCCCTTCGAGAGAGAACGCTTCGAAGGTATAACCCCGAGACGTGACCCGTGAGATGCTTGCTCGTGTTGTATGAAATGCTCCTCGTGTGTGCTTCGTGCCCGTTCCACCTTTTGTCATGTCCTCGGTTGCCTCGCCACCGACTCGTGGGAACTCGGCAACGGGATAACCCCATCATCTTGTTCAACTCGCTTCGTCACCTTTTGCACCGGTCTCTTAACGAGATACCGGAACCGATATGATGCGTTGCATCATTTTCGGATCGTTGCCGTGGCACCTTTCCATTCCACCACGGTGACAAATGCTTCTTGTCTTGTTAATTGTCAACCTTTTAATAAAACTTGCATAAACTTGATCATGTCATCCGCATCATATTAACAACATTAATATGTGTGTATTGTTGTTTGCTTATAATTGTTAAACATGCTCATGGGGATTTTCCGGATATGTTGTTGTTATTTCCGGCCTCATTTAAAATGTCTTAGTGTAGTTTCTTTATGTTTCACCTCTTGCCATGTTAACAAACTCTTAATCTTGTCTTGTAAATAACGAGAGCCAACTAAATAATAATATGTGGTGTTTCGTCAATATGCAACTCGTTGCATATTGATCTCCACTTAACTTGTAGTATTTGTTTGTGCACTTTACCATGTCATGCATATTTAAACCGGACATGCATCATGCTTGCTTGTGCATTGTATGCCATGTTTATGCTTGCGTGTTTACCGTGTTGTTTTGCTTCTTTCCGGTTGCTTTTCTTGTTAGCTTCGGTTTCGTTCCGGAGTTGTGAGGATCCGCTCGACTGTTGCTCCGTCTTCTTCTTGGATCCGTTCTTCTCCCTTGTGGATTCCCAGGCAAGATGACCGAACCCGGATACCATTACTATTTTTGCCTCTTGCTAGAAGTCTCGATCTATAGTTTTGCCTCGATGCCCTTGTTTTCCTGTCAGCCTCCTACTTGTAACCAATTGCCATGTTTAACCACCCTACCTACGCAAACCGTTGCTTGGCTAAGTACGCTTCGCTCAGCCCTCTTATAGCATTGTTAGTTGCAGGTGAAGATTGAAGATGCTTACTTCATGTTGAAGTTTGGTTGGGTTATATCACACTATATAAATGCTTAAAAATGAAATCATCTATATACTGGCAGGGTGGAAGGCTAAGCCTTTTGCTTGGTGTTTTGTTCCACTCTTGCCGTTAGGAACCGTATAAACCGGTGTTATGTTCCTTGATTATGCGTTCCTAACACGGTTGGGGTGTATGGGACCCCCTTGATAAACCGCTAAGTGCTAAGTCTTTTCCAGCAAGTCCCAACATTGGTACTATTTGCCTCATAATAACAACTTAATTAATTAATTAAATTTGCATAGAGGGTCGCTCCCTCGAGGATCCTTTATTTCTACATAGCAGGGGGGGCCAGTGCTGATGGTGTTGGTCCCAAACTAGAGCCACTTGCGGATACCACCCAGTTCGCTGGGATCTTCGGTATCTGTACGTACTGCTCATCCGGTCGTGGCCTGAGACGAGATACGCGCGGCTACTATCAGGGTGTCGGCACGCCGGGAGGATTTGCTGGATTAGCCTTACCTTAGTTCGGTTTAACTTGAGCACGGGATTCCGAGGATACTCGGGTCTTCCCACTTTGGAGTTGCGACTCCGCGGATCGTGGGCTTGTAATGGGTCAAGTTGGAACACCCCTGCAGGGTTTGAACTTTCGAAAGCCGTGCCCGCGGTTATGTGGCAGATGGGAGCTTGTTAATTCCGGTTGTAGATAACTTGACACAATGTTACTAATACACTACCAGCGTGTGTTCCGTGACTGTCAATTTCCGAATAGGGATTCGGGAGTTGAACACGGTGGGGTTATGTTTGACCGGCTTTAGTTAGGATCACTTCGTGATCATCTTTCGACCGATGCTCTTCTCTTCTCGCTCTCTATTGCGTAAGTTAGTGCTAGTTGCTGCTGTAGACTCTTGTTTGTTCCTTCACCTCATATTTCTTTCTTCAGCCTTATCCTCACCCAAGGCTTAAATAGTTTTGTTACCCGGGAACGGGATTGCTGAGTCCTCTGTGGCTCACAGTTACTTCACCACACCAGATGCAGGTTCAGCCGAGTTTGAAGCAGGAGCTGGTCCAGTTCTTCACTGGGAGCTCGATGAAGCTTGTGGCCGTTTGCTTGTGACGTTTCGATGTTCAGTAGTGGTTTCTACTAGGATTCGATCCTGACCTGTGGCTTTTGTTGTTTTGGTATCTTTCTTTTGGATCTTACCCGTAGTCGGGCTGTGATGTTCTGAATGATGATTGTTTATGTAATGTATTGTGTGAAGTGGCGAGTGTAAGCCAACTATCTCCTTTTGCATTTTAATCCCTCTTTTACATGAGTTGTGCAAAGATACCAAACTTGAGATCATTCTAGGATGGGCTTATACCTTTAAGTCGTGCCTCGACACGTAGGAGGTATAGTCCCATCCTGGGCATTACAATATCATAGCAATATCACCCAAAAGTGGCATGGAGCAAGCAGAAATTATAGATACGTTTTGGACGTATCAGGAACCACTAGTGAGACTGGAGTCTCTCTGCAAAAACATAAATTAAGCAAACGTGAGTACAAAGGTACTCAGCAAGACTTACATCAGAACTAGCTACATATGCATCTGTATCAACAAAGGGGGTGGTGGAGTTTGACTGCAGCAAGCCAGCTTGACTCGGTGGCTATCCTAAACTACGACTGCAAGTAACTCTTTTGAGGTGGCGCACACGAGTCCACATATTCACCAATCAATACACCACTATGGATCCGCTCCCGTCTCCCTACGAGAAGGCCATCCATAGCACTCACGCTTATCTTGCGCGTTTTAGAGTATCCACTTTCACTTGTCTATGAACTGTAATAGGCAACCCAGAAGTCCATTTCCGCTGACACGGCTATTCGAATAGATTATATATAACCCTGCAGGGGTCTACTTCTTCACACACGCTCTCACTACTTACTGCCGTTTACACGACATGTACTCGGCAACCTTCAAGCGGAGGCCCAGCGAGGGTGTCGGCCACGACCTGACTAACCACACAAGTCTCTCGTCCAGGTTTATCGCCTATTTGGGTTCCATCCGTGGGGAGATCCGGCCGGGGTGTCGCTCACGGCCCTAAACGATGTGTACAGGGTTCCCGCATCACCAAACGGGCAATAGGTACACCGTGCCACGTACCTGCCGCGTCACAGCCCACCCCGAGGGTCAGCACTACGCACGACCTCCAGTAAACTACAAACACCAGAAACTAGTTGTAACTCCTGGACAGAGATCATGTTGATTAATAAGTCGAGAGAGTCAATTAAGGATCCCAATGTGTGGTAGTAGCTGTTTCATGGACCAACCAACACAGAACTGAGTTCCTGAGGACGGCTGCAATGAGACAACCCACCATGCACTCCTACATGGCCTCTCATCGCTACCTTTACCAAATCGTGTTCACACACCTAGCTCTCAACAGTAGGACATGTTCACCACATTCCAATTCATCCCCGATGAATCAAACCTGACACAACTCTAAGCAATAGCAGGCATAACCAGAAAGCATGAATGAGTAGGCACAACATGGCTCAAACAGCTCTTACTCATACTAGTGGGTTTCAACTATTTACTGTGGCAATGACGGGTCATGCAGTGGAAAGGGGTTCAACTACCGTAGCAAGTAACAGTTGAAGCGTTGTTGTCCTAATGCAGTAAAAGAGAGCAAGAGCGAGGGAGTGGGATTGTATCGGAATGCTCAATGGGGTTTTGCTTGCCTGGCACTTCTGAAGATAACATTGGGTCTTCATCGGTGTCATCGAACTCATCGTCGGAACACGTCTACTGAAAGGGGACAAAACCGACAAATAGAGAAAGAACACAATCAATGCAATGCACAATATGATGCATGATCATGACATGGCATTATGTTGTGATTTTAGCTAATGCAACTAGCAACAGGTTAAATGAAGTTGGTTTGAACCCAAGATTCAAATTCAAACTCCATATGTGATTATTCAAATGCCATTTATCAAAATTGTCCTAAACAGTGGCTGTAAGTTATTCAAACATGCATGGAAATGCCTTAAACAGATTCCTTGGATTTTTCTGATCATTTTTCATATATAATTTATTTTCATTAGAGTTATAGATTATTTTCTGTGATTTTCAGAAGTTTTGGCTATTTTTTGAAATAAATAAACCATTTCTGATTTATTTAAAATTCCAGTAAACACTTATTGCGTCAGCATGACGTCACTGTGATGTCAGCAGTCAACAGAGGCTGGTCCAGGTCAAACCTGACGTGTGGGGTCCACACGTCAGTGACACAGCAGTTAAACAGGCTTAACTAAACTTAACAGAAGATTAAACTAAACTAAATAGGCATAGGGGCCCACACGTCAGTGACTAACTAACTGACCGATTAATTAAAACTAAACTAGGTTAATTAGCAGGGTGGGCCCCACTTGTCAGCGAGTTAGTGGTTGACTAAGGGCGTGGGGCCCATACGTCAGTGACTCGGGGGGTCAACCCATCGGTCAAACCAATCAAACGCGCCGGCGGCTAGCCGCCGGCGAGGCTGAGCGCGGCGGAGGGCGTCGGAAATCCGCCTTCGGCGACGAAAAGAGCGGCGGAGGGGCTTGGCGTGATGCTGGTGCTCGTCCGCATCAAACGGAGCCATCAGCTCACACCGGGGAGGACCAGATCGACGGCGACGATTGCAGCAGCGGCGGCCAGAGTACGATGGTGACACGCGCGACCACTAGGGGGCACGAAAAGGCCAGGTGAGGTGCGCTACGTGTTCGTGAGGTCATTAGGAGCTCGGTGGTGCACTCAGGTGGAAGCTCTAGTGGCTATAGCCACGGCGGCGACATTGACGGCGGCGAGGGGTTCTCGGGCACGGTGGGGGTTGGAGCTACATCACGCGCGTGAGTAAAGGGATAGGGGGAGGAGCAAGAGGGGCTCACGGCAGTTGCAGTGGTCGTCCAAGCGGGCACGGGGAGGCACCAGCCACCGCGAATTCGACGGTGATGTCGTCGGCGGCCGACGAGGGGAACGGCGGCGCAGACAGCGTTCGGAGACGTGTGGTGTCGCGTGGCTCCCCGGAGAGGTATAGGGCGATGAGGCGGAGCTCTGGGACTCGTCGGAGGGGCGAGGGGGAGGCAGTGGCCACGGTGGTGCTCGGCGGCGCGGCCGTGGTGGTTTCGGCCATGGCGAGGAGGAGCTGGGGAGCGAGGGGAAAACGAGTGCGGGGAGGTGAGGTGGAACGAGGGGGCCGTGGATGTCTTCGTGGCACGACCAGAAGGTCGGAGGCATCGCGGTGGAAGCAGGAGGTGGCCGGCGTGCCGTGGGCACACGCCCTCCGTCCTTCTGTCACGAGGAAGACGACAGGGGAGGGCCAGGTGGGCTGGGCCGAAACTGCTGGGCCACCAGGTAAGTGGGCCTCAGGTAAGCTTCTCTCTCTCTCTTTTCTTTCTGTTTTCTGTTATCTATTTCGTTACTTTGTTCTGGGCTTTATTAAAATACTTAGGCACACTCAAAAATCATGAAACTAAGCATGGCTACTGTTTAGAATAAATCCAACAGTAAACATTTTAGCTTATGATTATTTGAGCATTTAAATTAATATATAAAATTTAAATGCCGAAATGCAAGTAAGATATGATTTAATTCAAAAATCCAGAATGGTCCTAGAAATATGTGCAACATTTTTGGCAGAGGTTTTTAATCAATCCAAAAATGATGAAATTTTCCAAGGGGCATTTTGGGTTCATTGAAAAAGATTTTAATTTGACCCTAGTTAAATTCATTTAGTGCTAGGGTTTGAGCATCCCCATTTCAGGTTTCCTTTGAAAATAAACATGATGCAACAGACAGGTGCTATCCTAATGCAAGGTGAAGCTGGGGATGTGACAACTCACCCCCACTAAACAAGAATCTCGTCCCGAGATTCAGGACGTGAGATAAGAAATCAGAGGGAACACTAACTAACACAATCTTCTCGATTCAATTGTCCTCCTTGAAGTTGTTGATTCATTGCATCATGTTGATCCTGACATCCTTGATTACCAGATCTTTGTCCAACACAGTGATAACAGAAGAAACTCTACAGTGATCTATCTTGCCAAAGATCGAGCAACTCAGATCAACTCATGGAGTGAGACGTTGAAACATCTCTTGAGGTGAGACACGGAGTACACCTCCAGGGGGATGTAGTGAAATAAATTATGAAAGTTCACTTGGCAGGCAAATTTCCACACCTAAGAAGATGGTGATCGATGTCACTAGACGGGGCACCTTTTAAGAAGATGACTCGTAGAGTTATTCCCTTAAGTGGCAAAAAGAATTACTTTTGATATAGAGATCATTGAAATTCCATATGCCAGCCTAAGGCAAACACAATCGATCGTTTGACGGTGTTCGAAAGAATGACATTCTACATCTAGAATGGATGATGTGGACTGCCTTGTAGAAGACAATGCCAAGGTTGATTTTGCTTATCACCGGAAATGAATGGGACCCATGGTAAGTCCACTTTTGAAGATGATCCTGAACAGCAGATGCTAAGAATGGCAACCCATGGAAAATGGGCACATTGGCGGTGCAAGCTGGGAACAAAATGCAAATGCTGGGAATGATTCTGGTAACTGGGGTGAAACCCAACAGTAGAGAGTAAATCTACTCTTTGAGAGTTATAGTATAACCAAGAACACGGGGAGCAATCCCGGTTAGTGTCGAGGATAACACCTAGTGCTTGTGCGTGCTCTCAAGAACTTGAGCATTCCCGTATTCATCAAGGTTTTACCAATATCCGTGTCAAGGATCCTGGCAACATCACATACTACCATGATGAATAATGATGGATGATGCAGATGCAAAGGAAGATAACACTTTCTCAGATTTCACCTTAGCGGAGTCAAAGGGCAAAACCTGGATGATCGACCGAGAGACATTTAGCACTCCGCTTCTAATGTTCTCCTTGATGTGTTAGCGTAAGCCATTCATAGATATGTTTGGCATCTCGAACATCAAATAAAGGTCGGACTTCGGGAGCACAAGAATCCATAAGGAACAACTAGGGAGTAAATCCTACGAAATCCTTATGGGGAGGTGGCCAACTTCTTCAATCAAGATTCTACAACAATAGGTCTTCCGGCTGGGTGTGGTGGCCACGACATCCACTTAACCGGTTATCGAGAGACCAATATTATAGTTCTTGGGAAATGCACCAACCATCATATCTGCCTGAGATTCAGTTCTGGTTGGTGTCAGGACATTCCAGACTCATCGAGTCTAGAAAGAAAAATGAAAGTTTACAACACAAATCGACGAGATGGCGTTGCGAAATTCTCGGGGAGTGAACTACGATAGCAAGCTCCAAAACATGAGCTAGTTCTGCTACGTACCTGTGAACACGTTGTCCCAGACAAACGTGACCACATAGTAGTCTTATAATAAAATACTATCGAGTTCAGATTGGGAATCATCATTGGAGATAACGAAGTCTTGTGCATGTCCGTCCGGGCCCTTCGGGATTAGCGCATGAACTTCTTTTTTTTGAACAACTCAATCAGTGGCTTGGTGTGCTAGGGATACATACAGAATGAAGATGATCAGTCTATCAGACCATAGAATACTTCGCACGTATGCATGACTGAATTGGGATGGTTCCAGAGGAGGTAAAAACAAGCTTTCTCAAATTCACGGCGGCAACTTGCATCAAATGCACATGAATTAGAGGAAGTCACTTCTTTCTTCCATACATATGCTTCACGAACGGGTCATGAAGATAATGCTTATAAAAGTTTCCAATACTAGCTGGATGTTCAACATAGATCATGGAGAAGATAACAATGTTGCTGATGGGCTCAACAATAATTCATCCAGGTTTCCATGGAGAAGGAATTCCATAATTAGGTGAACAAGTGATAGTATTGGTCAGACCAAGGGGATATAATGGTGTATGCTCGAGGGATCAACCACGAGTAAGACAACATTATGAACATCGTTGGTTCTGATTTGATTTGATGATAGCCCATACTCAAATCAAAGTTTTGATATGACAATAGGTCCAACAACTGATCACAGGGACCAATTGATGAAGATATCATCTATCTTCAACACACACAAATGTACCCCTTGAAATGAACTAAGCTGGCAAGCTTTTATTTTCCAACTCTTCAAGTTATTGTTTAGCTTAACCAATTAGTTCAGGGGGTAACCGACACAGATTCTTGGGGAATGGCTGGTTTACCAGATCCACTCGATCACGAACTCAACATAGCGGTCAGGTGACAACCTGGTAATACTTCCGAGAAGATATTCGGAAAATCACGAACCACCGATATGTTACTACGCTAGAGGACAATCTTGCTTTTCAGGCCAAGACGATATGATCAAATGAGCAAGGACTTAACACAATCCTAACTCATCAATCAAGGAGTGCACCAGGGAAGTGGACTAGGTAGCACGATCAATCTTAGAATGGTGATTCAGTAATCAACATGCTAAGAATGAGATTGTTGTCCTTTAACTACCAAGCAACGAAGTTGCTAGGAGTATTAATTTCACACATCACAATTCACTTGTCAGCATTCCGGTTATAACAACACGGAGACCGAGGAATGAACAATGATGGTGAGAAGTATTACTATATCAAGAGTTCATAGGATGATGTGCAATTCCCATGACATTCTTGACATAAAGATGGTAATATTCCAAGATAGAACAGATTAGAAGCTGGGTTAACATTCTTCATCTGCGGAGTACAACTTCTTTGACCCAATCCTGGATATGGATAAGGTACTGGAGTTTGTTTCTCCTAGTCATTCCAGAATAGAATGGCTTGACAGAACACAAGAGTAAAAGGCATCGATGAACACGAGTGCAGAACTACTCCTGACTATCAGTTGATAGACGAGGGTCATAATACAACTAAAAGGAGACAACTCAAGGAACATATAACTTCTGAGTTGTGGATGCATAGATTAACATGTCGAACGAGTTCAACATATTTCTTCCGGATAACCCATGCAGAAAGTAGAATTGGCAGAGTCACAATATGAATGGAGTACCACTCAAGAGCACTCGGGTTGTGATCTTTTGGTTTAGAAGAACTTCTGCCATGATGGTTCATGGTATTTGGAAGAATGATAACCACGAACCTCGAGGACTATCACAAGGTTACTAATATCCTAAAGGGACGAGCAAATACTACCAACATGAAGTAGGTAGAAAGAATCTTGGGTTCAGGAACCCAGGAGTAGAATGCTTACTAACTAAATGGCTTCACGGGATGCTTTCGAGAATGATGGCCAGAATCATCACACTGGGAATATGAAGCATTGCTAGATTACTGGGTGATCTTCTAAGACACCTAGGGTCATAATAATAAGCCCAACATATATGTCGAGGTAACAGAGTACCTCAACACACTGACTAGTGTGCTTAGTCTGGCCCAAAGGTACATCGGAACATGAAGGAAAGGTTTGCAAATGCATCAGATTATTTAGAAACCTGGAATGACTCGGACAGCATAACGGCTGTAAATGCTCGAAAATACTTTTGAGATCCAAGCAAAAAGGATAGCATAATCACTTAACATCATAATGTCAAGGTTCTGAGACCAACAGTTTGACAAACAGAAGTACTTGAGGCTGAACTGAAAGTTGAATCCGCATTAACGTGATCCTGATAAATAGAATGAGAATCCTAGTTTCTTAATCCCCGTTGAAAGAAGAAGGTGACTTAGATCAGAAGGTCATGGGGTAAAGGAGTAAAAAGAGCCTTACGTTCCCTTCCACAATCAATTCCCTTATATAACTAAAGAGTTTCTAGACACAACTTCGACCAGTTTGGCTTGCTAATCCTACAGGCAGTCAGGCTCTGATACCAAAGCTGTCAGGACCCCGATCCTAAGTCACACAGGTCTAGCCTGTAACACATCATATCACTTTGCGGCCTCACGCACGGTATCCCCACGGGTGCCACCTTACCTGGCCCGGGACCGTTTGCGCATTTTGGCACACGTATATGATAGTGGCGCTAGCATCCATATGACAGAGAACCCGGGCCGACATGACTAGTTATAAACCAAAAGTGGCACTAAATTACAGAGACAGGCATACATGACCCAGCAACGAACGTGTCGGTCATCAACGTATGAACCCAAGTCGTAGCAAGCTACAAGGACTTAAAGGAACAACGTGTGACATTTCCCCTAAGGGACAGACACAGGAACGAAGAAGGACACATGCCGGCTAGCCTAAGTGTTCCGGAGCAGTAGCAAGCTACCAAGGCTCAGTGGAAGCACTAGGAGACATTTCGCTGTAAGATAGGCTACCAAAGGTAAACAACTAGGTGTCGGATCCCACACATCGCAATACACATTACACGTACGCATAACATGCAAGTATGTGCTGTGCAACATGGCATCACAACATAACTCAACAACTCATATAGATAAGGCCCAGAAGAGCCATCATAGCATTTATTACAAACAGAGGTCACATGACCCAACATACAGAGCATACAGGCAACGGAAGCATAACATGTCTGAGTACATACAACTACAAATGAAAAAGGCTGAGAAGCCTGACTATCTACCAGACCCTTCCAAGGGTACAAGATCGTAGCTGAGGTAACATGCTAAACGTCGAAGTCCACGCGGAACCACTAGTGAGACTGGAGTCTCTCTGCAAAAACATAAATTAAGCAAACGTGAGTACAAAGGTACTCAGCAAGACTTACATCAGAACTAGCTACATATGCATCAGTATTAACAAAGGGGGTGGTGGAGTTTGACTGCAGCAAGCCAGCTTGACTGGGTGGCTATCCTAAACTACGACTGCAAGTAACTCTTTTGAGGTGGCGCACACGAGTCCACATATTCACCAATCAATAAACCACTATGGATCCGCTCCCGTCTCCCTACGAGAAGGCCATCCATAGCACTCACGCTTATCTTGCGCGTTTTAGAGTATCCACTTTCACTTGTCTATGAACTGTAATAGGCAACCCAGAAGTCCATTTCCGCGGACACGGCTATTCGAATAGATTATATATAACCCTGCAGGGGTGTACTTCTTCACACACGCTGTCACCACTTACCGACGTTTACACGACATGTACTCGGCAACCTTCAAGCGGAGGCCCAGCGAGGGAGTCGGCCACGACCTGACTAACCACACAAGTCTCTCGTCCAGGTTTATCGCCTATTTGGGTTCCATCCGTGGGGAGATCCGGCCGGGGTGTCGCTCACGGCCCCAAAACGATGTGTACAGGGTTCCCGCATCACAAAACGGGCAATCGGTACACCGTGCCACGTACCTGCCGCGTCACAGCCCACCCCGAGGGTCAGCGCTGCGCACAACCTCCAGTAAACTACAAACACCAAAAACTAGTTGCAACTCCTGGACAGAGATCATGTTGATTAATAAGTCGAGAGAGTCAATTAAGGATCCCAATGAGTGGTAGTAGCTGTTTCATGGACCAACCAACACAGAACTCAGTTCCTGAGGACGGCTGCAATGAGACAACGCACCATGTACTCCTACATGGCCTCTCATCGCTACCTTTACCAAATCGTGTTCACACACTTAGCTCTCAACAGTAGGACATGTTCACCACATTCCAATTCATCCCCGATGAATCAGACCTGACACAACTCGAAGCAATAGCAGGCATAACCAGAAAGCATGAATGAGTAGGCACAACATGGCTCAAACAGCTCCTACTCATACTAGTGGGTTTCAACTATTTACTGTGGCAATGACGGGTCATGCAGTGGAAAGGGGTTCAACTACCGTAGCAAGTAACAGTGGAAGCGTTGTTGTCCTAATGCAGTAAAAGAGAGCAAGAGCGAGAGAGTGGGATTGTATCGGAATGCTCAATGGGGTTTTGCTTGCCTGGCACTTCTGAAGATAACATTGGGTCTTCATCGGTGTCATCGAACTCATCGTCGGAACACGTCTACTGAAAGGGGACAAAACCGACAAACAGAGAAAGAACACAATCAATGCAATGCACAATATGATGCATGATCATGACATGGCATTATGTTGTGATTTGAGCTAATGCAACTAGCAAGAGGTTAAATGAAGTTGGTTTGAACCCAAGATTCAAATTCAAACTCCATATGTGATTATTCAAATGCCATTTATCAAAATTGTCCTAAACAGTGGTTGTAAGTTATTCAAACATGCATGGAAATGCCATAAACAGATTCCTTGGATTTTTCTGATCATTTTTCATATATAAATTATTTTCATTGGAGGTATAGATTATTTTCTGGGATTTTTAGAAGTTTTGGCTATTTTCTGAAATAAATAAACCATTTCTGATTTATTTAAAATTCCAGAAAACACTTATTGCGACAGCATGACGTCACTGTGATGTCAGCAGTCAACAGAGGCTAGTCCAGGTCGAACCTGACGTGTGGGGTCCACACGTCAGTGACACAGCAGTTAAACAGGCTTAACTAAACTTAACAGAAGATTAAACTAAACTAAATAGGCACAGGGGCCCACACGTCAGTGACTAACTAACTAACTGATTAATTAAAACTAAACTAGGTTAATTAGCAGGGCGGGCCCCACTTGTCAGCGAGTTAGTGGTTGACTAAGGGCGTGGGGCCCATACGTCAGTGACTCGGGGGGGTCAACCCATCGGTCAAACCAGTCAAACGCGCCGGCGGCTAGCCGCCGGCGAGGCTGAGCGCGGCGGAGGGCGTCGGAAATCCACCTCCGGCGACGAAAAGAGCGGCGGAGGGGCTTGGCGTGATGCTGGTGCTCGTCCGCATCCAACGGAGCCATCAGCTCGCGCCGGGGAGGACCAGATCGACGGCGACGATTGCAGCAGCGGCGGCCGGAGTACGATGGTGACACGCGCGACCACTAGGGGGCACGGAAAGGCCAGGTGAGGTGCGCTACGTGTTCGTGAGGTCATTAGGAGCTCAGTGGTGCACTCAGGTGGAAGCTCCAGTGGCTATAGCCACGGCGGCGACATTGCCGGCGGCGAGGGGTTCTCGGGCACGGTGGGGGTTGGAGCTACAGCACGCGCGTGAGTAAAGGGATAGGGGGAGGAGCAAGAGGGGCTCACGGCGGTTGCAGTGGTCGTCCAAGCGGGCTCGGGGAGGCACCAGCCACCGCGAATTCGACGGTGATGTCGTCGGCGGCCGACGAGGGGAACGGCGGCGCAGACAGCGTTCGGAGACGTGTGGTGTCGCGTGGCTCCGCGGAGAGGTATAGGGCGACGGGGCGGAGCTCTGGGACTCGAAGGAGGGGCGAGGGGGAGGCTGTGGCGGTGCTCGGCGGCGCAGCCGTGGTGGTTTCGGCCATGGACGTCTTCGTGGCACGAACAGAAGGTCGGAGGCGTCGCGGTGGAAGCAGGAGGTGGCCGGCGTGCCGTGGGCACACGCCCTCCGTCCTTCTGTCACGAGGAAGACGACAGGGGAGGGCCAAGTGGGCTGGGCCGAAACTGCTGGTCCACCAGGTAAGTGGGCCTCAGGTAAGCTTCTCTCTCTCTCTTTTCTTTCTGTTTTCTGTTATCTATTTTGTTACTTTGTTCTGGGCTTTATTAAAATACTTAGGCACACTCAAAAATCATGAAACTAAGCATGGCTACTGTTTAGAATAAATCCAACAATAAACATTTTAGCTTATGATTATTTGAGCATTTAAATTAATATATAAAATTTAAATGCCCAAATGCAAGTAAGATATGATTTAATTCAAAAATCCAGAATGGTCCTAGAAATATGTGCAACATTTTTGGTAGAGGTTTTTAATCAATCCAAAAATGATGAACTTTTCCAAGGGGCATTTTGGGTTCATTGAAAAAGATTTTAATTTGACCCTAGTTAAATTCATTTAGTGCTAGGGTTTGAGCATTCCCATTTCAGGTTTCCTTTGAAAATAAACATGATGCAACAGACGGGTGCTATCCTAATGCAAGGTAAAGCTGGGGATGTGACAGCAAGCCTCTGTAACCACGAGAAATCAATCTAGGCCCTCTCTGGCACCCTGCAGGAGGCGGGCATCATCACCGGAGGGCATGGAGGAGGATCCCGGAGGGGCCATCATCGCCATGAAGGCCAAGGACCAAAGGGAGAACCTCTCCCCATCTAGGGGGGAGGCCATGGAGGAGGAAGCACAAGGGGGAGAACCTCTACTCCTCTCTCTCGATGGCGCCGGAGTACCATCGGGAGGGGAATCATCGCCGCGGTGATCGTCTTCATCAACATCACCATCATCATCACCATCCTCATCTCTTTTATGCGGTCCACTCTCCCGCAGCTCGCTGTAATCCCTACTTGAACATGGTGCTTTATGCCACATATTATGATCCAATGATGTGTTGCCATCCTATGATGTTTTGAGTAGATATCCTTTGTCTTTGGGTTGATTGATGATCTAGATTGGTACGAGTTGTATGTTTTATTTTGGTGCTGTCCTATGGTGCCCTCCGTGTCGTGCAAGAGTGAGGGAATCCTGCTGTAGGGTGTTGCAATACGTTCATGATTCGCTTATAGTGGGTTGCTTGAGTGACAGAAGCATAAACCTGAGTAAGGGGATTGTTGCGTATGGGATAAAGGGGACTTGATGCTTTAATGCTATGGTTGGGTTTTACCTTAGTGATCTTTAGTAGTTACGGATGCTTGCTAGAGTTCCAATCATAAGTGGATATGATCCAAGAAAAGAAAGTATGTTAGCTTATGCCTCTCCTCATATGAAATTGCAATGACGACTACCGGTCTTGTTAACAATTTCCTAGGACAATTCCACACACCGATCCATCATTATTCCACACTCGCTATTGATAATATTTAGTAATATATTCTAACTTTATGATAACAACACCTACTTTTATATTTTAGCTCTCCGATATCATGCAAAGTTATCCTCTTCATACCCACAACATAGTATTATTTTCTCGTTTCTAGTTGGAAGCAAACGTTCGGTGTACGTAGAGTCGTATCAGTGGCAGATAGGACTTGAGACAATATTGATCTTACCTTTAGCTCCTTGTGGATTCCACCATTGGGAATTGCTAAGATGATTCCCTACACTTCGGGACCATCAGAGACCCCCCTGACTTGTGCCCGACGCCAAAAATTCCTATAAATACAGAAACCCCCGAAAAGAAACCTAGATTGGGAGTTCCACCGCCGCAAGCCTTTGTAGCCACCAAAAACCAATCGGGGCCTTGTTCCGGCACCTTGCCGGAGGGGGGATCCATCACCGGTGGACATCTTCACTATCCCGGCGCTCTCCATGACGAGGAGGGAGTAGTTCACCCTCAGGGCCGAGGGTATGTACCAGTAGCTATGTGTTTGATCTCTCTCTCTCTCTCTCGTGTTCTTGGTATGGCACGATCTTGATGTATCGTGAGCTTTGCTACTATAGTTGGATCTTATGATTTTTCTCCCCCTCTAGCTTCTTGTAATGGATTGAGTTTTCCCTTTTAAGTTATCTTATCGGATTGAGTCTTTAATGATTTGAGAACACTTGATGTATGTCTTGCGTGGGATACCCGTGGTGACAATGGGGTATTCTATTGATTCACTTGATGTATGTTTTGGTGATCATCTTGTGGGTTCAGTGACCTATGCATAGGGGTTGGCACACGTTTTCGTCTTGACTCTCCGATAGAAACTTTGGGGCACTCTTTGAAGTTCTTTTTGTTGGTTGAATAGATGAATCTGAGATTGTGTGATGCATATCGTATAATCATGCCCACGGATACTTGATGTGACAATGGAGTATCTAGGTGACATTAGGGTTTTGGTTGATGTGTTTCTTAAGGTGTTATTCTAGTACAAACTCTAGGATAGATCGAACGGAAAGAATAGCTTCGTGTTATTTTACTACAGACTCTTGAATAGATCGATCAGAAAGAATAACTTTGAGGTGGTTTCGTGCCCTACAATAATCTAACTCTTCGTTTGTTCTCCGCTATTAGTGACTTTGGAGTGACTCTTTGTTGCATGTTGAGGGATAGTTATATGATCCAGTTATGTTATTATTGTTGAGAGGACTTGCATTAGTGAAAGTATGAACCCTGGGCCTTGTTTCTAAGCATTGCAATACCGTTTGTGCTCACTTTTATCATAAGTTACCTTGCTGTTTTTATATTTTTAGATTAAAAATACTTATATCTACCATCCATATTGCACTTGTATCACCATCTCTTCGCCGAACTAGTGCACCTATACAATTTGCCATTGCATTGGGTGTGTTGGGGACACAAGAGACCCTTTGTTATTTTGTTGCAGGGTTGTTTGAGAGAGACCATCTTCATCCTACTCCTCCCACGGATTGATAAACCTTAGGTCATCCACTTGAGGGAAATTTGCTACTGTCCTACAAACCTCTGCACTTGGAGGCCCAACAACATCTACAAAAAGAAGGTTGCATAGTAGACATCAAGCTCTTTTCTGGCACCGTTGCCGGGGAGGCTAGGTAAGCGGCACTCACATCTCGTCAACGAAGCCAATTTCTGGTGCCGTTTCCGGGGAGGTTAGTGCTTGAAGGAATATCTTTAGATCTTGCAATCAAATATTTTAGTTTCTTGTTTTATCACTAGTTTAGTTTATAAAAGAAAACTACAAAGAAAATGGAATTGAGGTTGCCTCATATGCTTCATCTTTTTAATGTCTTTCGTGAAAATGATGGAAAGGAAAATTGTGCCCGAGTACTAGAAGAAGAATGCATTAAAATGTTTGGCACTAAATCTTTGAATGATGAGCATGATTGCAATGTGGTTAGTGTGACTTCTTCGAATATCCATAGTACTAATGATGATTGCACTAGTCATGATGAAAATGTTTCTTATAAGCATATCAACTTTTGTGGAGTGCATAGAGTTTGCAAGTACACACCAAATAGGGAAGATAGATTTTGCAAGAGGCATAAGTATTTAGAAACTAAATGGTCGCAAGAGAGGCTAGATGTTTGTGCTGAAAATTTAAAATTTCTTTGCCATCCTTGTGAACTTTGCAATGAACGTGATCATTTAAATCTCCAATGCAAATTGTTTGATGATTGTATCGTGTCCAAAAATTGTGATGACTTGATTTCCCTTGAGCATCATAATGAACTTAATTTGCTTGTGGGTTATGAAGAAATGAAACGTTAACTAAGGATCTTCCAGAATTTGTCCTTGATAAAGTTTTTGATTTTGATCTAGAGGAAATTTATATGTATTGTGCGGTGAATTGCATTGAAAATCCTTATATTGTCAATTACATAAAGACAAGAAAACAAATAGAAGATGAGGAGAATACTAATGAAAGGGAAGAGATTTCCCAATATCATCCTATTCTTTCTTATGATGAATCAGGTAACGAGGAGGAGCCTTGTATTCAACCAATCTCATTAATAAGGAGCTCCAAAAAGAGGATTAAACCCATACATAATGTGAAGAAGAAAAATAAAAGATGGAGAAGCAAAGGTAAAAAGGTATCCCTCCCAAATCATGTTGCTCCTATTACTCATGGTGATAATGATAATTGCTATACTATTGGTGCTATCCATACTATTAATGATGAGAGTGATTATGCTTATGATATGCAAAGGCCGAAGCTTGGGGATGCTATGTTTGATGGGAATGACATGTTTGAGAATTTATTTGCTGCAATTAATGTTTGTCCCAAGCTTGGGGATGCTATGTTTTATGAAGATGATATGTTTAATCCCCGAAGTTTTGATATGCAAATTTATTATGATGATAGCAAGCCTCCTACTTATGATGATTATATTGATGAAAGTGGATTTGGAGAGGTCATGACTTTATTTAGTAATGATTCCACTATCTTGGAAGAGGTTTCAATTGATTATGATGAGAACAAAGTTGCTACTTATGATGATTATTGTGATGACACTTATGCTATAAAAAGTAGTGATGATTATATTTATAAAACTTGTCATGATTATGATTACCATTTTTTTGAATATCACTCTTTTAATGTGGAAACAATTTATAGTATTCGAGTTTCTTATGATACTCCCACTATTCCGAATGAGATGAATTTTGCTTATGTGGAGAGTAATAAAATTTATATGCTTGTGCATCATGAAAATAATGCTTTATGTGATAGTTATATTGTTGAATTCATTCATGATGCTACTGAAAATTATTATGCGGAAGGAATATATGCTTGTAGGAGTGGCAATAATATCAATTTTCCTCTCTATGTGCTTAAAATCTTGAAGCTATGCTTGTTTTGCTTTCCTATGCTAGTTGATTCTTGTTCCCATAAGTTGTTTGCTCACAAAATCCCTATGCATAGGAGGTGGGTTAGGCTTAAATTTGCTAGTTATATTCTTCATGATGCTCTCTTTATGTTTCAATTCTTATCTTTTATATGAGCATTATTGAAATCGTCATGCCTAGCTAAAAGGCATTAAAGAAAAGTGTTTGTTGGGAGACAACCCAATATTTACCCCTACTGTTTTGTGTGTTCACATGATTAAGCTACTGTAGTAATCCATTTTTATAGCTTTTGTCTCAATAAAGTGCCAAGTAGAACCTTTGGGAAGACTTGGGTGAAAGTTAATGTGATCTTGCTGTAAAAAACATAAACTTTGCGCTCACGAGATTAGCGGCCATTTTTTTAGTGGGGAGTGATTTTAAGCTTATTCTTTTTGCAGATGATTAATAGACAAATGCCTCACGTCCACCAACTTATTTAAGAATTTTTAGAGTTACAGAAGTATTCGAAAGTTACAGATTGCTACAAATTGTTCTGTTTTTGACAGATTCTGTTTTCTATGTGTTGTTTGCTTATTTTGATGAATCTATGAGTAGTATCGGAGGGTATGAACCATAGAGAAGTTATAATACAGTAGATATTACACCAATATGAATTTAGAATGAGTTCACAACAGTACCTAAGTGGTGGTTTTATTTTCTTATACTAATGGAGATTAAAAGATTTTTCGTTAAGTTTTATTTTGTGAAGTTTTCAAGTTTTTGGGTAAGGATTTGATGGTCTATGAAATAAAGAGTGGCAAAAGCCTAAGCTTGGGGATGCCGAAGGAACCCCAAGGTAAAATTCAAGTACAACCAAAAGCCTAAGCTTTGGGATGCCCCGGGAAGGCATCCCCTCTTTCGTCTTCGTCTATCGGTAACTTTACTTGAGACTATATTTTTATTCACCACATGATATGTGTTTTGCTTGGAGCGTCTTGTATGATTTGAGTCTTTTCTTTTTAGTTTACCACAATCATCCTTGATGTACACACCTTTTGGGAGAGACGCACATGAATCGGAATTTATTAGAATACTCTATGTGCTTCACTTATATCTTTTGAGCTAGATAATTTTGCTCTAGTGCTTCACTTATATCTTTTTAGAGCACGGTGGTGGTTTTATTTTATAGAAATTATTGATCTATCATGCTTCACTTATATTATTTTGAGAGTCCTTTAGAACAGCATGGTAATTTGCTTTGGCTATAAAATTAGTCATAATATGATAGGCATCCAAGATGGGTATAATAAAAACTTTCATATAAAGTGCATTGAATACTATGAGAAGTTTGATGCTTGATGATTGTTTTGAGATATGAGGATGGTGATATTAGAGTCATGCTAGTAGAGTAGTTGTGAATTTGATAAATACTTGTGTTGAGGTTTGCAAGTCCCATAGCATGCACGTATGGTAACCGTTGTGTGACAAATTTGAAGCATGAGGTATTTCTTTGATTATCATCCTTTGTGTGGAGGTCAGGATCGCGCGATGGTTAACTCCTACCAACCCTTCCCCTAGGAGCATGTGTGTATTACTTTGTTTTGATGACTTGTAGATTTTTGCAATAAGTATGTGAGTTCTTTATGACTAATGTTGATTCCATGTATTGTAAGCACTCTCACCCTTCCACCATTGCTAGCCTCTCTTGTACCGCGCAACTTTCAGCAGTACCATACACCCACCATATATCTTCCCCAAAACAACCACCATACCTACCTATTATTGCATTTCCATAGCCATTCCGAGATATATTGCCATGCAACTTTCCACCGTTCCGTTTATTGTGACACGTTTCAATATTGTCATATTGCCTTGCATGATCATGTAGTTGACATCGTATTTGTGGCAAGGCCACCATGCATAATTTTTCATACATGTCACTCTTGATTCATTGCCCATCCCGATACACCGCCGAGGCATCCATATAGAGTCATATTTGTTTTCTAGTATCGAGTTGTAATCTTTGAGTTGTAACTAAATAGAAGTGTGATGATCATCATTATTAGAGCATTGTCCCGAAAAAAAAAAGAAATGCCAAATAAAAAAAGGAAGGCCCAAAAAAGGGACAATGCTACTATTTATTTTCCACACTTGTGCTTCAAAGTAGCACCATGATATTCATGATAGAGAGTCTCTTGTTTTGTCACTTTTCATATACTAGTGGGAATTTTCATTATAGAACTTGGCTTGGATATTCCAACGATGGGCTTCCTCAAATGCCCTAGGTCTTCGTGAGCAAGCAAGTTGTTTGCAGACCCACTTAGTTTCTTTTGTTGAGCTTTCATACATTTATAGCTCTAGGGCATCCATTGCATGGAAATCCCTACTCACTCACACTGATATCTATTGATGGGCATCTCCATAGCCCATTGATACGCCTAGTTGATGTGAGACCATCTTCCTCTTTTTGTCTTCTCCGCAACCACCACTCTATTCCACCTATAGTTCTATATCCATGGCTCACGCTCATGTATTGCGTGAAAGTTAAAAAAGTTTGAAAAAAATTAAAGTATGAAACAATTGCTTGGCTAAAACCGGGGTTGTTCATGATTTGGGTATTTTGTGTGACGAAGATGAAGCATAACCAAACTATATGATTTTGTAGGGATGAACTTTCTTTGGCCATGTTATTTTTAGAAGACATAATTGCTTTGTTAGTATGCTTGAAGTATTATTATTCTTATGTCAATATTAAACTTTTGTCTTGAATCTTTCGGTTCTGAACATTCATGCCACAATAAAGAAAATTACATTGACAATTATGTTAGGTAGTGTCGTGGAATTGTCACGGCAGATGTCCTTAGCGTGAGGACTTAGTCGTGAGGCCAACGCACATCAATGTAGTAGCTTGAGAGGGGTTGAGCGGAATCGAGAGACGCAACACAAGACAAGGATTTAGACAGCTTCGGGCCCCGGGAAACAGCATCCAGTAATAGCCCTACATGTTATTTGTGGCTAGGTCTCATTATAATCGTGAGGGAGTCGCCGTATCCGCCGGCTCACCTCTAGTTGTGTCTAACCCTAGATATTGTTTCTCCTTGCTTCTTGTCCCTCTTGGGGAGCCTTTCCCCTCCTTATATAAGTTGAAGGGGCGGCTTACATGAGGAGTTTTAGTAGGATTAGGACTATTCTATTATAAGTGGAATCCTAGTCTTGCTTCCCTTGTAAGGGAATTATTCCTTATGTCTTCCTTCTTAAGCTGGCCCACCATAGCATGAGCCAGCATTCTAGGCCTTGGGCCTCGTCATCAATCTGACACCCCTGCCGGGTCACCATGTCGTCCATCAGACCCGCCCGCCGGCTCACCATGTAAGTCGTAATGTTCAGGCAGGTTGCCCATAAATCGCCAGGTCCGGCTGGGTCGCCAGTGAGTCTCCAAGCTCCAGCTGGGTCATAACTTTGGCCGGGTCATACCGCGGGGTATATCCCCGACATTAGCCCCCATCTTAGCTTGGATTTATCCATGGTAAACTTATGCTGCAAAATAAACACAAGAACAAATTTGACAGGTTGTGCTTCGGTTTAAAAATTCTCCTGAGCCGGCATCTGATCATCCTTATGTCCTTATCATTTCCTCCCAGATGTGTGTCCATGATCTCATAGCAAATCTCCTTTAGCAGATATTTTCAAACTTTGCCAATGCAAAAAACTTGGGCACTTCTTCTGAAAAATCCGGGTCAATAGGCCAGCTTCATAATCAATTTCCTGACGTTGGTTTCTCACAGAGAAATATTGTAAATAATAATTCATTTGATTCGGCTCCCAATGCTTAACGAAATATATTGGTCTTTGAAATACTCATCTGATATTCAGCCGGCTTTAATATCTAGCACTTGCTGGTTTATCATTGCCAAAATTGTCGGGTTATAAAAACCGATGATTCCGGATTATGACTGTTATACACACCGGGTCATGATTGTTGCCAATGCCGGGTCACACAATTAATTTTCCTAATTTGCTCAAAACTGAGAATTTTAAGATATTCCTCCTTTATATGCATATTACATGTAGCCCCCAAGTCTTAAGAGGAGAACATAGTGATAGCTTAAGACTTGCTTCAATATAAATGTTGCAACCTTGAAGAAATCCAGATTGTTCATCTCAATCACTAGTAAAAACTGAATATTCCACATACGTAGCCCCCAAGTGTCGGGTTGTCATGCTTGCAGCAACCTGGGACTTGTATTTGCCTTATACTCATACAAACTTCAACCAGTGTAGCCCCCAAGGGCCGGGTCATTATGCAATAATGAGCAGGGACTTTATAAATATAATCATGTAGACTTGAACGTGTAGCCCCCAAGGGCCGGCTCAGTAAGATAATATTGAGCTGGGACTTTATATATACTTTTTAGAAAAGAACATCATATGATGTAACCCCCATCATGGGGCTTGAACCCACTCCACAAGGTTAAGAGCTTTGTGCTTTACCAACTAAGAAGTGGACCCTTCAATATAATGGATTAAGACTTGTGTACCTTGAATTGTTGACAGGAGCAATTGGTAGCCCCCAAGGGCCGGCTCATTACGATGTGATGAGTCGGGTCTTCAATAAGGTGGGCAAAAAATGACTTTGTATTAGCCCCCAAGTGCCATGGTGCATGCTGGCAGTGACATGGGACTTGCATATTTGATGTAATCTCAATTTGAATAATGTAGCCCCCAAGTGCTGGGTCGTAAGCCTGCAGCGACTCGAGGCTATTCCTTTCATTGTAGAATAAATCATATCCATTGATAAGATAATAGCCATTGCGCGAAAGCGACTTTGAAAGCCTCAATCATAATATTGGTTATTGATAACCATAAAAAATCCAACCATGTTGGCTATTAAAGATTTGAATAATATAACCTGATTTGAAAACTGGTTCCTGTAATATAAACCGGTATATCTATGCATATATGATGCATGCTACGATGACGTAATGATGATGAAATGTATGATGCAATATATGATGATGTATGCAATGTATGATGATGTATGTGTATGATGACAGAATACTTCAATGAAACTAGCCTGAGCCATTGCAGTATCCTCGCATCTGTAGCCGGCTCTCAGGCGACCCAATCAATGTTTGAACCTAGATAAGTTTAGATATGACTATCGAGAGTACAAGAGGTCGGAGTAGCATCAATCAAACAGGCGAGTTTAACCAAGTTTCAATGAAAGTGGCTTTAGCAGCCTGGATCTATCCTGACTATCTATAAGCCGTGCTCTCACATGATAGCCGGCGTTTTAACCTTAGCAAGCTCAAATCTTTGGCCGTAAAAGAATGATTCCTAAGAGTTCGGCAGGTCAATCAGGATGACCCGATGGAGTTGAAGCAGCTGGTATACAGGTAGGATGACCTGGAAAGGTTATGTCCTCTTTGGTCGAATACGCCTATGTTTGAACAAGATAACCTAGTCAAGAGGGTAGTAACGCTATGTTCTCTTTGGTCGAATATGCCTATGTTTGAATAGGAAGCCCCAAGTGACATACTTACGAATGCCAACAAGGCAGGACACCCATGTTTGAACCGCGCATCATGGCAGCAAGTTTTCTTTTTGGCAACCATTAATTTTCCTAAGAACTCGAACTTGCGAGAGATGGATATTCTTCTTGAGCTGGAATTTTAAACCAGATTTGAGAGTTTCAGGGCATTGTGGGGGACAGATTTCCCTTGAGCCGGATTGTGACCCGGATATTGAGAGCTTCGGCACCTTGTAGGAGACAAATTTCCCTTGAGCCAGAACCTTCATTTTGAGCCGGAAACTTTCAGACGACCCTTAAATTTTCATCGATATAGCAGTAATCTTTGGGGCTAGGTTATTTTCCCTCCAATGACCCGGAGTTCTTGAATTCATTGAAATCGGTCAATTCTGCCAAGTCATGCCATTGTAGCCCCCGAGTCTCAAGACGACTTCGAGGAGTTGGTTTGAGATTCTCCATATTTGACCATAGCATAAGTTGTATATCATTGGTGTTGATAGCACGATGTGAATTCACAGAAGGTGGAGGTGACTGCGGTGGGTTATAAATGATCCCGTATGGGCCGTGTCAGCAACTCGGCCAATGGTTCCTTCCAACTGGCTGTTTTGAAGTTTAACCAAACTGTAGTGGCGGCGATTTGTGCGCCTATTCATTGAGCCATCGAGTGCAGACGGCGGCCGATAATACATGATAATTTGCTCCAGAGTTGTTGGAAGAAAACCGGGCTACCCGAGCACTGACTGGCTTTATACTCAATAAACAGCTCATGCAGACAAGTGCGGCCCAGTGTGTTGATGTAGACCAGGCCGCGAGAGACGGACGACAAAGACGACCGCAACAACAGAGGGAACACAGATAAATCTGCCGCGGCGTTGTAAGCCGGTGTAGTCGGGCGAGTCAATTGCAGGCGTGATAAGCCGGATCGTGTTGATGTAGACTGTACCATAGAGACCACGGCTTGCACATACATTCACTGAGCTTGATGGCATGGTCAGATGCTTCCGTATGATAATGGCGGCGTGAGCTATATATCCATGACACGGTTATCGCTCTTGTAGTGAACAATTATCCTGCATCAAAAAATATCATGAGCCCGAGTAATTGCTCTTTAAATAAATTAATATATATATTAAAAAGTAGAATAATTGGATAGCACCTGGTAGTATCGTGAAGTGGATGCAGCAATTCACAACAACTAATACTAGGTCAGTCAACTAGTACTAGTGCTTTTGTAGCAGTAATAGCACTGGCCACCAAGGGGTACAGTATCCTTGATCTCACGTGGATTGGGGTACAGTATCCTTGACCTCACGTGGATTTAAGTAGCACGAGTAGTTGACGTGACTTGTCTTTGATCATCACGGAAGCAGCAGTGGCCACAAGAAAAGCCAGAGAAAAGAACACATGAAACAGCGATTTTCCTTCGCCTTATTTCTTCTCACGCGTGCACCCATATTAGAAGTAGTATGACGGCAATTTTTACAGATGGTGGTGGCTCTAGCCAACACCAGCTCGCGGAGAGGTTGAACCGGCCTGGAGCAGCGAAGCAAGACCACACAGAGGGGCGTCTCGGCGGCAGAGTTTTTGACGCGGAGAAAAAATAGCGGGGATAGAAGCAGGGTGCAGGGCCGGTGATGGAATGAGCGTGGATGAGTCTCGCGCAGGGCGAAGTAGCAGTATTAAGGGCCCAACGCGGGCAGCTTGGAGTGCTCAGTGGCAGAGGCAAAGACTGTATTGGGCCATGGCAACTCTCCGGAGGAGAGCAGCAGTAGCTCTGGCTAGCGGCGGCTTATGGTGTACGAGGCGAGGGCGGCTGGGGCGGGGTTGAATCGACAACACCGGCTCGAAGTGGAAGCATACCGACCATGGCCGAGGCGGCGAGTTGGAGGGGAGCCATGTCAGTGGTGGCGGCTTAGCACTGGGGTAGTGGAGATGCTCCGGGCCACAATAGATGCGGTGGTTCAATGGAGCCGTGATGGTGGAGTCCTTTGCATAGAGGCGGAGGCACAAGGCCAGCTGCGGCCAGAAGCGGCTGCGCGGACGGGCAGCTCACCGCGCTGAACGTCTCAAGCAGGGGTGGCCATAAAGCCGAGGCGGAAGCAGAATCAATGGGTGACTCGTAGGTGCCTTGTTCAATCATGGCATGTTTGGAGTCTCCCCTGGATACGTGAAGAATAAGTGTTGATCTTGTCTTGATTAGAACTCACGTGCTAGAAGTAGTAGTAGCACTACTCCAAATCAAAATAGTTCTCGTAAAACATGCACCTACTCGTACTTTGATTGTGATTTCCGCGATTGTAGCAGCAGCAATCATTCAATCCTTTCGGAAGTTGTTCCTGTCACTGTCAGTTGTTTTTGTTTATTCAGCAAGTAGCCTAGCAAATAATCCGACCGGGATTGAGCGAGTCGCCGAGCTACGCGCAGGGCGGCGCATGCGAACCCTAAAAATCTCTTTGTTTTTGATCAATCTCGTAATTGTTAGATCCAAAGTTAACCATAATTCTGGCCAATTTGTCAGCTCTGCTTGTGATTGTCCGGTGGCTCACGCGACTGTTCTGTGCCGGCTCTTTCTCATCTAATCAATCGTGAGTTTCTCAATCCCTGAGATAGATCCCTTCAAGAACTCAACACCACCGTGTGCAGGCCCCACGGTGGACACCAACTGTCATGGGATTGTCACGGCAAATGTCCTTAGCGTGAGGGCTTAGTCGTGAGGCCAACACATCTATGTAGTAGCTTGAGAGGAGTTGAGCGGAATCGAGAGATGCAACACAAGACAAAGATTTAGACAGCTTCGGACCCAGGGAAACATCATCCGATAATAGCCCTACATGTTGTTTGTGGCTAGGTCACATTATGATCGTGAGGGAGTCGCCGTATCCGCCGGCTCTCCTCTAGTTGTGTCTAACCCTAGAGATTTTTTCTTCTTGCTTCTTGTCCCTCTTGGGAAGCCTTGCCCCTCCTTATATAAGTTGAAGGGGTGGCTTACATGAGGAGTCCTAGTAGTATTAGGACTATTCTATTATAAGTGGAATCCTAGTCTTGCTTCTCTTGTAAGGGAATTATTCCTTATGTCTTCCTTCTTAAGCCGGCCCACCATAGCATGAGCCAGCCTTCTGGGCCTTGGGCCTTGTCATCAATCTGACACCCCTGCCGGGTCACCATGTCGTCCGTCTGACCCGCCCGTCGGGTCACCATGTAAGTCGCAATGTTCAGGCGGGTTGCCCGTAAATCGCCAGGTCCGATCGGGTCGCCAGTGAGTCGCCAAGCTCCAGTCGGGTCATAACTTTGGCCGGGTCATACCACTGGGTATATCCCCGACAGGTAGCATTCCACATCAAAAATTATGTTTTTATCATTTACCTACTCGAGGACGAGCAAGAATTAAGCTTGGGGATGCTTGATACGTCTCCAACATATCTATAATTTTTTATTGCTCCATGCTATTATATTATCCATCTTGGATGTTGTATATGCATTTATATGCCATTTTATATGATTTTTGGGACTAACCTATTAACCTAGAGCCCAGCGCCAGTTTCTGTTTTTTTCCTTATTTCTGAGTTTTACAAAAAAGGAATACCAAACGGGGTCCAACTGACGTGCCAATTTTTGATGAATTTTTATGGACCAAAAGAAGCCGCCGGAGTAAAAGAGCTGGGCTAGAAGAGTCTCGGGTCATCCATGAGGGTGGAGGGCGCGGCCTACCCCCCCTTGCCGCGCCCCCCTGCCTCGTGGATGACTCAGAGACCCCCCCTGACTTGTGCCCGATGCCAAAAATTCCTATAAATACAGAAATCCATGAAAAGAAACCTAGATCGGGAGTTTCGCCGCCGCAAGCCTCTGTAGCCACCAAAAACCAATCGGGGCCCTGTTCCGGCCCCCTGTCGGAGGGAGGATCCATCACTGGTGGCCATCTTCATCATCCCTGCGCTCTCCACGACGAGGAGGGAGTAGTTCACCCTCGGGGCTGAGGGTATGTACCAGTAGCTATGTGTTTGATCTCTCTCTCTCTCTCTCTCTCTCTCTCTCTCTCTCTCGTGTTCTTCATATGGCATGATCTTGATGTATCGCGAGCTTTGCTACTATAGTTGGATCTAATGATGTTTCTCCCCCTCTACCTTCTTGTAATGGATTGAGTTTTCCCTGTGAAGCTATCTTATTGGATTGAGTCTTTAAGCATTTGAGAACACTTGATGCATGTCTTGAATGGGATACCCGTGGTGACAATGGGGTATTCTATTGATTCACTTGATGTATGTTTTGGTGATCAACTTGCGGGTTTCGTGACCTTGGGAATCTATGCATAGGGGTTAGCACACGTTTTCATCTTGACTCTCCGATAGAAACTTTGAGGCACTCTTTGAAGTTCTTTGTGTTGGTTGAATAGATGAATCTATGATTGTGTGATGCATATCGTATAATCATGCCCACGGATACTTGAGGTGACAATGGAGTATCTAGGTGACATTAGGGTTTTGGTTGATGTGTGTCTTAAGCTGTTATTCTAGTACGAACTCTAGGATAGATCGAACGGAAAGAATAGCTTCGTGTTATTTTACTACGGACTCTTGAATAGATTGATCAGAAAGAATAACTTTGTGGTGGTTTCGTACCCTACAATAATCTCTTTGTTTGTTCTTCGCTATTAGGTACGATGGAGTGACTATTTGTTGCATGTTGAGGGATAATTATATGATCTAGTTATGTTATTATTGTTGAGAGAACTTGCACTAGCGAAAGTATGAACCCTAGGCCTTGTTTCTAAGCATTGCAATACTGTTTGTGCTCACTTTTATCATTAGTTACCTTGCTGTTTTTATATTTTCAGATTACAAAAACTTATATCTACCATCCATATTGCACTTGTGTCACCATCTCTTCGCCGAACTAGTGCACCTATACAATTTGCCATTGTATTGGGTGTGTTGGGGACACAAGAGACTCTTTGTTATTTGGTTGCAGGGTTGTTTGAGAGAGACCATCTTCAGCCTATGCCTTCCACGGATTGACAAACCGTAGGTCATCCACCTGAGGGAAATTTGCTACTGTCCTACAAACCTCTACACTTGGACGCCCAACAACGTCTACAAGAAGAAGGTTGTGTAGTAGACATTAGCGGCCGCGCCCCCGTCAAGCTCTGCCCCGAGGAGCGGGTCGTCGCACCGTCGAAGGGAGGTGTCAGGTGGAGCGCGCCGTCACCACCGGTTGCGTTGTGGGCGACGCCGATAGGCTCCAGTGGCTCAACGCCAACAAGGCGCTCCAGTGGATCGATACGGCGCTCCTGCAGAAGGTCGACGACGGGGGCACCGCCACCACCGTCATCAGGCCGGTCCGCCTCCACACGCTTCTCCTCATCGCTGATACGTCCATTTTGCATCATGCTTTTATGTTGATATTTTTTGCACTATGGGTTGTTATTACACGTTATGTCACAATACTTATGCTTTTTCTCTCTTATTTTACAAGTTTTACATGAAGAGGGAGAATGCCGGCAGCTGGAATTCTGGGCTGGAAAAGGAGCAAACATTGGAAACCTATTCTGCACAACTCAAAAGGCTCCGAAACTCCATGAAACACCATTTCAGAAAATATAAAACATATCTGGCGAAAGAGATTCACCAGGGGGGGCCACCCGGTGACCCCCCGATGCTCATCTTCTCCTATATGACGTGTTTTGACCTAGAAAAAAATCATTAGGTGGCTTTTGGGAACAAACGCCGCCGTATCGATGCGGAACCTTGGCGGAACCAATCTAGGGCTCCGGCGGAGCTGTTCTGCCGGGGATACTTCCATCTGGGAGGGGGAAATCATCACCGCCGTCATCACCAACAACTCTGCCATCTTGGGGAGGATTATCTTCATCCACATCATCACCAGCACCATCTCCTCTCAAACCCTAGTTCATCTCTTGTATCCAATCTTTGTACCAAAACCTCAGATTGGTACCTGTGGGTTGCTACTAGTGTTGATTACTCCTTGTAGTTGATGCTAGTTGGCTTACTTGGTGGAACTTCATATGTTCAGATCCATTATGCATATTAATACCCCTCTGATCATGAACACTATTATATCTTGTGAGTAGTTACTTTTGTTAATGAGGACACATGAGAAGTCTTGCTATAAGTAGTCATGTGAATTTGGTATTCGTTCGATATTTTGATGAGATGTATGTTGTCTCTCCTCTAGTGGTGTCATGTGAACATCGACTACATGACACTTCACCATTATTTGGGCCTAGAGGAAGGCATTGGGACGTAATAAGTAGATGATGGGTTGCTAGAGTGACAGAAGTTTAAACCCTAGTTTATGGGTTGCTTCGTAAGGGGCTGATTTGGATCCATATGTTTCATGTGATGGTTAGGTTTACCTTAATACTTCTTTTGTAGTTGCGGATGCTTGCAATAGAGGTTAATCATAAGTGGGAGGCTTGCCCAAGTAAGGATAGCACCCAAGCACTAGTCCACCCACATACCAAATTATCAAAGTACCGAACGTGAATCAGATGATCATGATGAAAACTAGCTTGACGATAATACTCATGTGTCCTCTGGAGCGTTTTTCTTCATATAAGAGTTTGTCCAGGCTTGTCCTTTGCTACAAAAAGGATTGGGCCATCTTGCTACACCTTATTTAATTTTACTATTAGTTACTTGCTACCAATTACCTTATCACAAAAACTATTTGTTACCGATAATTTCAGTGCTTGTAAAAAATACCTTACTGAAAACTGCCTATCATTTCCTTCTGCTCCTCGTTGGGTTTGACACTCTTACTTATCGAAAGGACTATGATAGATCCCCTACACTTATGGGTCATCAAGACTCTTTTCTGGAGCCGTTGCCGGGGAGTGAAGCGCCTTTGATAAGTGGAATTTGGTAAGGAAAAATTTATATAGTGTGCTGAAATTTACTGTTACTTGTTACTATGGCTCATAATCCTTTGAGGGGCTTGTTCAGGGTATCTTCACCCCGACCAGTGGAGCAAAGAGTTGCTCCTCAACCTACTGAACCTACTGAAAATGTTTGCTTTGAAATTCCTTTGGGTATGATAGAGAAACTGCTAGATAATCCCTTTACAAGAGATGGAACACTGCATCCCGACTTACACCTAATCTATGTGGATGAAGTTTGTGGATTATTTAAGCTTGCAGGTATGCCCGAGGACGTTATCAAGAAGAAAGTCTTCCTTTTATCTTTGAAGGGAGATGCATTGACATGGTTTAGGCTATGCCATGATACTGGATCATGGAACTATAATCGACTGAATTTGGAATTTCATCAGAAGTTCTACCCTATGCATCAGGGTCATCGTGATCATAATTATTATATAATTTTAGGCCTCGTGAAGGAGAAAGCATCGCTCAAGCTTGGGGGAGGCTTAAGTCAATGTTATATTCATGCCCCAATCATGATCTCTCAAGAAAAATGATCATTCAAAATTTTTATGCTCGGCTTTCTCTCAGTAATCGTTCCATGCTCGATAACTCTTGTACTGGTTCTTTTATGATGAAGACTATTCAACTCAAATGGGATTTATTGGAAAGAATTAAACGCAACTCTGAAGATTGGGATCTCGACGAAGGTAAGGAGTCAGGTATGAACCCTAAGTTTGATTGTGTTAAAGCTTTTATGGATACCGATGTTTTCCGTGACTTTAGCACTAAATATGGACTTGACTCTGAGATAGTAGCTTCTTTATGTGAACATTTGCTACTCATGTTGATCTTCCCAAGGAGAAGTGGTTTAAATACCATCTTCCCATTGAAGTAAAAGTAGTTGAACCTGTTAAAGTTGAAGAAAAGAGTATCACTTATAATGTTGATCCTATTGTTCCCACTGCTTATATTGAGAAACCACATTTCCCTGTTAGAATAAAGGATCATGCTAAAGCTTCAACTGTGGTTCGTAAGAGTAATACTAGAACACCTACACCCTCTGAGAAAATTAAAGTTGAACCTAGTGTTGCTATGGTTAAAGATCTCTTGGTTGAAAATTTAGATGGACATGTTATTTACCTCCAAGAGGAAGCTACTTGAATAGCCAACCCCGATGCTAGGAATAAACATAGACCTGTTGTAGGCTTGCCTGTTATTTCTATTAAAATAGGAGATCATTGCTACCATGGTTTATGTGACGTAGGTGCTAGTGCAAGTATAATCCCTCATTCCTTATATAAAGAAATTATGCATGATATTGCACCTGTTGAGTTAGAAGGGATTGATGTTACTATTAAGCTTGCTAATAGAGACACTATTTCACCAGTTGGGATTGTTAGAGATGTTGAAGTCTTGTGTGGGAAGGTTAAATACCCTGCTGATTTTCTTATTCTTAGTTCCCCACAAGATGATTTTTGTCCCATCATATTTGGTAGAACCTTCTTGAATAATGTTAATGCTAAGATAGACTGCGTAAAAGATATTGTTACTGTTGGCTTAGGGGATATGTCTCATGATTTTAACTTTGCTAAATTTCGTAGATGACCCCGTGATAAAGAATTACCTAGTAAGGATGAAACTATAAGTCTTGCTTCTATTGCTATGCCTCCTAACGATCCTTTAGAACAATATCTGCTAGACCATGAAAATGATATGTATATGAATGAAAGAAGGGAAATAGATGAAATAATCTTTAAGCAGGGACCCGTATTGAAAAACAACTTGCATGTTGAAATTCTAGGGGATCCTCCTCCACCCAAGGGTGATCCCGTGTTTGAAATTAAACCCCTACCTGATAATCTTAAGTATGTTTATCTAGATGAAAAGAAGATATATCATGTTATTATCAGTGCTAACCTTTCAGAGAAAGAAGAGGAAAAATTATTGAAAACTCTGAAGAAGCATCGTGCTGCTATTGGATATACTCTGGATGATCTTAAGGGCATTAGTCCCACTTTATGCCAACACAAGATAAAACTGGAAGAGGACGCTAAATCGGTTATTGATCATCAACGACGGTTGAATCCTAAAATGAAAGAAGTGGTAAGGAAGGAAATAATAATGCTTCTAGAGGCATGTATTATCTATCCAGTTGCTGATAGCCAGTGGGTAAGTCTTGTCCATTGTGTCCCTAAGAAGGGAGGTATGACTGTTGTTCCTAATGATAAAGATGAATTGATCCCACAAAGAATCGTTACAGGTTATAGGATTGTAATTGATTTCCACAAATTAAATAAAGCTACTATGAAAGACCATTATCCTTTGCCTTTTATTGATCAAATGCTAGAAAGATTATCCAAACATACTCATTTTTGCTTTCTAGATGGTTATTCTAGTTTCTCTCAAATACATGTGTCAAAAGGGGCTCAAGAAAAGACCACTTTTACTTGTCCTTTCGGTACCTTTGCTTATAGACGTATGCCTTTTGGTTTATGTAATGCACCTGCTACCTTTCAAAGATGCATGATGGCTATATTCTCTGATTTTTGTGAAAAGATTGTTGAGGTTTTCATGGAAGATTTTTCCGTTTACGGAACTTCTTTTGATGATTGCTTGAGCAGCCTTGATCGAGTTTTGTAGAGATGTGAAGACACTAATCTTGTCTTGAATTGGGAAAAGTTCCACTTTATGGTTAATGAAGGCATTGTCTTGGGACATAAAATTTCTGAAAGAGGTACTGAAGTTGATAAGGCTAAGGTTGATGCTATTGAAAAGATGACGTGTCCCAAGGACATCAAAGGTATAAGAAGTTTCCTTGGTCATGTCGGGTTTTATAGGAGGTTCATTAAGGACATTTCCAAAAACTGCAGGCCTCTGACTAATCTCTTTTAAAAAGATCTTCCTTTTGTCTTTGATGATGATTGTTTAGAAGCATTTGAAATACTTAAGAAAGCGTTGATCTCTGCACCCATTGTCCAGCCTCCTGACTGGAATTTACCCTTTGAGATTATGTGCGATGCTAGTGATTATGCTGTTGGTGCTGTTCTAGGGCAAAGAGTTGATAAGAAATTGAATGTTATCCAATATGCTAGTAAAACTCTAGACAGTGCCCAGAGAAATTGTGCTACTACTGAGAAGGAATTTTTAGCAGTTGTATTTGCTTGTGATAAGTTTATACCTTATATTGTTGATTCTAAAGTAACTATTCACACTGACCATGCTGCTATCAAATACCTTATGGAAAAGAAAGATGCTAAACCTAGACTTATTAGATGGGTTCTCTTGCTACAAGAATTTGATTTGCATATTATTGATAGAAAGGGAGCTGAGAACCCCGTTGCAGACAACTTGTCTATGCTAGAGAATATTCTTGATGACCCACAACCTATTGATAATAGCTTTCCTGATGAACAATTAGCGGTCATAAATACTTCTCGTACTGCTCCATGGTATGCTGATTATGCTAACTACATTGTTGCTAAGTTTATACCACCTAGTTTCACATACCAACGAAAGAAAAAGTTCTTCTATGATTTGAGGCCTTACTTCTGGGATGACCCACATCTTTATTAAGAAGGAGTAGATCGTATTATTAGACGTTGTGTACCTGAGCATGAACAGGAACAGATCCTACGCAAGTGCCACTCCGAAGCTTATGGAGGAAACCATGCTGGAGATAGAACTGCACATAAGGTATTGCAATCTGGTTTCTATTGGCCTACTCTCTTCAAGGATGCTCGTAAGTTTGTCTTATATTGTGATGAATGTCAAAGAATTGGTAATTTCAATAGACGTCAAAAAATGCCTATGAATTATTCACTTGTTATTGAACCGTTTGATGTTTGGGGCTTTGATATATGGACTGTTTCCTTCCTCTAATGGGTATACACATATTTTAGTTGTTGTTGATGACGTTACTAAGTGGGTAGAAGCTATTCCAACTAGTAGTGTTGATCACAACACCTCTATTAAGATGCTTAAGGAAGTTATTTTTCCGTGGTTTGGAGTCCCTAGATACTTAATGATTGATGGTGGTTCACACTTTATTCATGGTGCTTTCCGTAAAATGCTTGCTAAGTATGATGTTAACCATATAATTGCATCCCCTTACCACCCATAGACTAGTGGTCAAGTAGAATTAAGTAATAGATAGCTGAAACTAACTTTGCAAAAGATAGTTAATAGGTCTAGAAAGAATTCGTCCAAGAAACTTGATGATGCATTATGGGCCTATAGGACTGCATACAAAAATCCTATGGGTATGTCTCCATATAAGATGGTTTATGGAAAAGCTTGTCACTTACCTCTTGAGCTAGAACATAAGGCATATTGGGCTATTAAAGAGCTCAATTATGATTTCAAACTTGCCAGTGAGAAGAGGCTATTTGACATTAGCTCTCTTGATGAATGGAGAACCCAGGCCTATGAGAATGCCAAGCTGTTTAAAGAAAAAGTTAAAAGATGGCATGACAAAAGGATACAAAAGCGTGAGTTTAACGTAGGTGATTATGTCTTGCTATACAACTCTCTTTTAAGATTTTTTGCAGGAAAAATTCTCTCTAAATGGGAAGGTCCTTACGTTATCGAGGAGGTCTATCGTTCCGGTGCCATAAAAACCAACAACTTCGAAGGCACGAATCCAAAGGTGGTGAACGGTCAAAGAATCAGACACTATATCTCAGGTAATCCTATAAATGTTGAAACTAATGTTATTGAAACCGTAACCCCGGAGGAATACATAAGGGACACTTTCCAGAATGATTCAGACCCTAAAAAGGAACAGGTATGTGATACGGTGACTAAACCAACTCCAAAACAGTTCTAATGGCAATTTTCACCGTTTTGGAATATTTAGAAAAATAGAAAAATAAGAGGCAGTCCGGAAGAGACACGAGCCGTCCACGAGGGTGGAGGGCGCGCCCCCTTCCCCTGGGCGCGCCCCCCTGCCTCGTGGGCACCTCATGTGCCTCCCGGACTCCGTTTTCTTGTACGTTACTTCTTTTGGTCAATAAAAATTCTTTATATATTCTCTTGAAGGTTTTGACCACCGTATCACGCAAAAATCATCAGTTTTTGTTTCGAGTTGTTTCTGTCGCAGATTGGAGCGATATGTCGTCCCAGGATTCGGAGGGAGAAAGCTATGTGGCTGATATCCTTGCTGACTCTAAGATCTATGGGGACTGGGGGCATTATGGTTGGACCACGGAGGAAGAAGAAGACCATGATCCCAAGGGAAACGATTGGACCAGCTTAGATGAAGACGAAGTCCCACTACCTCAACCTGGGGACATGCATGTGGAGTTCAAAAAGTCAAGCCTCCCTGACAGAGCAAAGAAACCTAAGATCGAGTTTATCCCTTTTCACCTTTTGCTTTATGATCTTTACCTTTTTAATCGAGTCCGTGAGCTATATAATAAAGATTAGTGTTGAGTCAAGGGCTTCATTTCCTCACTTTGGTCATGAGAGAATAAAAGAAAATATAATAATTATCAAAGAGATCATATTGATCTTATGGGAAGTGATGACTTCGCATATAAAGAGTATGATGAATAAACGTAGTTGAGAGTTGACAAACATAGTTTTTTTCATCGTTGCAATTAATAGGAAGTAATAAAGAAAGAGAGGTTTCACATACAAATATACTATCTTGGACATCTTTTATGATTGTGAGCACTCATTAAAATATGACATGCTTAAGAGTTGATGTTGGACAAGGAAGACAACATAATGGGTTATGTTTTATTATATCTAAAATAAAGTATATTGTCATGGATCATCCAACATGTTGAGCTTGCCTTTCCCCCTCATGCTAGCCAAAACTACTTGCACCAAGTAGAGATACAACTTGTGATTCCTTACATCCTTAAACCCAGTTTTGCCATGAGAGTCCACCATACCTACCTATGGATTGATTAAGATCCTTCAAGTAAGTTGTCATGTTTGCAAACTCTCTAAAATATGTATGATTTATTAGTGTGGAGGAAATAAGCTTTATACGATCTTGTGATATGGAAGTAATAAAAGCGACGAACTACATAATAAAGGTCCTTATCACAAGTGGCAATATAAAGTGACGTTCTTTTGCGCTAAGACTTTGTGCATCCAACCATAAAAGCACATGACAACCTCTCCTTCCCTCTGGCAAGGGTCTATCTATTATTCTTGCCTTATAAGAGTCAAGGTGAAAATCACCTTTCCTTTTTACATTTTATCCTTTGGCAAGCACATTGTGTTGGAAAGATCCTGACATATATACCCAATTGGATGTAAGTTATCATGGTCTATTACTATTGACATTACCCTTGAGGTAAAAGGTTGGGAGGCAATACCATAAGCCCCTATCTTTCTCTGTGTTCGATTAAAACTCCATAACCATAAGTATTGCGTGAGTGTGAGCAATTGTGAAAGACTATGTGATAGTTGAGTATGTAGGCTTGCTGAAAAGATCTTATATTGACTCGTTCCGATGTTACGATAAATTGCAATTGCTTCAATGACCGAGATCATAGTTTGTTGGTTTTCAATGAAGTTTCTGATTCATACTTGACATTGTGAATGAATTGTTACTTTAGCATAAGAATCATATGACAATATATGTGTGTTGCTATTATAAGATTGATCATGATGCCCTCATGTCCGTATTTTAATTTTATTGACACATCTATCTCTAAACATGTGTACATATTTTTCGATATCGGCTTTCGCTTGAGGACAATCAAGGTCTAAGCTTGGGGGAGTTGATACGTCCATTTTGCATCATGCTTTTATGTTGATATTTATTGCACTATGGGTTGTTATTACACGTTATGTCACAATACTTATGCCTTTTCTCTCTTATTTTACAAGGTTTACATGAAGAGGGAGAATGCCGGCAGTTGGAATTCTGGGCTGGAAAAGGAGCAAACATTGGAAACCTATTCTGCACAACTCAAAAAGCTCCAAAACTCCACGAAACATCATTTCAGAAAATATAAAAAATATCTAGCGAAAGCGATTCACCAGGGGGGCCACCCGGTGACCCCCCGATGCCCATCTTCTCCTATATGAGGTGTTTTGACTTGGAAACAATCATAAGGAGGCTTTCGTGAAGGAAATATGCCCTAGAGGCAATAATAAAGATGTTATTTGTATTTCCTTATATCATGATAAATGTCTTTTATTCATGCTAGAATTGTATTAACCGGAAACTTGATACATGTGTGAATACATAGACAAATAGTATGTCCCTAGTATGCCTCTACTAGACTAGCTCATTGATCAAAGATGGCTATGTTTCCTAGCCATAGACATGAGTTGTCATTTGATCAACGCGATCACATCATTACGAGAACTATGTGATGGACTAGACCCATCCGTTAGCATAGCACCATGATCGTTTAGTTTTACTGCTATTGCTTTCTTCATGACTTATACATGTTCCTATGACTATGAGATTATGCAAGAATACCGTAAGAACACCTTGTGTGCTATCAAACGTCACAACGTAACTGGGTGATCATAAAGATGCTCTACAGGTGTCTCCGAAAGTATTCGTGGTGTTGGCATAGATCAAGATTACGATTTGTCACTCCGAGTGTCGGAGAGGTATCTCTGGGCCCTCTCGGTAATACACATCATAATAAGCCTTGCAAGAAAATGACTAATGAGTTAGTCACGAGATGATGTATTACGGAACGAGTAAAGGGACTTGCCGGTAACGAGATTGAACTAGGTATAGAGATACCGACGATCGAATCTCGGGCAAGTAACATACCGATGACAAAAGGAACAACGTATGTTGTTATGCGGTTTGACCAATAAAGATCTTCGTAGAATATGTAGGAGCCAATATGAGCATCCAGGTTCCGCTATTGGTTATTGACCGGAGATGAGTCTCGGTCATGTCTACATAGTTCTCGAACCCGTAGGGTCCGCACGCTTAGCGTTTGATGACGATCGGTATTATGAGTTTATGAGTTTTGATGTACCGAAGGTAGTTCGGAGTCTCGGATGAGATCACGGACATGACGAGGAGTCTCGGAATGTCCGAGACATAAAGATTGATATATTGGACGACTATATTCGGACACCGGAAGTGTTCTGGAAAGTTTTGGAATTTACCGGAGTGCCGGGGGGGTTACCGGAACCCCCGGGGGGAATGGTGGGCCCTGGTGGGCCATAGGGGAGAGAGAGGGCAGCAGCCAGGAGGTGGCGCGCCCCCTCCCTAGGAGGAGTCCGAATAGGACTAGGGGAGGGGGGCGCGGCCCCTCTTTCCCTCTCCCTCTCCCTCTCTTTCCTTCCCCCTTCTTCCTTCTTTGGTAGGTTCCTACTAGGAATAGGATTGCAATCCTATTCCTAGTAGGATTGCAGCCCTAGCCGCACCATAGGAGGGCCGGCCGGCCTCCCCCCTTGCTCCTTTATATACGGGGGCAGGGGGCACCCAAAGACACACAAGTTGAATTGTTCTAGCCGTGTGCGGTGCCCCCCTCCACAAAAACACACCTCGGTCATACCGTCGCAGTGCTTAGGCGAAGCCCTGCGCTGGTAGATACATCATATCCGTCACCACACCGTCGTGCTGACGAAACTCTCCCGTGAAGCTCAACTGGATCAAGAGCTCGTGGGACGTCATCAAGCTGAACGTGTGCTGAACGCGGAGGTGCCGTACGTTCGGTGCTTGATCGGTTGGATCGCGAAGAAGTTCGACTACATCAACCACGTCACTTGATGCTTCCGCTTCCGGTCTACGAGGGTACGTAGACACACTCTTCCCTCTCGTTGATATGCATCTGGTAGATAGATCTTGCGTGATCATAGGAAAAAAATTAAAATACTATGTTCCCCAACAGTGGTATCAGAGCCAGGTCTATGCGTAGATGATATGCACGAGTAGAACACAATGAGTTGTGGGCGATACTAGTCATACTGCTTACCAGCATGTCATACTTTGCTTCGGCGGTATTGTGAGATGAAGCGGCCCGGACCGACATTACGCGTACGCTTACGCGAGACTGGTTTCACCGTTATGAGCACTCGTTGCTTAAAGGTGACTGGCGGGTGTCTGTCTCTCTCACTTTAGCTGAATCAAGTTTGGCTACGCCCGGTCCTTGTGAAGGTTAAAACATCACATACTTGACGAAACATCGTTGTGGTTTTGTATGCGTAGGTAAGAACGGTTCTTGCTAAGCCCGTAGCAGCCACGTAAAACTTGCAACAACAAAGTAGAGGACGTCTAACTTGTTTTTGCAGGGCATGTTGTGATGTGATATGGTCAAGACATGATGAGTTATACGGCTATGTATGAGATGATCATGTTTTGTAATGTTATCGGCAACTGGCAGGAGCCATATGGTTGTCGCTTTATTGTATGAAATGAAATCGCCATGTAATTGCTTTACTTTATCACTAAGCGGTAGCGATAGTCGTAGAAGCAATAGTTGGCGAGACGACAATGATGCTACGATGGAGATCAAGGTGTCGCGCCGGTGACGAAGGTGATCATGACGGTGCTTTGGAGATGGAGATCAAAAGCACAAGATGATGATGGCCATATCATGTCATATATTTTGATTGCATGTGATGTTTATCTTATTATGCTTCTTATTTTGCTTAGAACGACGGTAGCATTATAAGATGTTCCCTTACTGAATTTCAAGGTATAAGTGTTCTCCCTGAGTATGCACCGTTGCAAAAGTTCGTCGTGCCGAGACACCACGTGATGATCTGGTGTGTAACATCCCAAATTTTCAATTTGGAATGTTGTATTAGAGCATGAACATTTTGCATAATTTGATCATCATTTGAATTTTTCTTTTTTATCGTTTATGAGTGCTTTCCATTTAATTTTTTTTATTAAAATGTTATACTGGCAGCCTATACATAATTGTAATTTTTATAATAGTAATTAACAGAACAATAGGAATGTTATCCCTGTATTGCATTCTGAGTAATTAGATTATGTCCATAAGGCATTTAAAATAAGTAGGTGCACGCGAACTAATTTATTAAGTGTGTAGTCTGTATTTTTACTAGATCCAAATATTAATTATGTTATACAAATTGTTTTTTTTCTTTAACTTTTGTTCTCCTTTAGTAACTTAGTATTATACACCTAACCAATTAGCTCACGGGCTAAGCCCATTCCTAATTCTAATGCATGCATGCGACCACTACTAGGTCTCAATTGCTACGTACATGCAGCATGGCCCAGCATCATTTTTTTTCTCTTATCTCCTCCTTCCTCACGACCCGGCCTGGTCGTTCGTCTTCAATCCTCTGGACATGCTCAGGCTACAAGCCAGCACCGCACCCCACTCGCGCCCGACACCTCCCCTCCTCTCCGTTGCCCCAATAACGCTCTGAACGGAACCCCCATGCCCTCCCTAACTCCCTCCCGTCCGTTACCCGCACTAAATCGTGCCTTAATGGCCATTAGATCACCGGAAACAGCCGCCATAACTTCGACGACGCCCTGCGTCGTTCCGACGTCCCCTCCGTCCTATAAAAGGCCCCCTCCCCTCACAACTCTCTCCTTGCCCGAACCCCTCTCCTTCGGGAGCTTATAACCCTCTCCATAGTCGTGAATTGCTCGCCGGAGTTGCTTGACATTGCCGCTGTTCGTGGAAGATTCCGGCGAGTCCAAGGTGAAGCAGACCTTCTAACTTTTCTATCCTTCATATCTCGATCTTGCGCATCTTATAGATATGGTTTTCTGTCCAAATTCATAGCCGGAGCACGAGCTTCACGTTGTCCACGTCCGGCCGGAGTTCCGCCCAACTCCGGCGACATATAGCAGCCACCTAAGGATGAACCAGGAGCCTGCGCCGTGCCCCGGAGACTCGCCCCGACTTCCTCATCCTCGTTCACTTCTCGACCATTGCCGGAGACCGCTGCGTTGCTTCACATCTGAGTCCCCACCATCAGCCATCTCCATCTCCGGTGAGGCCACTCCTCCTTTTCTGTAAAAAAAAGGAACAGTACAAGCCTACCAGATTCTGCCACGTGGTGAGTCTTTTTCTTATTCCCGTTTCTATTACAGAATTTTAGCCCAACTTCGAAAAATCACGTCTTTTAAACCGCTTATCCAAATTTGACAAATAAGATATCCCTGGGTAGCTGCGGACCTCTAGTTTATTAAAAAAAATTGACTTTTACGCAGATTAAAATTTAGTTTTGATTTAAATGAGAATTTGAGTATTTTTACTATATCTTTTATTCTGTAATTGATATGAAAAGATTTTACATATGAAAATTGGTCCTTGGAACCATACCAATCTGCTAGGACTCATAGAATAATTACTAAGTAAGGTTTAGTTATTGTTTTAACACAATACCTTAATTTTGACCTTCTTGATCATCCATTAATAAACTTGTGAAACTAAAATTTGTTTTATTGTTTAAACCATTAGATTGATCCGTAGAAAACTTCTCTGGTTAGTTGTAGTCATCATAACAATTTAGAGTTAGAAAATTATTAATTAGTTTATTAACACGAAGTATATGACGTACATAGGAACCGATCAAATTGCATAAACTTGAATCATATGGTAATACTTGCTAGGGTTGTTTGGCATGAATTGTTTGTTGGATGGTTTTGCTTGAGCACGTGTTATGTGAATATTTTATGTGTGGAGTGTCTTACTTAAGTACTTGATTGCGTTAGATTGCGACGAGTGCGAAGGCGAATTCTACGAGGAGGTAGAACCGTGTTGCTGCGAGTCAGAAGGCAAGTTGCAACCTTGACCATATTTATCCCATGTTTTTATCTTGCATTGATTTACAAATAGTATGCATGTGTAGGGTTTTTTTTTATGTTATTTTTGTTTGTAAAGGTTTTGCTAGTAGTAAAGCCCTAGGATCCAATGCTATTGGACTATACGCTTAGCCATGCTTGTAGTTGGGGTGGACCAAATACCAAATATTTTGAAAATACTAACTTGTTACCTTTGGAACAATGATTTAGAAAATCTTTTGAAAAATAAAACTATACTATTTTCCACTTCTACTTCCTGGGCGGAACGGATGGACGGGAGCGTCTACAAGTGATTGCGCCCATCGAGGTCTTGCAGTGAATGCGCTCGATTGGGGACGTGCACACGGTTTTGGTGGGGACTGTCGTCCATGAAAATGAGATCTTCCAAGTATAGTTTGATGTAGCTTCCAGTACAGCCACATGCTATTATGGGCTCTGGCTTAGCTTAGTACTAACGGGAAACCCTTACCTCAGGACCGCCATCGGAGAGGGGCTTTCATTGCCTAAGTTGTGAGCGGCTTGGTCAGGTATAGGGGGCTGTTACGGAAAGGCTTTGTCACAATCTTCTCCTAGTCATACACCCAAGTGTTTAATGGTAAAAGGGGTTGGTTGTGTCATGTGGGGAACGTGTACGACCTCTGCAGAGGGTTTAACCTAATCGATTAGCCGTGCCCCCGGTTACGGGCAATTTTGAGCAACTGAAGACTTGAACTGAAGAAGAATCTCCCCTCTCTTTTCTCAAAGCTATTAAAAAGGGTTAGGCGGGAGTAAACACATTGGGGTGTTTTACTTCAACCTGACAAAAACATTTCTTTTGTGAACCTTGGTGCGGATATCCAAGTTATTCACTTAAACTCTATGTTCTAAACCTATAAAAAAATACTTATCAAAACTTGGTTTCTTTTCTTTATAGTCTAGGGGAAAATTGGCTTTTCGCAAATAAACCCTAGACACCTACCCATCATGACTATTATGTTATCACCTTTGTTGCAACTTGCGAGTACATTCAAAGTACTTACCTGTACGTGTCATGTGCAGATGATGAGTGACGAGATAGGGCTACGGAGCTACACTCAACTAGCCTTGTGGCGATTGATGGGCTCAGGATTATATTTATGTTATTTGCTTCTGCTATGTAACTCAGCCTTCAGCTGAGAGAGTTGTAATAAATTGAACTTTGGATCTTCGATGTAATAAAATGACGTTTGTGCTTGATATTCATATTTGTACTGGGTGTGCTAGCTTTTGATCCAGGGATAGCACAGAAAGCTCCGAAGGTTTGGACCCCATGGGTTCGGATAGTTACAGGGTGTGATAAGCTCTACGTTCAAATACAATGGGTGTAAGCCAGTTTTGCACACGCAAAATACTCGGGTTAAACTTGACGAGCCTAGCATATGCAGATATGGCCTCGGAACACTGGAGACCGAAAGGTCGAGCGTGAATCATATAGTAGATATGATCAACATAAGATGTTCCCCATTGAAACTACTCCATCTCACGTGATGATCGGACATGGTTTAGTTGATTTGGATCATGTGATCATTTAGATGACCGGAGGGATGTCTATCTAAGTGGGAGTTCTTTAATTAATATGATTAAATTGAACTTTAATTTATCACGAACTTAGTCCTGATAGTTTTTGCATATCTATGTTGTTGTAGATCAATGGCCCGTGCTACAGTTCCTTTGAATTTTAATGCAGTCCTAGAGAAAGCTAAGTTGAAAGATGATGGTTGCAATTACACGGACTGGGTCCGTAACTTGAGGATTATCCTCATTGCTGCACAGAAGAATTATGTCCTTCAAACACCGCTAGGTGACAAACCCCCTCCCGCTAATGTAGACGCTTTGAACGTCTGGCAGACGCGGTCTGATGACTACACGATAGTTCAGTGTGCCATGCTTTACGGCTTAGAACCAGGACTTCAACGACATTTTGAACGTCATGGACCATATGAGATGTTCCAGGAGTTTAAGTTAATATTTCAAGCAAATGCCCGGATTGAGAAATATGAGATTTCCAATAAGTTCTACAGCTGCAAGATGGAGGAGAATAGTTCTATCAGTGAACACTTTCTCAGAATGTCTGGGTACTACAATCATATGACTCAACTTGGTTGCAAAGTTGACGACGATAGTGTTATTGATAGAGTTCTTCAATCATTGCCACCAAGCTATAAAGGCTTCGTGATGAACTATAATATGCAAGGGATGCAGAAGACAATTCCCGAGCTCTTCGCTATGCTCAAAGCTGCGGAGGTAGAAATCAAAAAGGAGCATCAAGTGTTGATGGTTAACAAGACCACTAGTTTCAAGAAAAAGGGCAAGGGAAAGAAAGGGAACTTCAAGAAGAATAGCAAGACAGTTGCTACTCCCACGAAGAAACCCAAGTCTGGAGCCAAGCCTGAAACTGAGTGCTTCAACTGCAAGGGGACTGGACACTGGAAGCGGAACTGCCCCAAGTATTTGGCGGATAAGAAGGATGGCAAGGTGAACAAAGGTATATGTGATATACATGTTATTGATGTGTATCTTACTAATGCTCGTAGTAGTACCTGGGTATTTGATACCGGTTCGGTTGCTAATATTTGTAACTCGAAACATGGACTACGGATTAAACGAAGATTGGCTAAGGACGAGGTGACGATGCGCGTGGGAAATGGTTCCAAAGTCGATGTGATCGCCGTTGGCATGCTACCTCTACATCTACCTTCGGGATTAGTTTTAGACCTAAATAATTGTTATTTGGTGCCAGCGTTGAGCATGAACATTATATCTGGATCTTGTTTGTTGCGAGACTGTTATTCATTTAAATCAGAGAATAATGGTTGTTCTATTTTTATGAATAATATATTTTATGGTCATGCACCCTTGAAGAGTGGTCTATTCTTATTGGATCTCGATTGTAGTGACACACATATTGATAATATTGAAACCAAAAGATGCAAGGTTAATAATGATAGTGCAACTTATTTGTGGCACTGCCGTTTAGGTCATATTGGTGTAAAGCGCATGAAGAAACTCCATAGTGATGGACTTTTGGAATCACTTGATTATGAATCACTTGGTGCTTTCGAACCATGCCTCATGGGCAAGATGACTAAAACTCCGTTTTCCGGAACTATGGAGCGAGCAACAGATTTGTTGGAAATCATACATACTGATGTATGTGGGCCAATGAGTGTTGAAGCTCGCGGCGGGTATCGTTATTTTCTGACCTTCACTGATGATTTGAGCAGATATGGGTATATCTACTTAATGAAGCACAAGTCTGAAACATTTGAAAAGTTCAAAGAATTTCAGAGTGAAGTAGAGAATCATCGTAACAAGAAAATAAAGTTTCTACGATCTGATCATGGAGGAGAATATTTGAGTTACGAGTTTGGTCTTCATTTGAAACAATGTGGAATAGTTTCACAACTCACGCCACCTGGAACACCACAGCGTAATGGTGTGTCCGAACGTCGTAACCGTACTTTATTGGATATGGTGCGATCTATGATGTCTCTTACCGATTTACCACTATCGTTTTGGGGTTATGCTTTAGAGACAGCTGCATTCACGTTAAATAGGGCACCATCTAAATCCGTTGATACGACACCTTATGAACTATGGTTTGGTAGGAAACCAAAGTTGTCGTTTCTGAAAGTTTGGGGCTGCGATGCTTATGTGAAAAAGCTTCAACCTGATAAGCTCGAACCCAAGTCGGAGAAATGTGTCTTCATAGGATACCCAAAAGAGACTGTTGGGTACACCTTCTATCACAGATCGGAAGGCAAGATATTCGTTGCTAAGAATGGATCCTTTCTAGAGAAGGAGTTTCTCTCGAAAGAAGTGAGTGGGAGGAAAGTAGAACTTGATGAGGTAATTGTACCTTCTCCTGAATTGGAAAGTAGTACATCACAGAAAATTGTTCCAGTGATTCCTACACCAATCAGTGAGGAAGCTAATGATGATGATCATGAAACTTCGGATCAAGTTTCTGCTGAACTTCGTAGATCAACCAGAGTACGTTCCGCACCAGAGTGGTACGGCAACCCAGTTCTGGAAGTCATGTTACTAGACCATGATGAACCTACGAACTATGAGGAAGCAATGATGAGCCCAAATTCCGCAAAATGGCTTGAGGCCATTAAATCTGAGATGGGATCCATGTATGAGAACAAAGTGTGGACTTTGGTTGACTTGCCCTATGATCGGCAAGCCATCGAAAATAAATGGATCTTCAAGAGGAAGACCGACACAGATGGTAATATTACTGTTTACAAAGCTCGACTTGTTGCGAAAGGGTTTCGACAAGTTCAAGGAGTTGACTACGATGAGACTTTCTCACCTGTAGCGATGCTTAAGTCTGTCCAAATCATGTTAGCAATTGCCGCATTTTATGATTATGAAATCTGGCAAATGGATGTCAAAACTGCATTCCTAAATGGATATCTCAAAGAAGAGTTGTATATGATGCAACCAGAAGGTTTTGTCGATCCAAAAGGTGCTAACAAAGTATGCAAGCTCCAGCGATCCATCTATGGACTGGTGCAAGCATCTCGGAGTTGGAATATGCGCTTTGATGAGGTGATCAAAGCATATGGTTTTATACATACTTTTGGAGAAGCCTGTATTTACAAGAAAGTGAGTGGGAGCTCTGTAGCATTTCTGATATTATATGTGGATGACATATTATTGATTGAAAATGATATAGAATTTCTGGATAGCATAAAATGATACTTGAATAAGAATTTTTCAATGAAAGACCTCGGTGAAGCTGCTTACATATTAGGCATCAAGATCTATAGAGATAGATCAAGACGCTTAATTAGACTTTCGCAAAGCACATACCTTGATAATGTTTTGAAGAAGTTCAAAATGGATCTGTCAAAGAAAGGGTTCTTGCCTATGTTACAAGGTATGAAATTGAGTAAGACTCAATGCCCGACCACTACAGAAGATAGAGAGAAAATGAAAGTCATTCCCTGTGCCTCAGTCATAGGATCTATCATGTATGCAATGTTGTGTACCAGACCTGATGTGTGCCTTGCTATAAGTCTAGCAGGGAGGTATCAAAGTAATCCAGGAGTGGATCACTGGACAGCGGTCAAGAACATCCTGAAATACCTGAAAAGGACTAAGGATATGTTTCTCGTATATGGAGGTGACAAAGAGCTCGTCGTAAACGGTTACGTCGATTCAAGCTTTGACACTGATCCGGATGACTCTAAGTCACAAACCGGATATGTATTTTTATTGAACGGTGGAGCTGTCAGTTGGTGCAGTTCCAAGCAGAGCGTCGTGGCGGGATCTACGTGTGAAGCGGAATACATAGCTGCTTCGGAAGCAGCAAATGAAGGAGTCTGGATGAAGGAGTTCATATCCGATCTAGGTGTAATACCTAGTGCATCGGGACCAATGAAAATCTTTTGTGACAACACTGGAGCAATAGCCTTGGCGAAGGAATCCAGGTTTCACAAGAGAACAAAGCACATCAAAAGACGCTTCAATTCCATCCGCGATCTAGTCAAGGAGGGAGACATAGATATTTGCAAAATACATACGGATCTGAATGTTGCTGACCCGTTGACAAAGCCTCTTCCACGGGCAAAACATGATCAGCACCAGGACTCCATGGGTGTGAGGATCATCACTTTGTAATCTAGATTATTGACTCTAGTTCAAGTGGGAGACTGAAGGAAATATGCCCTAGAGGCAATAATAAAGATGTTATTCGTATTTCCTTATATCATGATAAATGTCTTTTATTCATGCTAGAATTGTATTAACCGGAAACTTGATACATGTGTGAATACATAGACAAATAGTATGTCCCTAGTATGCCTCTACTAGACTAGCTCATTGATCAAAGATGGCTATGTTTCCTAGCCATAGACATGAGTTGTCATTTGATCAACGGGATCACATCATTAGGAGAATGATGTGATGGACTAGACCCATCCGTTAGCATAGCACCATGATCGTTTAGTTTTACTGCTATTGCTTTCTTCATGACTTATACATGTTCCTATGACTATGAGATTATGCAACTCCCGAATACCGTAAGAACACCTTGTGTGCTATCAAACGTCACAACGTAACTGGGTGATCATAAAGATGCTCTACAGGTGTCTCCGAAAGTATTCGTGGTGTTGGCATAGATCAAGATTAGGATTTGTCACTCCGAGTGTCGGAGAGGTATATCTGGGCCCTCTCAGTAATACACATCATAATATGCCTTGAAAGCAAATGACTAATGAGTTAGTCACGAGATGATGTATTACGGAACGAGTAAAGAGACTTGCCGGTAACGAGATTGAACTAGGTATAGAGATACCGACGATCGAATCTCGGGCAAGTAACATACAGATGACAAAAGGAACAACGTATATTGTTATGCGGTTTGACCGATAAGGATCTTCGTAGAATATGTAGGTGCCAATATGAGCATCCAGGTTCCGCTATTGGTTATTGACCGGAGATGAGTCTCGGTCATGTCTACATAGTTCTCGAACCCGTAGGGTCCGCACGCTTAACGTTTGATGACGATCGGTATTATGAGTTTATGAGTTTTGATGTACCGAAGGTAGTTTGGAGTCCCGGATGAGATCACGGACATGACGAGGAGTCTCGGAATATCCGAGACATAAAGATTGATATATTGGACGACAATATTCGGACACCGGAACCCCCTGGGGGAATGGTGGGCCCTGGTGGGCCATAGGGGAGAGAGAGGGCAGCAGCCAGGAGGTGGCGCGCCCCCTCCCTAGGAGGAGTCCGAATAGGACTAGGGGAGGGGGGTGCGGCCCCTCTTTCCCTCTCCCTCTCCCTCTCTTTCCTTCGCCCTTCTTCCTTCTTTGGTAGGTTCCTACTAGGAATACGATTGCAATCCTATTCCTAGTAGGATTGCAGCCCTAGCCGCACCATAGGAGGGCCGGCCGGCCTCCCCCCTTGCTCCTTTATATACGGGGGCAGGGGGCACCCAAAGACACACAAGTTGAATTGTTCTAGCCGTGTGCGGTGCCCCCCTCCACAGAAACACACCTCGGTCATACCGTCGCAGTGCTTAGGCGAAGCCCTGCGCCGGTAAATACATCATATCCGTCACCACACCGTCGTGCTGACGAAACTCTCCCGTGAAGCTCAACTGGATCAAGAGCTCGTGGGACGTCATCAAGCTGAACGTGTGCTGAACGCGGAGGTGTCGTACGTTCGGTGCTTGATCGGTTGGATCGCGAAGAAGTTCGACTACATCAACCGCGTCACTTGACGCTTCCGCTTCCGGTCTACGAGGGTACGTAGACACACTCTTCCCTCTCGTTGCAATGCATCTGGTAGATAGATCTTGCGTGATCGTAGGAAATTTTTTAAAATACTACATTCCCCAACATTTCGGGACCAGACGCCGCTGTCTCGAGGCGGAACCTTGGCAGAACCAATCTAGGGCTCCGGCGGAGCTGTTTTGCCGGGGATACTTCCCTTCGGGAGGGGGAAATCGTCACCGCCATCATCACCAACAATTCTCCCATCTTGGGGAGGGTTATCTTCATCAACATCTTCACCAGCACCATCTCCTCACAAACCCTAGTTCATCTCTTGTATCCAATCTTTGTACCAAAACCTCAGATTGGTACCCGTGGGTTGCTAGTAGTGTTGATTACTCCTTGTAGTTGATGCTAGTTGGTTTACTTGGTGGGAGATCATATGTTCAGATCCATTATGCATATTAATACTGCTCTGATCATGAACAATATTATGTCTTGTGAGTAGTTACTTTTGTTCCTGAGGACATGGGAGAAGTCTTGCTATAAGTAGTCATGTGAATTTGGTATTCGTTAGATATTTTGATGAGATGTATGTTGTCTCTCCTCTAGTGGTGTCATGTGAACATCGACTACATGACACTTCACCATTATTTGGGCCTAGAGGAAGGCATTGGGAAGTAATAAGTAGATGATGGGTTGCTAGAGTGACAGAAGCTTAAACCCTAATTTATGCGTTGCTTCGTAAGGGGCTGATTTGGATCTATATGTCTCATGTTATGGTTAGGTTTACCTTAATACTTCTTTTGTAGTTGCGGATGCTTGCAATAGAGGTTAATCATAAGTGGGAGGCTTGTCCAAGTAAGGACAGGACCCAAGCACCGGTCCACCCGCATACCAAATTATCAAAGTACCTAACGCAAATCAGATGATCATGATGAAAACTAGCTTGACGATAATTCCCATGTGTCCTCGGGAGCGTTTTCCTTCATATAATAGTTTGTCCTGGCTTGTCCTTTGCTACAAAAAGGATTGGGCCATCTTGCTGCACCTTATTTACTTTTACTATTCGTTACTTGCTACCAATTACCTTATCACAAAAACTATCTGTTACCGATAATTTCAGTGCTTGCAGAAAATGCCTTACTGAAAACTGCCTATCATTTCATTCTGCTCCTCGTTGGGTTCGACACTCTTACTTATCGAAAGGACTATGATAGATCCCCTACACTTGTGGGTCATCAATCGTCAGGCCTTTTCTTCACCTCTACTTCCATCGACCACGCCGGCCGCGGGTGAGCTTCTTCTCCTCCTCTCTTCCACTCTTTTTTGGTGACCCTTCTCTTTCCCATTTGAGGAGCTGGGCCAGAACTAGGCATTGCATCGGTGTTCTAGCTAGGTTCTTGTTGTGGGGTAGGTTCTCAGGTTTAGCTAGGATCTTGTTGTGGGGTAAGTCTTGTCCATTGTGTCCCTAAGAAGGGAGGTATGACTGTTGTTCCTAATGATAAAGATGAATTGATCCCACAAAGAATCGTTACAGGTTATAGGATTGTAATTGATTTCCACAAATTAAATAAAGCTACGAAGAAAGACCATTACCCTTTGCCTTTTATTGATCAAATGCTAGAAAGATTATCCAAACATACTCATTTTTGCTTTCTAGATGGTTATTCTAGTTTCTCTCAAATATCTGTGTCAAAAGGGGCTCAAGAAAAGCGTTCGGAGGCACACGTTTGTGCATTCTTTTTTGTGGTTAATTCTTTGTTGTCTGGCGGTACTCTTTGCCAGGAGACATTTTCTATTAGTTACAATACTCTCGCCGATGGTTGTCACTATTTGCTGGGTACTTCTCTTCTCTAGAATCTCTCTTTTGTGTGTGGATGTTCTCTACTGCATCATGCTCAACTCGTGCTTGCCAAATGGATCTCCTGAAAGAAATTCCTCCTAATGAATTGCAGAAGTCCTAATGAAGATAACATATATTCACGTCCTTCCAAAATGATTTATTTACTGTTTTGATGAGCATGAACTGATAACATTCACCATATATTGCAGGAAGTGTTTCTATGGACCAGATTTGCAATCTTAGAGGGCAGGGGTAACATTACAAGTGATCAACTTACAAAATATGCATGGAAGATACTAAAAGTGAAAAGGTAGTTTATCTCAAAAGGAGTTCTATCTATTTATGAGCAAACATTACTCTTTATGAGCATCTGTTTATGAGATTTTTCGCTAGGCAGGTTTGTTTTCTACCTCTGGACCATTTGTTGGTCGCAAACAATTTATGCAGCAACACTAACTCTTGTGTCCGGCCTGCAGTGTTTTGGCTGGTTTCTTCTTGCGAAAGCTGGGACAATCCTTTGGACTTTTGGACTATCTCACTTGAGTTGTATTGTTGTTAGCTTTCTTCTTTTACTCAATTCATTATGCCAAGAATGTTTTCTTGCCATGTACTTCTTTTCCTGATTGGTTTGCTTGATGGACGGATGGATGGGGATGGGGATGATGATGTGATTGTTGTGTAATTAATAGTTTTGTGCATTCAGTACTTGGCTGAGCTGCTCGCCGAGAACCAGAAGTTGGGGCCTTTCATGCAGATGTTGCCCGAGGTGAGATCTCTTGATCTCCCCTTACTGTTTTCTTTGCTGGCTGATTTCTCTCTATTTATACCAACAAATAAATTTAAACTTTCTCACATCTTGTGATTGCATTATGATACTATCTGATAATTGTATGTACATACATGCTCCTAATGAGTTGTTCTGGCACTAGCTCCCCAATATCTTTGCCTACTACTTGTCTATTAATTGTGAATTGATTAGAAGGCAGCTGCTGAATCGATTTACAGTTACTCAAATCATCTCTGAAATAAGTACACATTAACACTGCTTGTATGGAAATCAGTTGTCTTAACTTGTACAATAATTTCTCTCTCTAACTATTGCTTCTTTACTTTGAGAAAGGCACAACACATGAATGTATGTGAGATGGATTTCTATCAACCAGTGAAGTAATTTTTTCCTCCTGCTTGTGGAATTAGTTAAGGAAGAAGAGTATCCGGTGCACGTTCTTGGATCTGTAACAAGTTCAAGCATCAGTACATGGACGTTGAGTGCATTGACTGGAGTGAAGATAAATGAAGTGGAAGAGGAGGGGATAACCTTAGGTTCAATTACGTAAAATTTGACCGTTGAGTCGTCGCCATCGTCGAAGAGGACTGTAGTGCCTGGTTACCCCATGGCCGCCGGCGCTAGCCGAGACGTGAGGAAGGATAAGAGCATCTCCAGCCGCACCCCCAACAGGTCCCCCAGGGAGACATTTTTCGTGCCGGCGCTGAAACAAAAACCCAATCGCGGCCCCAAGGCGCCGAAATCCGCCAGCTCGGACCTTTTTCGGGCCTGGTGATCCCAGTCCGAACCCAGCGCACTGGGGGCTCTCGGGGGCTCCGGCGGAAGGGAAAACCACGCCTGGGGCCACACTGTCAAGCAAAAAGTCAAGACAACCGTCCAGATTCGCCCCCACCCCCATGCGCCCTGCCGCCACCCTGCCGATCCCGGTGCCGCCCACCGTGCACCACCGCTAGATAGGCCATTCCCCGCTGAAAAGAGAGAAGATTTCACCGCGGCAACCTCTCTGCCACCTTCTTGGGCGAGTTTTTCGGCGCTCTGGCCGCGCAGGGTGGGATACCGATGGCTGTGCGCCCACCACGCCCGCTAGGTGTTTGGCGTTTTGTCTGCTCGGCGATGGACTTGGACAAAGAGGAGGCACTCGCGACGCTGCTGTAAGAGGAAGCTAATGCCGACGTCCAGTACAAGGAGCATCTCATGGTCCTCGCCGCCCTGGCCGGCCTTCTCGCGAGTGATGCAAAGCCGCAGCGAGGTGGCTCGGCGCCGGGGCGGATGAAATCAAAGAATTGGCATCGTCTGGAAGGCTATTGCATGCTCTACTCTGACTACTTCGCCGATGCTCCACTACATGTTGACAAAGTATTTCGGCGCCGTTATCGGATAAGCCAAAAGTTTTTCCTCAGGATTTTGAATTCCATCCAGGAGTTCGACAGCTACTTGAAGTGCAAGAAGGATTGCATTGGCAAACTTGGATTCACCTCAATCCAGAAGTGCACGACAACTATGAGGATGCTTGCATACGGAGCTCCCGGTGATTCACTCGACGACTATGGGCGCATGGCCGAGTCCATGACCATTGAGTGTTTCTACAAGTTCTACAGGGCAGTGGTGGTAGTGTTTGGACCGCAATACTTGCGATCACCCAATGCTGAAGAAACTGCTTGGATCCTAGCACAGATTGCAATAAGAGGATTTCCTGGGATACTTGGAAGCATCGACTGCATGCATTGGAAATGGAAAATCTGTCCATTCACTTAGCAGGGGATGTACAAAGGCACCAAATGCGGTTGCAGTGTGGTACTTGAGGCAGTGGCCACACAGGGCCTCTGGATTTGGCACTCCTTCTTTGGTATGCCAGGAACTCACAGTGACATCAACGTGTTGCAGTGCTCCCCTGTCTTTGCCAAGCTTGTTTAAGATCATTCTTCTCCGGTGAACTTCGAGGTCAATGGGCGTCACTACAACAAGAAATACTACCTAGCAGATGGCATCTATCCAAGATGGTCTTCATTTGTGAAGACTATCTCAAACCCTATGCCAGGAGGCAAGAACTCCCACTTTGTGAAGGTTCAGGAGGCTTGCATGAAGGATGCCGAGCGGGCATTTGGTCTGCTCCAATCTCGATTTTCTATTTTCTGATACCTCGCTCAGACCTGGTCAAAAGATCAACTATGGGAGATCATGACTTGATGTGTCATCTTGTACAACATGATCATTTAGAGTGAGCAGGAAGAGACCGTGTTTGACACTGAACAATATTACAGACAGGGTCCTCTAGCCCAAGTTGGTCACCAGCTACCGAAAACCTGGAAGGCCTTCCTCAATATGCGTCAGGAGATCCGAGACCCACAGGTGCATCAAGAACTGCAGCAGGATCTGGTGGAGCACCTATGGAGGCTCAAGGGCAACGCCTAGCTCGACGCGTGATGAAATATGAGTTTTTATTTGTTAAACTATATAAATTGGATTGAACTATTTATTTTTCAACTATTTAATTTGTATTGAACTATTTTGATTTTTATTGATTTTATGTGATGAACTATGAGATAAAAACGACTTCTATCAAATTTGCGCAGAAGCACGACCAATATGGGCCGATTTGCGCCGATTGCGGGCCGATTTTGCGTCGATAATGGGCTGAAAAGCGGGAAATTTTGTGCCATAACGGGCTGATATCGCCGTCTGGGGGCGGTGGCTCGGAACCCAATCGCCCCCAAGCTGATTTTAGCGTCGGTTCACCCCCAGGCGACGATTTTTCAAGCCCCCTGGGGGGGGGGGGCGAACGGCTGGAGATGCTCTAAATGCTACTTTGTGGAGAAACAGAGGAACCACACAAAAGCAATTTCCCAAACTTAATCCATTCCATTTTTGTAGCACCAATCTACTTACAGCTGGTTATATAATCCAGAAACCCAACTCAGCACTACTAGTCCAGCTACACACACGCACATCCACTCTACGGAGTAGCATTCAGAGCCACTTTTCCCTTGTCTGGCGAAGGCGTATTCGCTGGTTCCATCATCACTATAACAATGCTAGCAGGTGTTATAGGGACATGAACTTTGATGTGGAGCGGATATCGGGGAAAGGACGTTGCGGCCGTTGGAGGGGCGGAGCGTGGTGTCAGAGCACCTGAGGGAGAGGGGTTGGGCCGTCTCTACGGCTGCCAGCAGAGAAGCTTGGAGGAAAAGCACTGGATCTTGGTCGCCGTCTCCATTTGGTCGTTGCACTCGTAGTCTCGCTTGAGTTGTGTATTTTCTCCTCGACCCATAGAGGTGTGGAACGTTTCCTCAGGGAAACGACACGGGCCGGGATGGATACCTCCCCAACAAACACGTCCAAATGTCGTTGTCGATTTCCTCGGTTCAATTTGGTCTATGCTTTCTTCGCCGGGGAGTAAGGGGGATCCCCGAGGGTATTTGTGCAACCAAATGAGGCTTGAAAGTGAAAAACTTTCCAACCCAAGTATTAATGTGGCACTACTAGAAAAAGACTTATAAGTGACCTCAAAAGAGTGGTGGACATGGTCAGGAACCCGCCACTGCTATTTAGAGAAGTATCCTTGGCGGGTGAAAATTAAAGCCGGCCATTGCTCTAGGCACAACAGTGGCGGGCGCCAAGCCTCACCCACCACATGTAAAGTCTTTCAAGCTTTCCCGCGGGATGGAAACAACTGAACTTCCCGCCACTGAATTGTCATCAACTAGTGATCAGCGATAAAAATGCCTGACACAACTATATTTTGATGACCCGTGCCAAAATTACCAATAGTTTGAATTGGTGGGTGCTATTACCCGTCCACCACACACATAAGCCCATTAGGGACTTACACGGTTTCCCTCGAAGCCTGCTTTAGCTCCCCGAGATTTCCAAATCGGCTGTGGGGCCGCATCTTCCCTTCATCTGTTCTGCATGACCCCCGCACCCTTCCATCCTCTCCACCGTCGCGTACGCCTGCCGCTTGATACATCTCCAATGTATCTATATTTTTTTATTGTTCATGATATTATAATATTAGTATTGGATATTTTATATGTAATTATATATCATTTTTGGGACTAACCTATTAACATAGTGCCCAGTGCCAGTTGTTGTTTTTTGCCTCTCATAAAATCGGTACTAAACAAAGTCCAAATGCTATGAAACTTTTTGATGATTTTTCTGGACCAGAAGGGACCCTAGAAGGTTTAGGATAAGTGATGGAAATATGCCCTAGAGGCAATAATAAAATGGTTATTATTATATTTCCTTAATCATGATAAAGGTTTATTATTCATGCTATAATTGTATTGACTGGAAACCTAAATACATATGAATACATAAACAAATGTCGTGTCTCTAGTAAGCCTCTACTAGACTAGACCGTTGATCAAAGATGGTTAAGGTTTCCTAACCATGGACATGAGTTGTCATTTGATAATAGGATCACATCATTATGAGAATGATGTGATGAACAAGACCCATCTGTTAGCTTAGCATATGATCGAATAGTTTATTGCTACTGCTTTCATGTATGTCAAATACATATTCCTTTGACTATGAGATCATGCAACTCCCGGATACCGGAGGAATACCTTGTGTGCTATCAAACGTCACAACGTAACTGGGTGATTATAAAGTTGCTCTATAGGTATCTCCGAAGGTGTTTTGTTGGGTTGGCGTGAATCGAGATTAGGATTTGTCACTCTGAGTATCGGAGAGGTATCTCTGGGCCCTCTCGGTAATGTACATTATAATAAGCATTGTAAGCAAAAGATACTTGCCAGTAACGAGATTGAACGACGTATAGAGATGCCGACGATCGAATCTCGGTCAAGTAACATACTGGCGGACAAAGGGAATTGTGTATGTTGTCATAACAGTTCGACTGATAAAGATCTTCGTAGAATATATAGGAGCCAATATGGGCATCCATGTTCCGCTATTGGTTATTGACCGGAGAGGTGTCTCGGTCATGTCTACATAGTTCTCGAACCCGTAGGATCCGCACGCTTAACGTTCGTTGATGATATAGTATTATATGAGTTATGTGATTTGGTGACAGAATGTTGTTCGGAGTCCCAGAAGAGACTACGGACATGACGAGGAGTCTCAAAATGGTTGAGAGGTAAAGATTGGTATATAGGACAATGATATTCGGATACTGGAAGTGTTCCGGAGGACATCGGGTACTCATCGGGTCACTGGAAGGAGTTTCGGGCACTCCTGGCAAAAGATATGGGCCTTTGGGGCCAAGAGGGGAAACGCACCAGCCACAAGGGGCTTGTGCGCCCCCCATATGGGCTGGCATAAGTGGAGAAGGAAGAGAATAGGATCCCCCCTTCCTTCCCCCTATCCCCCTTTTCCTTCCCCCTTCCATACACAAGGAAAGGGGGGCGCAGGGCAAGGCAGGGCCCCTAGGGGGCAGCGGCCAAGACGGGGCGCCTCACAAGCACACAACATCAATTGTTAGCCGTGTGTGGCGCCCCTGTCCACCGTTTACTCGACCGGTCATATTTTTGTAGTGCTTAAGCGAAGCCCTGCGGAGATCACTTCACCATCACCGTCACCACGCCGTCGTGTTGATGGAACTCATCTACTACCTCGACATCTTGCTGGATCAAGAAGGCGAGGAACGTCACCGAGCTGAACGTGTGCAGAACACAGAGGTGTCGTGCGTTTGGTACGTGATCGGTTGAAGCGCGAAGAAGTTCGACTACATCAACCGCGTTGTGAAACACTTCCGCTTACGATCTACGAGGGTACGTAGACACAGTCTCCCCTCGCTGCTATGCATCTCCGTAGATAGATCATTACGTGTGCGTACATTTTTTTTGTTTTCCATGCAACATTTCCCAACAAAAAGACCTGAAGAGTCACAAGGGAATGACAAGACTGCTAGGCGCACCCTGGGGGTAGCACGCCCCTAGAATTGTGGGGCCCTCGTGGCACCTCTTGACCTTATTTCACCTCTATAAATTCCCAAATATTACCCATATAACAGAGAGCCACCCCCAAATACTTTTTCTGCCGCCGCAAGTTTTTGTACTTTCGCGATCCCATCTGGAGGCATTTTTTGGCACTCTGCCAGAGGGGGAAATCAATCACAGAGGGCTTCTACATCAATCTTGTTGCCCTTCCGATAATGTGTGAGTAGTTTACCACTGACCTACGGGTCCGTAGCTAATAGCTAGATGGCTTATTCTCTCTCTTTGATCTTCGATACAATGTTCTCCTCGATGGTCTTGGAGATATATTCGATGTAATCCTTTTTTGCGGTGTGTTTGTTGGGTGAACTGGGTTTATAATCATATTATCAATTAACATTATTTGAATCTTTTCTGAATTCTTATACGCATGATTATTATAGCTTTGTATTTGTCTCTAATCTATTTGTTTGGTTTGGCCAACTATATTGACTTATCTTGCAATGGGGGAGGTGCTTTGTGATGGATTAAATCTTGCGGTTCACAATCCCAGTGCAGAAAGGGACATGACAAGTATTTGTATCATTTTCATTAAGGATAAAAAGATGAGGTTTATTCATATTGATTGAGTTTACTTTGTCTACATTATGTCATCTTGCTTAAGGTGTTACTTTATTTTTATGACTTATACTCTAGATGCATGCTGGATAGCGTTCGATGGGTGAAGTAATAGTAGTAGATGCATGCAGAAGTCAGTCTACTTGTCTCGGACATGATGCCTATATACATGATCATTGCCTTGGATATCGTCATAACTATGTGTTTTTCTATGAATTACCCAACAGTAATTTGTCTTCCCACCATATGCGTTTTATTCGAGAGAGAAGCCTCTAGTGAAAACTATGGGCCCCGGGTCTACCTTTACCATATACTAAAATCCAAAATATTGTGTTGCAATTTATTTACCATTATTTTATTTTGTGTTTTATTTATCTATATACCATTATCAGATTTGATTCTTGCAAATAACCACCAAGGGGATTGACAACCCCCTTGATCACGTTAGGTGCAAGTATTGCTCTTTTGTGTGTAGGTGTTGTTCACAAGGTTTCGTGTGATTCCTCTACTGGATTGATAACCTTCGCTCTTAACTATGGGAAATATTTATCTCTATTGTACCGCATCATCCTCTTTTCGAGGAAATCCCAACGCGGCTCTCAAGTAGCAGGAAGAATTTCTGGCGACGTTGCCAGGAAGACATCACCAAAACCTATCAAGTACCTTAGCATAAACTATCATCTACTCGTATTTACTTTCATTTGCCATTTGCCTCTTATTTTTCTGGCGCCGTTGCCAGGGAGACATCACCAACGATCTTTTGTTTGCTAGAGTATTATTATCATTTTTTAACAATGATAGATGGGATCGCGAGAATTGTGTGAGGAGGTATCTGTTGCGGACATGGAGCAGATGTGCCAGTTTACGCACAACAGACATCGGGCAGACCAGCTCAGGGAGGCGATGTTAGCTTGGGTCGGAAGTGTTCTAGTAACCAGGTGTGGGATCCCAGCAATGCGGAAGATAACAGAGAGGCCGTTCAATGACCCGACGATGTGCATCTTGACGGAGGCGACCCCGGATGAGAGGTTGAGGATTTGACCGGGTATGAGTTCATCCACCGTACCCACGCCGGGTATGGTTCCAAAGCATACGGCCGCTGGTCCCCTTTTGTTCTAGAGACTCGTCGTACATGTAATATGTGCGGGTCATGGTAACAGACTATTGGTCCAAACGTTGCGCGCCACTCATTTGACCCCTAAACAAATAGTCAAACTATTCATTATGGGATGAAACATGCTTCTTGCAATGAAATTATTATGTTTGCTTCTATAATACATGTAATTATGTGGTGTACGCCATGGATGATTGTTGAGACCACACTTAATATATGAATATGTTAACATAATGTATGCCTCTGTCTAGTTTGCTACCAGTGGCGGGCGAAAACAGACACTTATGGCGAATAATAAAAAAGGCCCGCCACTGCAATTGATCTACCAGTGGCGAGCGCCCGCCCGCCATTGATGCCATGTAACCAGTAGCAGGCTGAGAGCCTCGCCCTCCACTGTTGGGATTTTGGCACCCGCTACCGGAGAGCATTCATGCAGTAGTGTGACTACTAGCTAGTGCATCAACTTGTGTCTTATAACAATTGAAAATTTCAACAAAATGGAAGAAGATGCCATGGATGTGCTTTGAAGACTAAGTTGCTTTGGTTTGTCTAATTGCGGTGCTAGAAACTTTGATGCTTTCGTTGTTAAGTGGTGAACAATTTGCTTCGAGACATTTGTTGTTCCATTGTGCAAGACTATAAATTTGTTGTAGTTGTTGTGGTGTAATACTATGTTCATGTTAACATGTTCTTGTGAGATTTAAGTTTACAGTTATTATTCTTACTATAATATTTTGGTTCATTTTCCAGTTGGCATATTTTGGTTCTTATTGTAATGTGTTAGTTCATGTTGATGTAAATTAACACACTGTCGCTCAATATACTACTAAAATGTCACTGTCAATTTGCTAACATAACTCTTGCATTGCACTCTTAATTAATCTTAAAATTGAAAAATATGTTGCACCACATATAGCAAGTCCAATGCATCAACATTTCACACTGCACGCACATGCCTGATCTTGCATTATTCAGCACAAACAATTCATCATAGACTTGCTAGCTACAAACAGAAGAAACACTATCAGAAGTGCATAAAATATCATGGAAGGATCCCCATTCTTCTCTACATTAATCAACCTTTCAATTTGCACTAACTTCTCACTGAGAGCCCAGAACTCCTCACTTTACCTTATGATCAGTCTGTCGGTGGCAACTTAGGTTGCACATCAGATCTTGCATCACAACATTCTTACTCCTTTGTTTTTTCATCGCAACTTCCAATTTTGCTTTCATTTCCCTAAGTTGAACATTTCACTTTTGAATGTTCCGCATCTCACAAATTAATCAAAATTTGATGAAGAATGGCATAGTAAGTTTATCAAACTACTCAAAATATTTGCACCCTCAACGCTGACCAAAAACCATACAAACCAGATGAGAGAGAGAGAGAGAGAGAGAGAGAGAGAGAGAGAGAGAGAGAGAGAGAGAGAATGAGCATGAACATGAACACAACACAACACAAAATCAAATGCAATAGTTATGCGAGCTTTCTCACATTTCTGATATATGCGCGTCGCTCCAAGAGATCCATCTCGCCGCCTTGTTCTCGTATCAACACAATTGTGTCGACTTGCAGGCTAGTTTGTGCTCGTCGTACAGAATTGGAGAGGGGCCGGTAACAATAGTCATGGTGCTCGACATAAAGAGGAGGAGCGCTTACCGGTCATCTGGTATGTGACCGTACCTCCGTCAGCACCACCATTGGGAGGTCGTTAAAGATGTTGGGTCATTGTCGCGTGGAGCTAGGGTTAGAGTTCGAGGGGGTGTTTTTTCAGCGCGACACCGTTTCGGTTGACTGGGGTGCGTATGCATACCGTTTGGGTTGGGTTGCAGGGCATCATGTGGGGTTGTTCTGGAGTAAGTAAGCCCGTATTAGGAGTTGGGCAACGAAAAATGCACCTTACACTTACTTTCTCATAATAAGCATGTCTTACATTTTAGTCAAAGTAAAGTAGCCATGTCTTATATTTTAGTAAAAAATAAAGCGGCCATGTCTAACGATCGTAGAAGTACTACATGTTGATTGGTTGCACTTCCTAGGCTCCTAGCTAATCAGTTGGTAGGAAACCATGGATGCTAGTATTTCTACAATGTGGATTTAATTTTACATTTAATATCTAATCCTTATGAAATTTAAACTAACTGAGGTGATACAATATGCCATACACTAGAACTTCTAGATGAGGTTGGGAGAACATTGAAAAATCGTATAAAAATGACATATGTTCATGGAAGTACGTATATGGCATCATGTCACTTGTTTAGAATGATTGCTAGGCCTAATATAGGCCATATATATCATTCGTGAATGAAGTTAGGTCGTTGTATCATTTTGCATCTGATGGGATGCACCCAACAAAGGTCATGTCGATGATTTGTGTTTCGAGGCTTCAAGTACATTGTTCTTCTTCACCATAGACCACCTTCAATTGAGATTTAGATTTTCCTAGGAAGATGGGCCATAATTACCTAATTAATAATCACATTGTTCAAGTTGTATGGAAGAAAATCACCTTACATTCATCAAGGCTGAAGTCATGGACATCGAGTGATATTTCTTCAAGCGAATTTGGAGCTTAGATATTAACAAGGTTGTATATATTTACATTCTTAGTACTTAGTATGTTGCCAGGGCTGTAAATATACCCACTGTTGTGTATTGTGTGTATCAGTGTATGTAATGTTGCAAACCAGAGTGACACTGACATGATTTATTTATTTTTTTGCTCGTGAAAAACTTGTATTACTCAACCAGGAAATTATTACAATCAGCGAGTTCTAGCTCAACTGCAATTGGAGGGCCAGATCCAACCCAAGTCATGGTTCAACCTTCCATTCTAGCAAACTTCGCTAAAATATCACTAACTTTATCTGGAGATCGGTTAACATGAGTAATACAAATTCATGGCAAGATGATACAAAATGTCATACACTACAACTTGTACATGAGGTTGGGAGAACAATGAAAAATCAGATATAAATGACATATATACGTCCATGGCAAGTATTTTTACGGCAGGTCACATGTTTAGAATGATTGCTAAGCCTGATATAAGTGGGCCATATATCATCCGTGAAGGAAGTTAGGTTGTATCATTCTGCATACGATGGGATGCACCCAACATAGTGTCATGTGAATGATTTGGGTTTCGAGGCTTCAAGCACATTGTTCTTCTTCACCACAGACCACCTTTGATTAAGATTAAGGTTTTGCTTGGAAGATGGGCACACTGTTCAAGTTGTATGGAGGAAAATCACCTTATTAACGGGTGTAGGCATCGAGGCTGAAGTCATGGATATCGAGTGGTATTTCTTCAACAAGTGCTGGATCATAGGTGTGAGACCTCGACTTGCGTCTTGTAGTGATTTGGCTGATACAGATTTACGGCACATGTAATATCAGGGCTGTATATATATGTTTACATTCTTACTTTGTATGTTTCCAGGGCTGCAAATATACCCACGGTTGTGCATTGTGTGTATCAGTGTATGTAATGTTGCAAACTAAGGTGACACTGACATGTGTTCAGAAAAAAAAAAGGTGACACTGACAGGCTTTGAACATGCATAATGCTCGCCCGCTGAACTAGCTGGTGTTTATTCATCCAGAGCTACTTCTTATACTTGAGTTTTAAACTTAAAACTGCAATGCTCATTGTGTCATCTTCACAGAAGTAAAAATAAATAAAAAATCAACATGCATTTCTCAACTGATTAAACCCAGGAACTTCTTACAAGTAATATCTCCGATCCCAAGTTCCAAATACAATCCAAGAACAGTCATAATAATTCATGAATGTAAACAATGCAATCCTTTTAAAACAGAACAGATAAATCCATGGATCTGAAGAGTGCAGTCCTTCAAACAGAAGTAGTAATAAATAAATCTGATAAAGAATGCTCCTGAGTCCTGGCTTCAGGTTGCATGCAGGACGATGGCAAATTCTTCCCTAGGCCTGTTCATCCGGAGCCGACAGCCTGCGCCTGCAGAGAGGGCACGCCTCACTCCTCTTGAGGGCGTGCACGAGGCAGGCGCCATGGAAGACGTGGGGCAGGAGGCACCCGGGCCACACGGCGGCGTCCCTCTTGAGCAGCTCGAAGCAGATGGGGCACCTTTGTGCGACGAACTTCCCTCGCTTCGCCGGCCGTTCGCCGTCGGCGGCCTCACCTTCGTCCGCGCAAGCGCAGTGCACGCGCACGGGCTCTGGCAGGCGCAACTCCATGCCGACATGGTACCCGGGCCATGGCTTCTCTGCCATGTCCCGCAGCACCATGGACACGTCGCACATGCGTTCCTGCGTGCAGTCCTCACGCCGGAGGATGCCGACGTCAGCGATCACCTTGACACACGTGGCCTTCTTCGGGAAGCTATTGCTACAGTCGCTCGAGATCAACATGGGCCAAAGGGCCTGGAGCTCGCGGCTGTGGCCAGAGGGGTATATCAGCGGCGCCAGGGACGACCAGGCCCACCGCACCGAGCCCCCGGGCGACGCGGCGGGCGGGACGGCGAACCGGAGATAGTGCAGCTTCGTGCTCCCGCAGACCTCCACGCCGTCGGGGACCGCCGAGAAATGGGTGTAGCGGTAGAGCACCAAGATCTGCTTACCTCCTCCTTGTCCTTGGCTATCAGCGGCCGGTAGATCACCCGGCGGCGGCACCACGGCGGCGAGCTTCAAGAGGCCGACCGTGTTCCCCGCGTAGGCGATCCGCGGTCCCGGCCCAAGGAGCCGCCCTTCGGCTGCGTACAGCACCCGGTGAACCGGCGGCCCCCAAACGGCGTGCGCCCCGGCCGCTACGTCCCCGTCGATCTTGAGTGGCACGTCGACCTCGCCGTCGCCCTCCATCGATCGGTCTGCACCGTCGTGGACCGTGATCGGCCGATAGACAGCGGCGCGGGCAGAGTAGGATCGAGGATTCTAGTCGACCATATCTTGAAGGCGGAGTTTCTGGCGCATGGTGGCTGGATCTCCTCGCCTTTTATGGACTCGCGTGAATTCCAGAGAGCGGGAAGTGAATTTGACTCCAACCGCGTTCCCTTACACAAAGAGGAAAGAAACACATGTCGGAATCGGATAGCAATAATGCAATTTTTTTCCTTCCAAAGAAAATAGAAAGAAACCAAAACCAAAACAAAATGGTAAATGCCGGGGTGACAGGCAGAAATACTAAATTACCAATACAGCGCAACTCGTATTTATTATCCTTCCTTTCGTATTTGGGTATAAGGTGCATTTTTAATCCGAATACTTTCCAAGAGATACGGCTTCCGTGTTTTCATTTTTCTTCAGTGAAATATTCGTCGTGTAACTCCTTAAAACAGGGTTTAGATCTCGTCGCGGCATAGTCAAACGGGTTTCATCAACACGTACACATTTCACATAATGCTATGCGGCCAGCCAAAATGGTGTAAGCACGCGCCCGCGCCCGACCAAAACGGTGCGGGCTGAAATTTCCACATTCCATCACAAACCCTAACACTAGATCTACAAGCGGTAACCGAGTGGCTTCAACTTAGCGGTGGCGGCGCGGCTAGGCTAGGCTATGTATACACTGCATTGGTTTCTTGGACCAGACAGTGGTGACGGCCGAGAGCAACCATGGTCAACAAACCATATTTACTACACACATGGCGGTGATTTAAAAGTTTGACTTTGTCTCTATCATCATCATCGCGTTTAGCACATGATCGTCGTATGGTTCCGTGTCCTAAGTACTTTTTGTGGTACTACGATACAAGATTGGACCGAAAACAGTACCTTGCAATTCGTTTTCATTTCAAAGAGAAGTTTGCGTGGGAAGGTGAGCTCTTGCTTAATGTTGGCGGATCTGCATCGGTTTTAGAAGTAGACCGAGACTTGGGTTCCCTTCCTGAGATTAAAGGTCGCGTAAAGGATGACTGCCTTGGGCAAGAAGTTGTAAAATTGCACTCTGTTGTAGCATGGGAATGTCTTCAACGATGGTGTGAGATTGTTGTTGAATGATAACATTTATCGGTTGATGTCCGTCAATATTGTTGAGGCATGTGTTGCTGTCGTGTATGTGAGACCATTGATGTTCTAATCAAATATGAGAAGTTGGTAATCCTCAACTCCACATGGAAAATCGAGAACTTCAAACCACATATGTAGGAAGAAATGTTTGCGTTTGTCGGCACTTATCAGATCAAGAAACCTAAGAAGACAATGATGGGAGGTATTATGCAACAAAGGAGAAATATTCTAGCGTTTTTTATTATCAGGAGGTGTTGCTCAAAATTAATCCTAGCAATATAGTGGTAGTTAAGTTAAGACCTCATGAAGAAAAACCTACTTTCATGAGGTTTTACATGTGCTTTGATGCATTGAAGAGATGTTTCACGGCAAGCTGTAGAAAATACATTGGGCTAAATAGTTTTTTGTTTTTTCAAAGGTGCAACAAATGGAGAGTTGGGAGAGATGCAAACAACCAATAGGAATTGTGTTAGTTGTTTTTCAAAGATACTGAGGTTGGGCATGTAGCCGATTGGGTGTTCATCTTAGACCAGCAAAAGGGCACTCTCAATGCAGTAATCAATTGGTCACCTTTGGCTGGACATAGGAATTTTATAAGGACATACTCCCTCCATCCCAAAATAAGTGTCTCGACAAAGTTGTACTAAAGTTGAGACACTTATTTTGGGACGGAGGGAGTACATGTCAACTGTAGGAAGACTTGCATGAACAGGGAACTTGGTTAAAACTTGTAGCACTGAAGTATGTGAAGGTTCTAGGTAGAACAAGAAAAGAGAGAAACATGGAAAGCCATGAGAAGCCAAAAAGAAGAAGGATGTCTTGAGTTGGTACAATGATCAAGTATAGGATATGCAAAGGAAACGGGCACAATAAAATTTTCTCAGTTAACAAATTAAGCCTCCTATTTTCATTCGGGTAATGGTCCAAGTCATGGCCAACCACACTCGGTTTCCCCTCAAAGGTAGGAAAAGTCCTTGTAAGTATATTTGCACTCTTCCCTTCTTTGCACTCAATAATTACATTGGCAATTGAGATATCTTTTATGTAGGACTTGTGCAAGGATCACACCATAGCTCAGCTAGAATCACCAGAAGAAGAGGTTATATCCAACCACCATTACAGAAGAAGTGCACAATTTCTAAGTATAAACCTTCAATTTCAACTATATTAACTTGCTTCTTTTTACTTACATCATTGCAAACTTTATATTGTCACCTACCACCTTGTAGTCTTGCACTAGATCAAATAATATGTTGAGGTCAAGTGCTAAAGGAAAAGTTAACACAGTCCCAGCCTCCCAGAAGTTGGCACATCGATCATGGATATCACTACAAGAGGACTATTTCCAAAGTAAGTACATCAGTTACTATCAATGTGACTACTAGCAATGCTAGTGCACCAGCTTGTGTCTTAGAACCATAAAAAATGTCAAAGAAGTTGAAGAAGATGCCACATATATGCTTTGAAGATTACGTTATTTTATACATCCAATAATGGTGCTAGAAAATAAGTTGGTTTTGTTTTGGAGTGGTTAACAATTTGCTTTGAGACATTTGTTGTTCAATTTTGTATAAGGCTTTATAAACTTCTTGTTGTTAATGTAGTTTAATGCAAACTTCATGTTATCATGTTGTTGTGGGATTTAAGTTCATAATTATTGCTTCCATCTAGGGGCGGCCTTGGGCATGTGCAGCCGGTGCAATGGCACAGGGCGCCACGGCAGTCAGGGGGGCGGTTCTGGTAGATACTACGTGCATACGGTGATGTAGAAAAGTCAGTAGCTTCTATAAACTAACCAGCCATCAAGGTAAAGCCTACGGCACAACATGCAATCAGAGACCAAGTTTAGCCCCAAAAAAGTAATACGTGGAGGCCATGTAGCCTGTACGTGGCGCAGTACGTGGATAACTTAGCCTTTTATTTAGTTCATCGTCGTGGTCGTCAGCTACTCTGCTTCCCACAAACCCTGTAACTCAGACTCATAGTTTTATTAATATCTCTTTTTGCAGGTGTTTTCTTAATATCTCAACTCACAAAGCTTTGCAAGTTCTCGAAGAAAGGAAATGACAATGCCAGGGACGATGATGCAACATTAGTTTGTGATTTTGTAAATGTTTTGGTGCAATTCCTTGTTCAATTTGCAACGGTCATGACCCATTTTCTATGGAAGTCATGATGCCATGTTCATTCATATTGTGTTAAATATCAAGTTGCAATTTTAATGGATAAATATATTTGAATTGCACTTTTTGTTATTATTGGAAAGTATTTTATTTTAGCAATAACATATTTGTATGGTTATGTTATGTCTACAAAGTCCTTTCTTTTTAAATGTTGCACCAGGGCCCCTCACATGCCATGACCGACACTGCTTCCATCTGATGTATTCCAAGTTCTCCATAGCCTCCAAGTTTTCATTACAATGACATGATGTGTTCCAAGTTTTTCATGTTATCATGTTGGTTCCAAGTTTTTATTTCAATGATCTGATGTGTTGAAAGCAAAATATCTGATGTGTTCCAATTTTTTCATAGCTTCCAAGAACTCATTATAATAAAACTTTACAGTAATTATTGCCTTGCAATTTGATTCGGGTGGGGAATATGAAAACATAAATTAATTTTTTTACAAGATAGAATTTTCTCATCATGTGCCGTATCCTCATGCCCAACAACTAGATGTTTTTTTCATTGCAAACATAAACACACCGTTGAAGTAGGATCAGCCCTTCTCTTGCTGGTACTTTTTTGCCTTTAATTTTTTTAGATGAAGCTCTCTTAACTGAACTACATCTCATCAATATGTTGCCTAGTCATGGCATCAATTACGAAATCCCTACGGAATCAAAACAATAACCGTATCATCAAAGGAATTCGGTGCTGCCACCCCCGGCAGAAAATCACGCACGACAAGGCATACATCCTCCTTTACCACGACAGGTGTCATTGGTAGAAGATCGCCAACGGCCTATCCGGCCCTGGCGCTTTTCTTAGCCCCATATGAAACAATGCTTCCACAATCTCTTCATCTGTCACAGCCGCCATGAGTTTTCTCTCCATCTCATCAGTTACGCAAGGCTCAATGTGATGCAGTATGCGCTCAACTACAGCCGATCCTTTCGACATGAACATGTGCGTAGAAATTGGCAACCACATCTCTCATTTCGTCGTCCATAGTGCACCGAGACCCGTCCGGTTTATGCAATGCACGTACCATATTCTTACGCTAGCAATGAGAAGCCATGTTCTGGAAATGCCGCATATTTTGGTCTCCTCACTTTGGCCAATCGATCCTTGAGCGCTGACGATACATCACCTCTTCTCTCTCATAGATTTCATGCGAGCGCCCTACAAATCCTGGACCTCCAGTGAGCACCCGGACACATTCGCTAGCTTTTAGTAAGATTCCTCAAGATCATGCTTCAGTGACTTTATTTGATGACGAATTGAACGAAATATTGTGCGACTCCAGTGTCGCATGTCGCGTGTGAAGCTCGCTAGTTTCTCACAGGTTGCCACTAGCCAATCTCTTCTCGCCCTTGCCTTGCTCCATTCCTTTGTGACCGTCGTGTCAAACAGATCATACCGCAGCCACATTCTTCGAACCTGGAAATTTTGCTTCCCATATGCTCCCTATTCTTTTCAAAATGGAGGCAAAAGATTTGCCTCGTTGATTAATAAAGAAAAAAGAGAATTTCCCAATTAATTAACAGAAAACCAAGCGAAAACCAATACATATAGACCACGTGTGGACTACTCGCTAAGAAAGAAGCTCCATGACCCCACGGTCAACCCGACAAACATACATAACGAGCAACAACCATGATCCTTCGCACTTCTACGTCGCAAAGAAAATCCTAGCGAATCCAAATTTAAAGACAACGAATACCACCAAATCCATTGAGACGAGCCAACGAGAGATGGTGGTCGAACAGATTGAGTATCATCCGTAAAGCAGTCGTGAACGCCTTACCAATGGTGCCACTCTTCTTGTCTATGCTCCTGAGAGCCTTCTTCGCCTTCTAGATTTTTCCCAAAGAAGCCTCCTTCGCTAGGAGTCAAGAAATTGCCTTTCCAGCCCAGGGCTAGCTGCCTTCAAGCAGGCGAGTAAGCCGCCAAGCTTTTTCGCAAAGACAATACCAACTCGCTCAATGGAGTCGTCCAGCTCAGCGCAGAGCAGCGCAGTCTGCTCCATGAGGATGGGCTGTAACACCAAGTCAACTGGGGTTGCATCGACATCTGATGCAGGCGGTGGGGTGGATGGTGGAGCAACATGCCACGGCGTCGTAGTTCGGTCGGTGCGGTGTTGTGCACGACAGAAACGCTCTTTGTAGCCGGATCGGTGGCATCCCATGCATCGGAAAGGGTCCCTGCACACGCGAGTACGATAACCCTTGGAGAGGCACTGGAAGCAACAGTCTCTCATTCATGCCGAGGGAGCAAGCCGTGTGATGGATGGACGCAGATCCATGGAAGGGCACAGTAGAGCAGCTGGAAAGACACATACATAGCAAGTATAACAAGCGCAACATGGTCATAGCAAGTATAACAAGCGCAACATGGTCGGTCGGATTCCTCTGTGACCACATGCTCGACCATAGTTAGGGCATAGTTAACTTTTCACTCCGTCCCACAATATAAGATCATTTTTCAAGCTATAGCATATTGTGGGACGGTGGGAGTAATACTTAATCACAGTGTTTTGCGATATTATGCAGGAAAAGCACCTTCTGGCTGCACAACTACGGTAGACGTCAGGGCTGAAGTCACGCACATCGAGTGATGTTTCTTGAGGACAAGCCTCATCAGTATCAATTTTGCTGCTCTTCGTTTGGTACCATTTTTTTAAGTTTCTTTTTTTGAAAAGAAGGTTAAAACGTTGGGCCTCTGCATCAATCGATGTATACAACCATCTTTATTTATTATTCAACAAAGGTCTAACAAAAACATAGATTAAGCCACCACTCAGTACTCACACCCACAAAAGTCGATAATATGGAGTGCTCTCACTCCTCATATCTAAAACCGGTGTCGGCTCCGATCCATCCACATAACGTATCGGAACCAAGAATCGGTGCAGCAGACCTAAAGCGTACACCACATGCACATGTTTTAGACGCCGCTATCATCACTGGACCGCTGACCCATCTTCAGGAGAGAGATTCGCATCATCCTTGCCAGTCCGTCCATCCGTCGATGCCATCATGGCGCCCAACGGCACCACCATCCCACGCTCGTCCATCCAGACGCGAAAATTCAGAAAGATTTGTCATGCGTAGCACTTGCCGACCAGACATCTCCACCGAAGCTTCGTGCAAGACGAAGCCGCTCCACCTCATGCCTCTGTCTTCCAGCGTTGCTCCACAAGTGATGTTCCCAAGAGAGAAACGACACTGCATTACCGCCATCGTCTGATCTGGAAGTCCAGATCCTAGGGTTTCCCCCAGAGTAGCACGAGTGGGTAAACAGTTGTTACAGGACGATGCCTTCATCAAGGTAACAACACAGAACGCGACCATCGCCTGCCATCGGCTCAGTTTTCATCGGCAACTATTTCTTCCCGACTCGTAGCCGGGACTAGATGACGGATCTCGACATCTGATCATCCAGCCTCAGGCTGACGACCTCCGACGGAGGAGATTGGCACCACCGCCGGTTGCACCGACCAGATCAAATCTGACTGGAGGAGCCGCCGACAAGTCCACCAGGCCATCCACGCCGCCGACTTACCACTATACGACAACGACTTTGATGTTCCATACTTCACTACATACTTATTATTATGAGCATAGACTATTTTCTTCATAAACTAGTCTATAAAAGTACTACTACGTATGTACGGTAAGTTTCACAATTCATATCGTCATATTGTGTAAACACACACAATCCGAAACCGGCACCAAGCAATAGAATCAAAAAAAAATTGTGCCCGTGTTCATTTCAAAGTAGGAAAGAAACGCATTCTCAAAAAAAAAAAGAATTAGGAAAGAAACGCTTGTTGGAAAGCAATTGGAAAGAAACGCCCATTCTCAAAAAAAGAATTAGGAAAGAAAAGCTTGTTGGAAAGCAATTGGAAAGAAACGCCTATTTTTGCTTTCAAAAAAAGAAAGAAACAATTGGGGGGAATTTAAAACTGCACGAAATTGGAAAGAATAAAAAAAGAGCCTATTTTTGCTTTCAAAAAAAGAAAGAAACAATTGGAGGAAATTTAAAACTGCACGAAATTGGAAAGAGTAAAAAAGGGCCTATTTTTGCTTTCAAGAAAAGAA
>LR738709.1:613338146-613381598 GCA_902687465.1 Secale cereale | reverse complement strand
CCTCGACCCCTGGACGACCCTCGACCCTCAACTGCTCGGCGATCCACAACCCTAGACCCCCTCATGTCACATTTTGTCTAGTGTCAAAGGATTCAACAAAACCATGTCTTCATCATTAGGCGAAAGTAACAGGCGCATGATGGTACAAAGCTCTCCAAAGTTATTTTGGAACGGAGTCCCAGATAGGATAATTCGTAACAAAAGACGGATTATCCTATCAGGAACTCCGTTCCAAAATAACTTTCCAGAACTTCGTACCAACATGCCCCGGTTACTTCTGGCAAATGATGAAGGCATGGATTTCTTCAATACTTTGACACTAGGCAACCTCTCGACCCCTCGGCGATCCTCGACCCTTGACGACCCTCGGTCCCTCGACGACCCTCAACCCCCCCTCCCTCATGTCGAAGTTATCGGGGAGGGGGTATATCGACAACGACATACCCGATAAAAAAGAAGAAGAGGAAGAACAAGAAAAAAAAAGAGGAGAAGAAGAAAGGAACAGCTAGAGGAGAAGATCGAAGAAAAAAAAGAAAAAAAAGGAGAAGAAGAAAGGAATAGAGGAGAAGAAGAGAAAATTTCTCTTCTTCTCCTCTATTCCTTTCTTCTTCTCCTCTTATTTTTCTTGCTTTTTCTTCTTCTTATTTATTTCTCCTCTTCTTCCTCTCCTCTTCTTCTTTCTTTCCTCTTCTTATTTTCTTCTTTCCTATCCTTCTTTTTCTAAATTTGTAACTTTTGCATATATAAAACTTTTCTACAATTGTAACTTTCTATATATGAACAAAAAACTTTCTATGAACAAAAAAACATTTTTAACATATATATTTAGCAAATTCCTAAGAAAAATAAAAAAATTATAGCCACATACACATATACATCACATACACATATACATTATAGCCACATACAGCAACTATATACACATATACATATACACATAAGCAACTATATATATACACATACACATATATATACATATCATATCACATATGAAAAAAAACATATATATTGCATATAACAGAGCCGGGCAGGGGCGCGGCGGCTCACAGCGCAGGGGTGGGCAGAGGGCGCCGGCGACGAGGAGCGCGGGGGCAGAGGGCGCCGGCGACGAGGAGCGACGGGGCGACGGCGCGGGGCGACGGCGAGCTCGAGCTTGGCGGTGTCGGGGGCGGGGAGAAGAGATAACTGAAACGAATTTTCACAAGTGCTACTTATATAGACAGGGCATTAGTCCCGGTTTGTGGCACAAACCGGGACGAATGCCCCCCTTTAGTCCCGGTTGGTGCCACCAACCGGGACTAAAGGGGTGCATTGGTCCCGGTTGGTGCCACGAACCGGGACCAATGCCCCCCCTTTAGCCCCGGTTGTTGCCACCAACCTGGACCAAAGCCCTTGTCCTGCCTCGCTGCGAAAATCTTTAGTCCCACCTCGCTAGTTGACAGGGGCTCCGAGTGGTTTATAAGCCCCACTGCGGTGGTTCTATTGAACTCCTCTCTATTGCAGGCTTCTGGGCCTAACTCTGCGTGCTGCCCTGTGAGTCTGCTGGGATTTATAGTCCAGCTGCATCCTGGGCCGTAGGCCTTGCAGGCTCACAGGGCAGCGCCCTTTTTAAAAAAAAATTCCCTTTTCTGCTTTATTTATTTCTAAGTTGTTTTTTGCTGTATTTAGAGTTTCTTTGTGAATATTATTGCTTTAGGTAAAACCAATTACAAACTTTCTGTTGGTGCCAGTAGTATTCAAATTTGAATAGTTTAAATTTGAAATTATTTGTTTTCTTTGTTGCTTTATTTGTTTTATTTTGTTTCTACTTATAACAAAATACTTATTGTTGCTATTTTTATTTTTTTGCAAGTTTTTTTGTTTTGTTTTCTGCATTATTTATTTTCTTTTGTTTTTTGCTTTATTTTTTAATTCTTTTTGTTAGTGCCATTAGTTTTAGAAAAATTATAAACTTTCTGTTAGTGCCATTAGTTTTCAAATTTGAATAATTAAAATTTGAATTCTTTGAATTTGTGTGAATCACAAGTTTGTGGTTAACTTTACTAAAAAAATGAACATATATGCACCTATAGAGAAAATTCGACCTAAATTCATAGTTTTCAAAGAACTCTGAAAAAGCTGGCATAGCATGTGCATGTACAAAACGGATAATGGTATCATAATTGTCTGTTACAAAGTTGGCATGGTATCATCATAATAGTTGTGGAAAAAAGTCTTCACTTTTTCTTCGCTTGTGTCATTTGCTTATTGCGCCGTAACCATGGATAATCTTCAACGTTTATCAGGATGCTTGGGTCAACCTTGACTTTGAAGGGAGGAATTTCACGAAACTTTTCATAATCTTCAGATATGTCTGTCTTGCCCTCCACTCCCAGGATGCCCCTTTTTTTGAAAGAACTATGTGGCGCTTTGGCTCATCGTATGATTTATTCGCTTCCTTATCTTTTCTTTTTCTCGGTCTGGTAGACATGTCCTACACATAGATAACCTGTGCCACATCATTGGCTAGGACGAACGGTTCGTCGGTGTACCCAAAAAAATTTAGATCCACTGTTGTCATTCCGTATTGTGAGTCTACCTGTACCCCGCCTCCTGACAGATTGACCCATTTGCACTTAAACAAAGGGACCTTCAAATCATGTCCGTAGTCAAGTTCCCATATGTCCACTATGTAACCATAATATGTGTCCTTTCCCCTCTCGGTTGTTGCATCAAATCGGACACCGCTGTTTTGGTTGGTGCTCTTTTGATCTTGGAAAATCGTGTAAAATGTATTCCCATTTATCTCGTATCCTTTGTAAATCAATACAGTCAAAGATGGTCCCCTGGACAACAAGTACAACTCAGCACAAACAGTGTTGTCACCTCTGAGACGTGTTTCCAACCAACTGCTGAAAGTCCTGATGTGTTCACATGTAATCCAGTCGTCGCATTGCTCCGGGTGTTTGGAGCGCAGACTGTTCTTGTGTTCATCGACATACAGGGTCACCAAGGTAGAGTTCTATAGAACTGTGTAGTGTGCTTGAGACCAAGAATATCCGTCCCTGCATATTATTGAGTCCCTTCCAAGCGTGCCTTTTCCAGTCAGTCTCCCCTCGTACCGCGATTTAGGGAGACCTATCTTATTAAGGCCAGGAATGAAGTCAACACAAAACCCGATGACATCCTATGTTTGATGGCCCATGGAGATGCTTCCTTCTGGCCTAGCGCGGTTACGGACATATTTCTTTAGGACTCCCATGAACCTCTCAAAGGGGAACATATTGTGTAGAAATACAGGCCCCAGAATGACAATCTCGTCGACTAGATGAACTAGGACGTGTGTCATGATATTGAAGAAGGATGGTGGGAACACCAGCTCGAAACTGACAAGACATTGCACCACATCACTCCTTAGCCTTGGTACAATTTCTGGATCGATCACCTTCTGAGAGATTGCATTGAGGAATGCACATAGCTTCACAATGGCTAATCGGACGTTTTCCAGTAGAAGCCCCCTCAATGCAACCGGAAGCAGTTGCGTCATAATCACGTGGCAGTCATGAGACTTTAGGTTCTGGAACTTTTTCTCTGGCATATTTATTATTCCCTTTATATTCGACGAGAAGCCAGTCGGGACCTTCATACTGAGCAGGCATTCAAAGAAGATTTCTTTCTCTTCTTTCGTAAGAGCATAGCTGACAGGACCTTCATACTGCTTCGGAGGCATGCCGTCTTTTTCGTGCAAACGTTGCAGGTCCTCCCGTGCCTCAGCTGTATCTTTTGTCTTTCCATACAGGCCCAAGAAGCCTAGCAGGTTCACGCAAAGGTTCTTCGTCACGTGCATCACGTCGATTGAAGAGCGTACCTCTAGGTCTTTCCAGTAGGGTAGGTCCCAAAATATAGATTTCTTCTTCCACATGGGTGCGTGTCCCTCAGCGTCATTCGGAACAGCTAGTGCGCCGGGGCCCTTTCCAAAGATTACGTGTAAATCATTGACCATAGCAAGTACGTGATCACCGGTACGCATGGCGGGCTTCTTCCGGTGATCTACCTCGCCTTTGAAATGCTTGCCTTTCTTTCGACATTGATGGTTGGTCGGAAGAAATCAGCGATGGCCCAGGTACACATTCTTCCTGCATTTGTCCAGGTATATACTTTCAGTGTCATCTAAACAGTGCGTGCGTGCGTGGTATCCTTTGTTTGTCTGTCCTGAAAGGTTACTGAGAGCGGGCCAATCGTTGATGGTCACGAACAGCAACGCCTTTAGGTCAAATTCCTCCTGTCTGTACTCATCCCACGCACGTACACCGTTTCCATTCCACAGCTGTAAAAGTTCTTCAACTAATGGCCTTAGGTACACATCAATGTCGTTGCCGGGTTGCTTAGGGCCTTGGATGAGAACTGGCATCATAATGAACTTCCGCTTCATGCACATCCAAGGAGGAAGGTTATACATACATAGAGTCACGGGCCAGGTGTTGTGATTGCTGCTCTGCTCCACGAAAGGATTAATGCCATCCGCGCTTAAAGCAAACCATACGTTCCTTGGGTCCTTTGCAAACTCCTTCAAGTACTTTCTCTCGATTTTTCTCCACTGCGACCCGTCAGCGGGTGCTCTCAACTTCCCTACGGTCCTCACTGTGCCATCGCATCAACTTGGCATGCTCTCCGTTTCTAAACAAACATTTCAACCGTGGTATTATAGGAGCATACCACATCACCTTCGCAGGAACCCTCTTCCTGGAGGGCTCGCCGTCAACATCACTAGGGTCATCTCGTCTCATCTTATACCGCAATGCACCGCATACCGGGCATGCGTTCAGATCCTTGTATGCACCGCGGTAGAGGATGCAGTCATTAGGGCATGCATGTATCTTCTGCACCTCCAATCCTAGAGGGCATACGACCTTCTTTGATGCGTTTGTACTGTCGGGCAATTCATTATCCTTCGGAAGCTTCTTCTTCAATATTTTCAGTAGCTTCTCAAATCCTTTGTCAGCCATAGCATTCTCTGCCTTCCACTGCAGCAATTCCAGTACAGTACCGAGCTTTGTGTTGCCATCTTCGCAATTGGGGTACAACCCTTTTTGTGATCCTCCAACATGCGATCGAACTTCAGCTTCTCCTTTTGACTTTCACATTGCGTCCTTGCATCGACAATGACCTGGCGGAGATCATCATCTGGTTCCTCTTGAACTTCAGCAGCTTCACCCGTTGCAGCATCATTGGGCACATCGTCTGGTTCCTCTTGATCTTCTCCAGCTCCCCCCATTGCAGCATCACCGTATTCAGGGGGCACATAGTTGTCATCGTACTCTTCTTCTTCGCCGTCTTCCATCATAACCCCTATTTCTCCGTGCCTCGTCCAAACATTATAGTGTGGCATGAAACCCTTGTAAAGCAGGTGGGAGTGAAGGATTTTCCGGTTAGAGTAAGACATCGTATTCCCACATTTAGTGCATGGACAACACATAAAACCATTCTGCTTGTTTGCCTCAGCCGCATTTAGAAACTCATGCACGCCCTTAATGTACTCGGAGGTGTGTCTGTCACCGTACATCCATTGCCGGTTCATCTGCGTGCATTATATATAATTAAGTGTGTCAAAAAACATTACAGAACATCATAAATAGATAATTAAGTGACCAAATTAATAGAAGTTCATCATCACATTAAAACCAAAGTACATACATAGTTCTCATCTAACAACATATAGCTCTCCATACACATCGAAACTATGTAAAACATTTCAATGCGAAAACAAATGCGATCATAATCGCAACCAAGGTAACAATTGATCCAACGACATAATGATACCAAGCCTCGGTATGAATGGCATATTTTCTAATCTTTCTAATCTTCAACCGCATTGCATCCATCTTGATCTTGTGATCATCGACGACATCCGCAACATGCAACTCCAATATCATCTTCTCGTCCTCATTTTTATTTTATTTTTTCCTTCAAGAAATTGTTTTCTTCTTCAACTAAATTTAACCTCTCGACAATAGGGTCCATCTTGATCTTGTGATCATCGACGACTTCCGCAACATGCAACTCCAATTCCATCTTCTCCTCCTCCATTTTTTCCAATTTTTTATTTAAGGAAATGTTTTCCTCTTCAACTAAATTTAACCTCTCCACAAGAGGGTCGGTTGGAATTTCCGGTTCAACTACCTCCTAGACATATAAAAACATCTATGCATGTCAGGTTGCTCGGCATAATTGTCATAAACACTAAAACAAATAGTTATAAATTAAAGATAATATACCACATCCAAATCGTAGACAGGACGAGGGCCCACGTGGGCGGATATCAAAACCATCGCACTATATAATAACAAGTGATGGCTTCTCGTCCCTGGTTGGTTACCCCAAGTGGAAGGTTTGAGATGCAGTGTAGCGGAAGTTTTCCCTTGGCAAAGATACCAAGGATCGATTTCCCTGAGACTCCCAGTTTCAACAAGAAGGTGTCAACTGCTAACGGCGCCAGATATTAGCAATCAACATGGACCTGCACACAGATACAAATAACTTTGCTCCCAACGAGTACAGAGAGGTTGTCAATCCCTCCGGCCTTGTCGTTTACAAAGGATCAAACGCAAGTGATAATAGTGATAGGTTTTGCTGCAATAGTAAGTAAAAAGCGGAAAGTAAATAGCGGATGTGATCAATGATGGTAATATGGACCGGGGTCCCATGATGTTCACTAGTGATGTCTCTCTCCCAAAAGACGATAAAACAGCTATGTGAGGTAAACGAATTACAGCTGGGCAATTGATAGAATTATGTGCGCAAACCAATGCTAACTATGTTACAAGAAAGGTAGAGGTTCAAAGCATGGGCGGTACGCCAAGGCAAGTAGACCGAAATCCATCTGCATCTACTACTAATCATCCACCTTGAGATATCTATCCAGAATATCTCGCTTGTATTAAGTTGCGAGTCCCACCCATAGTGTAAACTCAAAGCAACAGACAACTGCATTAAAAGAACTTTGCGTAAAGTAAACAATCCTTGCACCCGCGGGCACAAGCACCGTTGTTTTCCCCCTTGTGGCAACAGCACATCCCCTAGACTCATGTTTCTGTCACTCAAGCTAGTCATCGAGGGGCATGAACCCACAATCAAGCATAACGTTCCCTCTTAGATTCACTACCTACTACTTGGCCAAAGCAATAAATAACAACGGAGAACATGCAAGAATTACTTACGAACATAAATATAAAAGAGGTAGATCAAATATATTACTCAAACACAATCTGAACATAATCTCACAATCCATCGGATCCCAGCAAACTCAACATAGCAACAGCATAAGGATTACATATGTGCCTCGATCATGTAGGGCAGCTCACGAGGACTAATTAGTGAAGCACAAGAACGGGAGGAGAACATCACATAGCTACTGATCATGGACCCATGGTCCAAGGGAGACTACTCACAACTCATCCGGGAGGCGTCCATGGTGGTGGAGAGGCTCCCGATGGTGATCCTCCCCTCCGGCAGGGTGCCGGGAAGAGTTCTCCTGGTGCTCCCGATCTTGGAAGCGCGGCGGGGGCGGAACAGAGATGAGATCGCGAAAAAGGGTTCTCGCCTCGAGGGTTTCGGGACACGATATAAATATATGCCAAAGGGGGGCATCAGCGGAGGCCTGGGGGGCCCAGGCGCCCCCCCGGCGCGGCCAGGAGGGGGGCCGCGCCACCAGGGCGCCTGGAGCCCTGGTGGCCCCCCTCCGGCTGTATTTTGACAGCCGGGAAGCTTCTGGAACGCTGATTTTTTATATAATTTTTCCGGGATTTTTCTGGTAGTTTTCGTAATGGGAAAACCTGAAATACAAAAATAGCAGAAAACAGAAACTGGCACTAGGGTGGACTGAGTTAATAGGTTAGTCCAAATATGATCAAAAGTGTATGGAAGTGTATAAATATCATAGCAATATCACCCAAAAGAGGCATGGAGCAAGCAGAAATTATAGATACGTTTTGGACGTATCAACAAGCAATAATAAACGTAAGAAAATTAGACAAATATCTATCTAAAGCAATAATAACAAGCAATAATAAAAGTAAGAAAAGCATTGACATAACAAGAGGCTCACCACGGTGGTGCCGGTGACGAGATCGGCGGGGGCGATCGACGGTGGCGAAGACGGGGACGGGACGTGATGGACCGCTAAACCTAGACAAATCTCGGAGAAAATAGAGCTTCGAGAGGACAAAAGCTTAACTAGTGTAGCTCGGGCATTCCATCGAACACGTTGTGTGCATAGGAGGTGAGCTAGAGCACCACCAAGCCCTCTCCCCCTCGGCCAGAAAAAACAGAGCAGTGTGCTCTGCTCTTGCGCGAGGGGGTATATATAGGCACCTCATTGGTCCCGGTTGGTGATACGAACCGGGGCTAAAGGGGAGTCTTTGGTCCCGTTTCTAGTCACCAACCGGGACCAATGGTGGTGGGCCAGGAACAAGACCCATTGGTCTCGGTTCGTCGCACCAAACGGGACCAAAAGGTCCAGACGAACCGGGACCAATGGCCCACGTGGCCCGGCCGGCCCCCTGGGCTCACTAACCGGGTCCAATGCCCCCATTGGTCCCGGTTCTTGATTGAACCGGGGCTAATGGGCTGGACAGGCCTGGACCAAAGCCTTGTTTTCTACTAGTGGTTCATGGCAAGCATACGGCATGTCACTTGTTTAGAATGATTGCTAGGCCTAATATAGGCCATAATATCATTCGTGAATGAAGTTAGGTCATTCTATCATTTTGCATCTGATGGGTTGCACCCAACAAAGCTCATGTGGATGATTTGAGTTTTGAGGCTTAAAGCACATTGTCCTTCTTCACCACGGACCACCTTCGATTGAGATTGAGGTTTTCCTAGGAAGATATGCTATAATTAACTAATTGATAATCACATTTTTCATGTTGTATGAAGGAAAATAATGTTAAGTTTGTAGGCATCAAGGCTGAAGTCATGGACATCGAGTGATATTTCTTCAAGCGAATTTGGAGCTTAGATATTAACAAGGTTGTATATATTACATTCTTAGTACTTTGTACGTTGCCAGGGCTGCAAATATACCCACGGTTGTGCATTGTGTGTATCAGTGTATGTAATGTTGTAAACCAGGGTGGCACTGACATGATTGCTACTCTGCTCCCCAAAAGAATTAATGTCATCTGCACTTAAACCAAATCATATGTTCCTTGTGTCATCTGCAAACTCCTACCACATTCTCTTGATTTTTCTTCACTACGACCCGTCAGGGGGTACTCTCAGCATCCCGTCTTTCTTACGGCCTTCTTTGTGCCATCTCAACTACTTGGCATGCTCTTTGTTTCTAAACAGACATTTCAACCGTGGTATTATAGGAGCATACCACATCACCTTGGCGGGAACCCTCTTCCTGAGGTGATCGCCCTCAACATCATAAGGGTCATCTCGTCTGATCTTATACCGCAATGCACCGCATATCGTACATGCATTCAAATTCTCGTACTCCTCACCACGGTAGAGGATGCAATCATTAGGGCATGCATGTATCTTCTGCACCTCTAATCATAAAGTGCAGAGAACCTTCTTTGTGTTGTACGTACTATCAGACAATTCATTATCCTTTGGAAGCTTCTTCTTCATTAATTTCAGTATCTTCTCAAATCCCTTGTTAGATACACCATTCTCTGCCTTCCATTGCATCAATTCTAGTGTGGTATCGAGTTTTGTGTTGCCATCTTCGCAATTTGGGTACAACTGTTTTTTGTTATCCTCTAACATGCAATCGAACTTCGACTTCTCCCGTTCACTTTTGCATCCTCTCTGTGCATCAACAGTGACCCGGTGAAGATCATCACCGGTCACATCTGGTGCCTCATGATCTTCAGCTTCCCCCGTTGCAGTATCACCGTATTCAGGGAACATAGGATAGTTGTCACCATCCTCTTATTCTTCATTGTCTTCCATCATAACCCATCTTTCTCCGTGCTTGGTACAAACATTAGTGGGGTATGAAACCCTTCTCAAGCAGGTGGAAGTGAAGGATTTTCGCGAAAGAGTAACCATTTGTATTCTCACATACAGTACATGGACAATACATAGAACTATTCTTCTTGTTTGCCTTAGCCACATCGAGAAAATTATGCAGGCCCGTAATGTACTCAGAGGTGCGACGGTCGATGTACCTCCATTATCGGTTCATCTACATGCATTATATAATTAAGTATATCAAAAACCATTACAGAACATCATGAATAAAGAAATGACCAAATTAATACAAGTTTATCATCACATTTAAACCAAAGTACAGTAGTGATCAAATGTTATTACTAAAAATAAATACATATATAAAGTTCATACATAGTTCTCATAGAATAACATATAACTATCTAGAGCATCTAATTAAAACATACATTGAAACTAACATACAACTATGTACAACATTTAAATGCGATCAAAATCGCAACTAATGTAACAATTTATCCAACAACATAATGATATCAAGCCTCATTATCAATGGCATATTTTCTAATCTTTCTAATCTTCAAGTGTATTGCATTCATCTGGATCTTGTGATCGTCGACGACATCGGCAACATGCAACTTCAATTTCATCTTCTCTTCTTCAATTCTTTTCTAAAAAATCAAATAATTGTTTTCTTTTTCAACTAAATTTAACCTCTCGACAAGAGGGTCGGTTGGAATTTCCGGTTCACATATACCTCCTAGATAAAAACATTTATGTCATGTTGGTCGGCATAATTGTCATAAACACTAAATGAAACAAATAGTTATAAAAGATAATATATCACATCTGAATCATAGACCGGACGAGAGCCGACGTGGACGGATACCAAAACCATGGCACTATATAATAACAAACAACAGTACAAGTAAGAAAATTATACAAGTAGCTATATAACTCATACAACAAGTAAGAATTTTTTTATTTAAAAAATAAGATAAGAACAAGAGGCTCACCACGGTGGTGCCGGCGATGAGATCGGCGCGGGCGATCGACGACGGTGAGGACGGGGACAAATCTTGAGGAAAATGGAGCTTGGAGGTCGAGCTTGGAGAGGGAGAAAGCTTAAGTGTGGCTCAGGCATTTCATCGAACACCTCATGTGCATAGTGTTGGAAATATGCCCTAGAGGCAATAATAAAAGAGTTATTATTATATTTCCTTGTTCATGATAATCGTTTATTATCCATGCTATAACTGTATTGATTGGAAACTCAGATACACGTGTGGATGAATAGACAGACTTTGTGTCCCTAGTGTGCCTCTACAGGACTAGCTCGTTGATCAAAGATGACCGCGGTCTCCAGGTCATAAGACATGAGTTGTCATTTGATAACGGGATCACATCATTAGGAGAATGATGTGATGGACGAGACCCAAACGTTAACATAGCTTTTGATCGTGTCAGTTATCGCTATAGTTTTCTGCATGTCAAGTATAAGTTCCTATGACCATGAGATCATGTAACTCACTGACACCGTAGGAGTGCTTTGTGTGTGCCAAACGTCGCAACGTAACTGGGTGACTATAAAGGTACTCTACAGGTATCTCCGAGGGTGTCTGTTGAGTTGACATGGATCGAGACTGGGATTTGTCACTCCGTATGATGGAGAGGTATCTCCGGGCCCACTCGGTAATACGTCATCTCAATGAGCTCAAAGTGACTAAGTAGTTGGTCACGGGATTATGTATTACGGTAACGAGTAAAGAGACTTGCCGATAACAAGATTGAACTAGGTATAGAGATACCGACGATCGAATCTCGGGCAAGTAACATACCGACGAGACAAAGGGAACTGTATACGGGATTGCCTGAATCCTTGACATCGTGGTTCATCCGATGAGATCATCGAGAAACATGTAGGAGCCAATATGGGTATCCAGATCCCGCTATTGGTTATTGACCTGGGAGTGTCTCGGTCATGTCTACATGGTTTCCGAACCCGCAGGGTCTACACACTTAACGTTCGGTGACGCTAGGGTTGTTAGTGAGAAGAGTGCATGGTTACCGAAGGTTGTTCGGAGTCTCGGATGAGATCCCGGACATGACGAGGGTCTCCGGAATGGTCCGGAGACGAAGATTGATATATAGGATGAAAGGTTTCGGAGTACCGGAAGTGTTCCGGGGAGCATCGGGAAATCGGCGGAGTACCGGGAAGGTTTTCGGGGGGTCCGGAAGGTGTTCTGGGCCTATTGGGCCACAAGGGGGGACACCACAGCCCTCAGGGGGCTGTGCGCCCCCCCTGGGCCCTCTCCCCATGCGGCTAAGGGGGTGGGACCCCCTAGGGCTGGCCGCACCCCTTGGGACTTGGGGGGCAAGGCACCTTAGGGGGAAACCCTAGGGCCTGGGCGCCTCCCCCTGCCCTGGCCGCCGCCCCCCTCCCCTTGCCCTGGCCGCCGGCCCCTAAGGGGAAACCCTAGGGCGCCCTGGCCTCTCCACCCCCCCTATATATAGTGGGGCAAAGGGAGGGCAGCCAACACAGTTCGTGCCTCGGTGCTGCCCTCCCTCTCCCGTCATATCTTCTTCTCCCGCGGTGCTTAGGCGAAGCCCTGCTGGAGTTCTTCTCCACCATCACCACCACGCCGTCGTGCTGCCGGTTCTCCATCAACCTCTCCTCCACCCCTTGCTGGATCAAGAAGGAGGAGACGTCCCCGAGCCGTACGTGTGAAGAACGCGGAGGCACCGTTGCTTCGGTGCTAGGTCTTCGGCGATCTGAATCGCGACGAGTACGACTCCATCATCCGCGTTCATAACGCTTCCGCTTAGCGATCTACAAGGGTACGTAGATCACACTCCTTCCTCGTAGTTGCATCTACTAGATTGATCTTGGTGAACGGTAGGAAAAATTTTTGTTTCCCATGCAACGTTCCCCAACAGAACTGTTGGAAATATGCCCTAGAGGCAATAATAAAAGAGTTATTATTATATTTCCTTGTTCATGATAATCGTTTATTATCCATGCTATAACTGTATTGATTGGAAACTCAGATACACGTGTGGATGAATAGACAGACTTTGTGTCCCTAGTGTGCCTCTACAGGACTAGCTCGTTAATCAAAGATGACCGCGGTTTCCAGGTCATAAGACATGAGTTGTCATTTGATAACGGGATCACATCATTAGGAGAATGATGTGATGGACGAGACCCAAACGTTAACATAGCTTTTGATCGTGTCAGTTATCGCTATAGTTTTCTGCATGTCAAGTATAAGTTCCTATGACCATGAGATCATGTAACTCACTGACACCGTAGGAGTGCTTTGTGTGTGCCAAACGTCGCAACGTAACTGGGTGACTATAAAGGTACTCTACAGGTATCTCCGAGGGTGTCTGTTGAGTTGACATGGATCGAGACTGGGATTTGTCACTCCGTGTGACGGAGAGGTATCTCCGGGCCCACTCGGTAATACGTCATCTCAATGAGCTCAAAGTGACTAAGTAGTTGGTCACGGGATTATGTATTACGGTAACGAGTAAAGAGACTTGCCGGTAACGAGATTGAACTGGGTATAGAGATACCGACGATCGAATCTCGGGCAAGTAACATACCGACGAGACAAAGGGAACTGTATACGGGATTGCCTGAATCCTTGACATCGTGGTTCATCCGATGAGATCATCGAGAAACATGTAGGAGCCAATATGGGTATCCAGATCCCGCTATTGGTTATTGACCTGGGAGTGTCTCGGTCATGTCTACATGGTTTCCGAACCCGCAGGGTCTACACACTTAACGTTCGGTGACGCTAGGGTTGTTAGTGAGAAGAGTGCATGGTTACCGAAGGTTGTTCGGAGTCCCGGATGAGATCCCGGACATGACGAGGGTCTCCGGAATGGTCCGGAGACGAAGATTGATATATAGGATGAAAGGTTTCGGAGTACCGGAAGTGTTCCGGGGAGCATCGGGAAATCGGCGGAGTACCGGGAAGGTTTTCGGGGGTCCGGAAGGTGTTCTGGGCCTATTGGGCCACAAGGGGGGACACCACAGCCCTCAGGGGGCTGTGCGCCCCCCCCTGGGCCCTCTCCCCATGCGGCTAAGGGGGTGGGACCCCCTAGGGCTGGCCGCACCCCTTGGGACTTGGGGGGCAAGGCACCTAGGGGGGAAACCCTAGGGCCTGGGCGCCTCCCCCTGCCCTGGCCGCCGCCCCCCTCCCCTTGCCCTGGCCGCCGGCCCCTAGGGGGAAACCCTAGGGCGCCCTAGCCTCTCCACCCCCCCTATATATAGTGGGGCAAAGGGAGGGCAGCCAACACAGTTCGTGCCTCGGCGCTGCCCTCCCTCTCCCGTCATATCTTCTTCTCCCGCGGTGCTTAGGCGAAGCCCTGCTGGAGTTCTTCTCCACCATCACCACCACGCCGTCGTGCTGCCGGTTCTCCATCAACCTCTCCTCCACCCCTTGCTGGATCAAGAAGGAGGAGACGTCCCCGAGCCGTACGTGTGAAGAACGCGGAGGCACCGTTGCTTCGGTGCTAGGTCTTCGGCGATCTGAATCGCGACGAGTACGACTCCATCATCCGCGTTCATAACGCTTCCGCTTAGCGATCTACAAGGGTACGTAGATCACACTCCTTCCTCGTAGTTGCATCTACTAGATTGATCTTGGTGAACGGTAGGAAAAATTTTTGTTTCCCATGCAACGTTCCCCAACACATAGGAGGTGAGAACAGAGTAGCACACACCTCCCACACGCTCGTCGGCCAAAAAAAAGAGGCGAGGGCGGGCGGGCAGGGGCGGGGTATATATAGGCATTTTGTTAGTCCTGGTTCGTGTCTAGAACTGGGACTGAAGATAGACCTTTAGTTAGACACGAACCGGGACTGAATACAGACATTTAGTCCCGGTTCTAGACACGAACCAGGACTAAAGGTGTTGCGCCACGAGCGAGGCCCTTTAGTCCCGGTTGGTGTCTGGAACCGGGACAAAAGGCCCCAGACGAACCGGGACTAATGCATGCCAAGGCCCGGTTGGTGTCCTGGCCACTCGAACATGGACTGATGCCCCCATTAGTCCCGGTTCGTAACACGGCCGGGACAATTGCTCCGAACCGGCAAAAACCATAGCCTTGTTTTCTACTAGTGATATATATAGGAAAATGGTTGTGTACTCCTGCTCCTCATATACCACATAGATGAATCTTTCATACCACATTATTAATTTTAATATACTTCATTAATAATTACTAGATACCCCCAAATGAGTTTCATGAAAAAAATCATGTGAGTCTACATATTTTTGAAGGTTTACGTATATACTGATTTGTTCGTACATGAAAAAGGTATATTACAAAAAGTACATCACACATGATATTTTTTCAACCAAACTCGTATTGGGGTATCTAAGAATACTTTATGAAGTATATTGAGAATAATAGAGGGGTATAATCCATGCGTACAAGAGGTATATTAACGATGGGAGTACATACTCCCAGGAGTACATAAAATTAGTTCTGATGGGATGCACCCAACAGAGGTCATGTGGATGGGATGCACCCAACAGAGGTCATGTGGATGATTTGGGTTTTGAGGCTTCAAGTACATTGTTCTTCTTCACCATGGACCACCTTCGATTGAGATTGAGATTTTCCTTGGAAGATGGGCCATAGTTAACTAATTAATAATCACATTGTTCAACTTGTATGGAAGAAAATCACCTTACATTCATCAAGGCTGAAGTCCTGGACATTGAGTGATATTTCTTGAAGCGAATTAGGAGCTTAGATATTAACAAGGTTGAATATATTAACATCCTTAGTACTTAGTATGTCGCCAGGGATGCAAATATACCCACCGTTGTGCATTGTGTGTATGAATGTATGTAATGTTGCAAACCAGGGTGACACTGACATGTTTTCTTCTTAATTTTGAGATTACACAACCAGGAAGTTATTACAATCAACGAGTTCTAGCTCAAGTACAATTGGAGGGCCAAATCCAATCCAAGTCATGGTTCTAACTACCATTCTAGCAAAATTCGCTAAACTATCACTAACCTTATTTGGAGATCGGTTAACATGGGTAATACAAGTTTGTGGCGTACGTTCATGGCATATGAGATGATACCAAATGTCATACACTACAACTTGTAGATGAGGTTGGGAGAACAATAGGCAGGTCACATGTTAAGAATGATTGTTATGCCTGATATAAGTGGGTCATATATCATCCGTAAATGAAATTTGGTTGTATCATTCTGCATATGATGGGATGCACGTGCACCCAACATAGGTCGTCATGTGAATGATTTGGGTTAAGACGCTTCAAGTACATTGTTCTTCACCACGGACCACCTTTGATTGAGATTAAGGTTTTGCTTGGAAGATGGGCACACTGTTCATGTTGTATGGAGGAAAATCAGCTTAACGGTTGAAGACATCGAGGCTGAAATCATGGACATCGAGTGATATTTCTTCAACGAGTTCTGGAGCTTAGGTGTGAGACATCGATTTGCGTCTTGTAGCGATTGGCTGATACAGATTTATGGCACATGCAATAGATTAACAGGGCTGTATATGTTTACATTCTTACTTTGTATGTTTCCAAGGCGCAAACATAGTCACGATTGTGCATTGTGTGTATCAGTGTATGTAATTGTAATGTTGCGAACTAAGGTGACACTGACAGGCTTTGAACATGATGCTCGCCCGCTGAACTAGCTGGCGTTTATTCATCCAGAGCTACTTCTTATACCTGAGAGTAAAACTTAAAACTACAATGCTCCTTGCATCATCTTCACAAAAGTAAAAATAAATAAAAAATCGATGCATAACTGCATATCTCAACATGCATTTCTCCATTGATTAAAGCCAGGAATTTCTTACAAGTAATATCTTCGATCCAAAATTCCAAATACAATCCAGAGCAGGCATAATAATTCATGAATCTAAACAATTGTTTTAAAACAGAACCGGCCGGCATATATAATCTATGAATCTGAAGAATGCAGTCCTTCAAACAAAATTAGGAATAAATCTGATAAAGAATGCTCCTGAATCTGATCGACTTCAGCTTGCATGCAGGAGCAGGAGGAAGGCACTTCTTCCCTAGACCTGTTCATCCGGAGCCGACAGCCTGCGCCTGCAGAGAGGGCACATCTCGCTCCTCGTGAGGGCGTGCACGAGGCACGCGCCATGGAAGACGTGGGGCAGGAGGCACCCGGGCCACACGGCGACGTCCCTCTTGAGCAGCTCGAAGCAGATGGGGCACCTTTCTGCGACGAACTTCCGTCGCTTCGCCGGCCGTTCGCCGTCGGCGGCCTCACCTTTGTCCGCGCAAGCGCGGTGCACGCGCACGGGCTCTGGCAGGCGCAACTCCATGCCGACATGGTACCCGGGCCATGGCTCCTCTGCCATGTCCCGCAGCACCATGGACACGTCGTACATGCGTTCCTGCGTGTAGTCCTCATGCCGGAGGATGCCTACGTCAGCGATCACCTTGACACACGTGGCCTTCTTCGGGAAGCTATTGCTACCGCCGCTCGAGATCAACATGGGCCAAAGGGCCTGGAGCTCGCGGCTGTGGCCAGAGGGGTATATCAGCGGCGCCAGGGACGACCAGGCCCACCGCACCGAGCCCGCGGGCGACGCGGCGGGCGGGACGGCGAACCGGAGATAGTGCAGCTTCTTGCTCCCGCAGACCTCCACGCCGTCGGGGACCGCCGAGAAATGGGTGTAGCGGTAGAGCACCAAGATCTGCTTACCTCCTCCTTGTCCTTGGCTATCAGCGGCCGGTAGATCACCCGGCGGCGGCACCACGGCGGCGAGCTTCAAGAGGCCGACCGTGTTCCCCGCGTAGGCGATCCGCCGTCCCGGCCCAAGGGACCGTCCTTCGGCTGCGTACAGCACTCGGTGAACCGGCGGCCCCCAAACGGCGCGCGCCCCGGCCGCTACGTCCCCGTCGATCTTGAGCGGCACGTCGACCTCGCCGTCGCCCTCCATCGATCGGTCAGCACCGTCGTGGACCGTGATCGGCCGATAGACAGCGGCGCGGGCAGAGTAGGATCGTGGATTCTAGTCGACCAATATCTTGAAGGTGGAGTTTCTGGCGCATGTTGGCTGGATCTCCTCGCCTTTTATGGACTCGCCTGAATTCCAGAGAGCGAGAAGTGAATTTGACTCGAACCGCGTTCCCTTACGCAAAGAGGAAAGAAGCAATCATGCACGTTTTCTTTTCTTTCCAAAGAAAATAGAAAGAAACAAAATGGCCGTTTTGCCGGGTCGTATTTAATATCCTTCCTTTCGTATTTGGGTAAGGTGCATTTTTCGTCCGAATTCTTTCCAAGAGATGCGGCTTTCGTCTTTTCATTTTTCTTCAGTGAAATCTTCGACCGTTAACTCCTAAAAACAGGGTTTAGATCTTATTGCGGCATAGCCAAATGGGTTTCATCAACACGTACACATTTCACATAATGTTATGCGGCCAGCCAAAATGGTATAAGCGCGCGCCCGCGCCCGACCAAAACGGTGCGGACTGAAATTTCCACATTCTATCCCAAACGCTAACACTAGATCTACAAGCGGTAATCGAGTGACTTCAACTTAGCGGTGGCGGCGTGGCTAGGCTAGGCTATGTATACACGGCATTGGTTTCTTGGACCTGACGGTGGTGACGGCCAAGAGCAACCAAGGTCAACAAACTATCTGTACTACACACATGGCGGTGATTTAAAAGTTTGACTTTGTCTCTATCATCATCATCGCGTGTAGCTCATGATCCTCGTACAGTTCCGTGTCCTAAGTACTTTTTGTGGTACTAGGATACAAGATTGGACCGAAAATAGTACCTTGCAATTCGTTTTCAATTCAACGAGATGTTTGCGTAGGAAGGTGGGCTCTTGCTTAATGTTGGCGGATCTGCATCGGTTTTAGAACTAGACCGAGACTTGGGTTCCCTTCCTGAGATTAAAGGTCGTGCAAAGGATGATTGCCTTGGGCAAGAAGTTGTAAAATTGTACTATGTTGTAGCATGGGAATGTCTTCAACGATGGTGTGAGATTGTTGTTGAATGATAACACTTGTCGGTAGATGTCCGTCAGTATTGTTGAGGCATGTGTTATTCTCGTGTATGTGAGACCATTGATGTTCTAATCAAATACTCCCTCTATCCCAAAATAAGTGACTCAAAAGTGACTCAACTTTGTATTAAAGTTAGTACAAAGTTGAGTCACTTATTTTGAGATGGAGGGAGTATGAGAAGTTGGTAATCTCCAACCCCACATGGAAAATCGAGAACTTCAAAGCACATATGCAGGAAGAAATGTTTACGTTTGTCGGCACTTATCAGATCAAGAAACCTAAGAAGACAAGGATGGGAGGTATTATGCAACAAAGGTGAAATATTCTAGCGTTTTTTTATTATCAGGAGGTGTTGCTCAAAATTAATCCTAGCAATACATTGTTCAAGAAATCTTCCGATTCATCGATTTATCTTCCGATTTATCACTACTCTTTGGGTGACCGATAAGATTACTCCTTATCTTCACCGTTTATCGTTTGGGCCGATTTATCACTGTGACAAGCGATTTATCGGGAATCTATCGATAAACCAGGCATATTCCTAACATTATGTTTGCAAAAAGTATGTTTATTTGTGTTTTGTGGACCTTGTTTTGCAATATGTACTATTGTCCTATTTTGTTTGTCATTATAAGAGGGTTCAAATGCTAGGAATCAAGGTAACACTTCTGTCCAATATTGTTTTGGTGTTGGATATAGCATATTTTAGTGCTGGGAACCTTGGATTTGCAAAAATGGCCGATTAACAGTCGACCGATAAAATCGATTACTCGGCCGATTTCCGATTAATCTCTAATCCCCAGCTGACCGAGACGATAACGATAAGCGATATCCTCAACATTGAGCAATATAGTGGTAGTTAAGTTAAGACCTCATGAAGAAAAGCCTACTTTCAAGGTTTTACATGTGCTTTGATGCATTGAAGAGATGTTTCACGGCAAGTTGTAGAAAATTAATTGGGCTAGATAGTTGTTGTTTTGTCAAAGGTGCAACAAATGGAGAGTTATTGGATTCCATGGGGGAGAGATGCAAACAACCAATAGGAATTGTGTTAGATGTTTTTCAAACATACTGAGGTTGGGCATGTAGCCGATTGGGTGTTCATCTTAGACCAGCAAAAGGGCATTCTCAATGCAGTAATCAATTGGACACCTTTGGTTGAGCATAGGAATTTTACAAGGACATGCTCCCTCCGTCCCAAAATAAGTGTCTCGACTTTGTACTAACTTTAGTACAAAGTTCTACTAAAGTTGAGACACTTATTTTGGGACGGAGTGAGTACATGCCAACTGGAGGAAGACTTGCAAGAACAGGGAACTGCTGGAAATATGCCCTAGAGGCAATAATAAAATGGTTATTATTATATTTCCTTGTTCATGATAATTGTCTGTTATTCATGCTTGAATTGTATTATCCGGAAACAGTGATACATGTGTGAATACACAGACCACAAAGTGTCCCTGGTAAAGTCATGGTTTCCTGACCATGGACATTGGATGTCATTGATAACGGGATCACATCATTAGGAGAATGATGTGATGGACAAGACCCAATCCTAAGCCTAGCACAAGATCGTGCAGTTCGTAATGCTAAAGCTTTTCCAATGTCAAGTATCTTTTCCTTAGACCATGAGGTTGTGCAACTCTCGGATACCGCAGGGATACTTTGGGTGTGCCAAACGTCACAACGTAACTGGTGAAGGAAATATGCCCTAGAGGCAATAATAAAGTTGTTATTTATATTTCCTTATATCATGATAAATGTTTATTATTCATGCTAGAATTATATTAACCGGAAACTTAGTACATGTGTGAATACATAGACAAAACAGAGTGTCCCTAGTATGCCTCTACTAGACTAGCTCATTGATCAAAGATGGTTATGTTTCCTAACCATAGACATGAGTTGTCATTTGATCAATGGGATCACATCATTAGGAGAATGATGTGATGGACAAGACCCATCCGTTAGCTTAGCACTATGATCGTTTAAGTTTTACTGCTATTGCTTTCTTCATGACTTATACATGTTCCTATGACTATGAGATTATGCAACTCCCGAATACCGGAGGAACACTTTGTGTGCTACCAAACATCACAACGTAACTGGGTGATTATAAAGGTACTCTACAGGTGTCTCCGAAGGTACTTGTTGGGTTGGCGTATTTCGAGATTATGATTTGTCACTCCGATTGTCGGAGAGGTATCTCTGGGCCCACTCGGTAATGCACATCACTATAAGCCTTGCAAGCATTGCAGCTAATGAGTTAGTTGCGGGATGATGTATTACGGAACGAGTAAAGAGAATTGCCGGTAACGAGATTGAACTAGGTATTGAGATACCGACGATCGAATCTCGGGCAAGTAACATACCGATGACAAAGGGAACAACGTATGTTGTTATGCGGTTTGACCGATAAAGATCTTCGTAGAATATGTGGGAGCCAATATGAGCATCCAGGTTCCGCTATTGGTTATTGACCGGAGACGTGTCTCGGTCATGTCTACATAGTTCTCGAACCCGTAGGGTCCGCACGCTTAAGGCTTCGATGATAGTTTTATTATGAGTTTATGTGTTTTGATGTACCGAAGGAGTTCGGAGTCCCGGATGAGATCGGGGACATGACGAGGAGTCTCGAAATGGTCGAGACGTAAAAATCGATATATTGGACGACTATATTCGGACATCGGAAAGGTTCCGAGTGATTCGGGTATTTTCGGAGTACCGGGGAGTTACGGGAATAGAGGAGAGAGGCCAAAAGGAAGGAGGCGCACGCCCCCCTTCTGGTCCGAATTGGACAAGGGGTGCAGCCCCCTTTTCCTTCTCCCTCTCCCCCTCTTTCCTTCTCTCCTACTCCGGAAAGGAAAGGGGAATCCTACTAGGACTTGGAAGTCCTAGTAGGACTCCCCACACATGGCGCGCCCCCTCTAGGGCCAGCCTCTCCCTCCCTCCTTTATATACGGGGGCAGGGGGGCACCTCTAGACACAACAATTGATCTCTTGATCTCTTAGCCGTGTGCGGTGCCCCCCTCCACCATAGTTCTCCTCGATAATATTGTAGCGGTGCTTAGGCGAAGCCCTAGTAGGACTCCCCACACATGGCGCGCCCCCTCTAGGGCCAGCCTCTCCCTCCCTCCTTTATATACGGGGGCAGGGGGGCACCTCTAGACACAACAATTGATCTCTTGATCTCTTAGCCGTGTGCGGTGCCCCCCTCCACCATAGTTCTCCTCGATAATATTGTAGCGGTGCTTAGGCGAAGCCCTGCGACGGTAGAACATCAAGATCGTCACCACGCCGTCGTGCTGACGGAACTCTCCCTCGACACTCGGCTGGATCGGAGTTCGAGGGACGTCATCGAGCTGAACGTGTGCTAGAACTCGGAGGTTCCATAGTTTCGGTGCTTGATCGGTCGCGCCGTGAAGACGTACGACTACATCAACCGTGTTGTTCTAACGCTTTCGCTTTCGGTCTACGAGGGTACGTAGACTCACTCTCCCCTCTCGTTGCTATGCATCTGGTAGATAGATCTTGTGTGATCGTAGAAATTTTTTAAAATACTACGTTCCCCAACAGTGGCATCATGAGCTAGGTCTATGCTTAGATGATATGCACGAGTAGAACACAAGTGAGTTGTGGACGATACTAGTCATACTGCTTACCAGCATGTCATACTTTGATTCGGCGGTATTGTTGGATGAAGCGGTCCGGACCGACATTATGCGTACGCTTACGCGAGACTGGTTCTACCGACGTGCTTCGCACACAGGTGGCTGGCGGGTGTCAGTTTCTCCAACTTTAATTGAATCAAGTGTGGCTACACCCGGTCCTTGTGAAGGTTAAAACAGCACATATTTGACGAAATATCGTTGTGGTTTTGTATGCGTAGGTAAGAACGGTTCTTGCTAAGCCCGTAGCAGCCACGTAAAACTTGCAACAACAAAGTAGAGGACGTCTAACTTGTTTTTGCAGGGCATGTTGTGATGTGATATGGTCAAGACATGATGAGATATACGGTTTTGTATGAGATGATCATGTTTTGTAAAGTTATCGGCAACTAGCAGGAGCCATATGGTTGTCGCTTTATTGTATGAAATGCAATCGCCATGTAATTGCTTTACTTTATCACTAAGCGGTAGCGATAGTCGTAGAAGCAATAGTTGGCGAGACGACAACGATGCTACGATGGAGATCAAGGTGTCGCGCCGGTGACGAAGGTGATCATGACAGTGCTTTGGAGATGGAGATCAAAAGCACAAGATGATGATGGCCATATCATGTCACATATTTTGATTGCATGTGATGTTTATCTTATTATGCTTCTTATTTTGCTTAGTTCGATGGTAGCATTATAAGATGATCCCTTACTAAATTTCAAGGTATAAGTGTTCTCCCTGAGTATGCACCGTTGCGAAAGTTCGTCGTGCCGAGACACCACGTGATGATCGGGTGTGATAAGCTCTACGTTCAAATACAACGGGTGTAAGCCAGTTTTGCACACGCAGAATACTCGGGTTAAACTTGACGAGCCTAGCATATGCAGATATGGCCTCGGAACACTGGAGACCGAAAGGTCGAGCGTGAATCATATAGTAGATATGATCAACATAAGATGTTCACCATTGAAACTACTCCATCTCACGTGATGATCGGACATGGTTTAGTTGATTTGGATCACGTGATCATTTAGATGACTAGAGAGATGTCTATCTAAGTGGGAGTTCTTAAGTAATATGATTAAATTGAACTTTAATTTATCATGAACTTAGTCCTCGTAGTATTAGCATATCTATGTTGTAGATCAATAGCTCGCGATGTTGCTCCCCGTTTATTTTTTATATGTTCCTAGAGAAAACTAAGTTGAAAGATGTTAGTAGCAATGATGCGGAATTGTTCCGTGATCTGAGGATTATCCTCATTGCTGCATAGAGAATTATGTCCTTGATGCACCGCTAGGTGACAGACCTATTGCAGGAGCAGATGTAGACGTTATGAACGTTTTGACAAAAGCTCGGTATGATGACTACTTGATAGTTTAAGTGCACCATGCTTTACGGCTTAGAACCGGGACTTCAAAAACGTTTTGAACGCCATGGAGCATATAAGATGTTCCAAGAGTTGAAATTAGTATTTCATACTCATGCCCGTGTCGAGAGGTATAAGACTTCTGACAGTACTTTGCCTACAAGATGGAGGAGAATAGCTCAACCAGTGAGCATGTGCTCAGATTGTCTGGGTACTACAATTACTTGAATCAAGTGGGAGTTAATCTTCCAGATAAGATAGTAATTGACAAAGTTCTCTAGTCACTATCACCAAGTTAGTAGAACTTCGTGATGAACTATAATATGCAAGGGATGACGAAAGGAATTCCCGAGCTCTTCGCGGTGCTGAAGTCGGCGAAGGTAGAAATAATGAAAAAGCATCAAGTGTTGATGGTTAACAAGACCACTTGTTTCAAGTAAAGGGCAAAGGGATAGAAGGGGAACTTCAAGAAGAATGACAAGCAAGTTGTCACTCCCGTGAAGAAACCCAAAGCTAAAACTCAAGCCTGAAACTAAGTGCTTCTACTGCAAAGGAAATGGTCACTAGAAGTGGAACTGCCCTAGATACTTGGCGGATAAGAAGGATGGCAAAGTGAATAAAGGTATATTTTGATATACAGATTATTGATGTGTACTTTACTAGTGTTCATAGCAACCCTGTAATGCCCCGGATGTAATACTTTCCCTTTTGGGTATATAATATATCTCCGGCTTCATCTATTTCCATTCCGGGTTCTTTGTCTTTCAGGTTTTCGTCGTTTTGTTGTGTGAGTGTGTGGCATTCATTCATATCATGTAGACATGTGCATTGCATTGCATTTGTGTTGTCGGTTGCATCCGGTTCCGCGTGTTTCTTCCCGTTGTCCGTTTCGCGTTCCGGAGCTCCCTCACGTGTCCGTGACGTCCCGTAGGCCTACTTTGTTGTTTGGGCGTGTAACGTTACCGGTGTGCCACGAGGTTGTTGTGTGTGTTGTTGTTTTGTTGTGTGCAACCCGCCTCTCAAATCTCGTCTCGTTTGGACTCCGTTGGCTATTCCATCCGTTGTACGTGTGGGTCCAAAGTGCCTTCACTTCGTGTCCCGGAAACACCCCTACTGCAGTCTTTTATCTCCTCCTAGGCCTTTTAAATCTACCCCCGCGATCGGATCCGTCGGATCGTGATCGGAGGGCTCCTAAACACCCCAAGTCTCCAAACCCTAGCAGATCTGCTATTTATAGACCCCCTAGGTCTATTTTGGGCATCCCTATTTCCTTTCCCCTTCTTTCCTTTTTTTTCTCAGATCCAATCTGCCATTTGGGCACTCCTCCTCGAATCCCGAGGGAACCAGCCGATCCGGCCAGCTCCCTCGATCGCCACCGCAGCCGCCGGCCTCGACGCCCAGGTCAACGCCTGCATCGAGCGCCCCGTTCCCTCGATCGGTCTGGTCCGGCTGCCGCTCGATCTCCGCGCCAGGCCCGTCTTCGTCTGCCCCGAGCCCATCTTCTTTTTTTCCCAGATCTGCCTAAGGTTGCCCCATTTTCACTAAGTCCCTGTTCTGTTAATCTGAGATGCAATGTTTGACCTGCTCTAACTTTTTGTCTGTTGCTCCGATTCGCGCGTATAATATGTCCAGACGTTCGTGGAGACTTGCTCTACGTTTTATCTGTTGTTGTCATGCATGTTAGAGATCATCTAGGTGCTTGTTTTGCTGTTGCAAGAGTGCATCATGATATAAACTGCTGCTATGTGTTATTTTTATGCCACCTTTGCCATGTGATATCTTTTAGCTCGTTTGTCCGAATGATGCAAATGACATGTCCACGTGTTCGTCTTGCCATGATCTATATGTTGTTTGTGATAGGTTGCATGGTAGATTTATTATTGCCTTGTTATCATCGTTGCAAAGTGCCATGTGGCTGTGATGTTATTTCACTTGTTTTGAAATGCCATCTTGTTGAGCTCGTTGCTATCGTTGTGTTTACCTCAATGATGCATGCTTGTGTGTTTCGGGATCACCTTCATGTGTACTTTGATGAGGTGCTTACCTCTTGCCATGTTTAGTTTCGAGGTGACTTAAACATGCTCTTTTATATGCCATGATGATATTGCTGTTTTAGGACATAGTGGTTATTCACTAAGTCTGAAATCTGTAACGTTCCGATGCCATGTTCGTGTGATGTTCTAGGACAAAGCATGATAGTTTTGGAGTGGATCTTGATTGTTCCTTGTAGTATATATTGTTGTCTTTCCATTCATGTCCTCACATGTCTATTTAAGTGGATGTAGCATTTTTATCTTTTGCTCCAAAGTTTCAATAAAATTCTGCTGCCAGAATTTTATTGTCAAGTTCAATATGTCCAAGATCATTGCTATTGATCCGTGGCTCCGTTGGGGGTGCACCTTTGGACATAGTTGCTGTAGTATATGTCTAGTTTGTGTTCATGTCCTTTACCATGTTGTTTGAATGCTGTAGCTCAATTATTTTGAGATCCGAAGTTGCTATGTTGCTGTAATTTTCAGCTTTCGCTCATTTCTTGTTTCGGGCATAACTTTTAGCCCGTAACTCCGATTTCAGCGAATCTTATATCAAACTTGATTGTTTTTCTGTGTAGATTAATAATATCAGATTGTTATCATGTTTTGAGGTGATTTGCTTGAGTGATATTTTCCGTGCTCCGTGTGCATCCTTAGTGCATCCATCATGCATTCATCTTTTTCGAGTGCGCATTGCATCTTGTTGATTGGTGCTTGGTGTGATTGTTTTGTTTAGAGCCGGAAGCAGAGTCTGAGTTCGAGTACGAGCACGAGGTTTCCAACGAGGTTGAGCACGAGGACCCTTCTTACGATCCGAACGACTTCTCTTCAGGCAAGATGACCGAACCCCGATAACATTACTATCTTTGCCTATTGCTAGTAGCCTCGATCTATAGTTTTGCCTCGATGCCCATGATCTTTTTGTCAGCCTCCTACTTGTAAACCATTGCCATGTTTAACCAACCTACCTACGCAAACCGTTGCTTGGCTAAGTACGCTTCGCTCAGCCCTTCTTATAGCATTGTTAGTTGCAGGTGAAGATCGAAGATGCTTGCTTCATGTTGAAGTTTGGTTGGGTTATATCACACTATATAAATGCTTAAAATGAAATCATCTATATATTGGCAAGGGTGGAAGGCTAAGCCTTTTGCTTGGTGATTTGTTCCACTCATGCCGTTAGGAACCGTATAAACCGGTGTTATGTTCCTTGATTATGCGTTCCTAACACGGTTGGGGTGTATGGGACCCCCTCGATAAACCGCTAAGTGCTAAGTCTTTTCCAGCAAGTCCCAACATTGGTACTATTTGCCTAATAATAAACTAAACTTGCATAGGGAGTAATTAACCCTCTTTCTTAATCAACAACCCTGGGCCAGTGCTCCACTTGACTGTTGGTCCGAAACGAGCAGACTACGGGGCCGCCTCGGGGCAACCTGAGGTATCTGGCATACACCTGTAGGATGACTCATCCGGTCGTGTCCTGAGACTTAGATACGCGCGGCTACTATCAGGGTGTCGACACGCCGGGAGGATTTGCTGGATTAGCCTTACCTTAGCTCGGTATATCTTGAGCACGGGATTCCGAGGATACTCGGGTCTTCCCACTTTGGAGTTGCGACTCCGCGGATCGTGGGCTTGTAATGGGTCAGGTTGGAACACCCCTGCAGGGTTTGAACTTTCGAAAGCCGTGCCCGCGGTTATGTGGCAGATGGGAGCTTGTTAATTCCGGTTGTAGATAACTTGACACAATGTTTCTAATACACTACCAGCGTGTGTTCCGTGACTGTCAATTTCCGAATAGGGATTCGGGAGTTGAACACGGAGGGGTTATATTTGCTGAGCTTGTAGCTAGGATCACCTCGTGATCACTTCTCGCCGAGGCCTTCTCTTCTTGCTCTCACTTACGTAAGCTAGATGCTAGTTGCTGCTGCAGACACTTATTCTTTTCTTCAGCCTTATCCTCACCCAAAGGCTTAAATAGTCTTGTTACCCGGGAACGGGATTGCTGAGTCCTCTATGGCTCACAGTTACTTCACACACCAGATGCAGGTCCAGCTGTGAGCTATCCAGGTGATGGCACCGAGCTGGATTGGGAGTACGACGAGGAGCGTAGTCGGTACTATGTGCGATACCCGGATGATCAGTAGTGGAGTCTCTTACTAGGATTCGATCCGCCTGTGGTTTATTTATCTAAGTTTGGTACTTTGACATTTGGATTTTGCCCTTAGAGGGTTGTGATGTTCTTAATGTATGATGATTGAGACTTGTACTGTAATTCTGTGACGTGGCGAGTGTAAGCCAACTATTTTCTGTTTACAATCCCCTCTTTTACATGAGATGTGCAAAGATTACCGAACTTGAGATCATTCTAGGATGGATTTATGCCTTTAAGTCGTGCCTCGACACGTAGGAGGTATAACTCCATCCTGGGCATTACAAGTTGGTATTCAGAGCCTTCTCCGACCTAGGAGCCCCCACTGTTTGATCGAATCGTTGACGGTCGAGTCTAGGCACACACTAAAAACTTTTTGAGTCCTATATTATATCGGAGAGTAGGATTTCTTTGCTTCTCATCCCCTTTCTCTCTGGTGAGGACTCCTGACGACTACTCTTGTCTCTCCTATCTTCAAAAATTGCACAATTTTTTTTAGGAATCCCGCGAGTATTCTGGGATTGTTTCGATGTTCTTGTGACAAGGATATTGTTCTCGATGCCTCCTGTTACCGAGGAGTTGAGCTTCGGGGTATCATTGACACAAGCATATCGCGGTAGTACTAAATACTTAAGACGGCCGACATCGAAAATCTCTCCTATACGGCCAGTGGCAAGATAACCCCGACATCACCCAGTACTGGGGAGGTAGTTCGGGAGTATTGCCATAGCTTGTTATAGTGGATGCTTTTCGAAGGTCCGAGGTACACAGTTTCCGAGAAAGACTGGTTATGTGTTGAAGGATGGATACACCTGGATGTAGGTTTAGAGTTGATTGCGCGGTGCTTCCCGTGTATCCCCAACACCTGATTGCATAACTGGAATCTTTCGGAAATCTATAGGTGGGTTTTATCCAGTAGATCGTAGGCATTCTTCCAACGAATGCAGGTTAGTGAGTTTGGGGTTCTACATTGAGTGAAGTGGTTATATGACCGATGTTACTATCAGGAGTTGCATCTTAAAGGGTCCTTGGCTATGCTGATCCGGGGATTGCAAAACCTTTTCGTAACGCGTTCATATGCTTTCAGCACAAAGATGTTAGAACGAAACTCCTCTCTTGTGTTTGTTCCCGTCTATACCTTGTTGTTTTTCTTATTTTTTTCCTTTTGATCCCTATGTGGCTTCTCGTGAAGATTGATGTTATCATTTAACTGAGAAATTCATTCGTTCCTCTTGTTCGGATGATTTCATTCGTTCTTATTGTTTGAATGATTATTGTGAAGACTTGTTGCAATTCATTCCATTGATTCATCTTATTCCTTTGTCAATCAATTGCTGATTCGTGGTCATCTCTTACAGGATGGCTCCGAAAAAGGTTCCCAACGCTAACCCAGAGGTGGAAGAGGTCCCAGAACATCCTCCTTCCCCTCCTCCTCCGCCTGAGGCTTGGAGAGCAATTATGCAGACTACAGCTCAGAACACTCAGTTGATGATGCAGATGATGCAGCAGATGCAAGCTATGCAAGCTAATCAGGGTGTTCCAGTGAATCAAGGCAACTTCTTCCAGCAGCACCATGCTACCCTCAACCAGTTCCTGGCTAACAATCCTAAAGCTTTCAGTTACTGTGTCGACCCTCTTGATGCTGAGGATTGGTTGACCGACATAAAGAAGCATTTTGAGTGCAGTAACGTGAAGGAAGATGATTATGTGAAGTTTGCAGCCTTCCAACTGAAAGATCAAGCAGCTGACTGGTGGCAGCAGTACAAAGACTCCAGGCCGGGTCAAGTGATCTCTTGGGAGAATTTCTGCAAGGATTTCCGTTCGCACCACATTCCTACAAGTGTCATCGAGGGTATGCGTGAGCAATTCCGCAACCTGAAGCAGGGCTCCATGACAGTCTATCAGTATAATGTCAAGTTCCAAAACCTCGCTCGTTATGCTAAGAAAGCCATTCCTGATGCCAAGAGTAAAATCTATCAGTTCCGTGGAGGTCTCAAAGATGAACTTCAGCTTGCTCTCAGTTTGTTCGAGCCGGATGAATTCGACAAGTTCTATAACATGGCTTTGAAACAAGAAGCAGCTCAGCTTAAGATGGAGGCTTCTAAGAAGAGAATTCGAGATGCTGTTCACTCTTCTTCATCGTCTCAGTTGGTCTCGAAGCATCAGAAATTCTGGCTTCCTCCTCCTCCAGTGATTCGAGCTCCATACAACAACTCCAACAACTCCAACAACAAGAACTCTAGTGGTCGTGGTTTCTCCCACCCACCCAACCCGAGCAACCAGTCGAAGAAGCAGTTTCAGTCTCAAGGCTCCAAGTCCAGTGGCTCTCATTTCCGTCCTCTCTCTGAAGTGGTGTGCAACAAGTGTGGCCAGAAGGGTCACTATGCCAACAGATGTCCGAATCCGAAGCGTCTTCCTCCTCCTCCACCTGTGAGTTCAGCTATTGTCAGGCATGATCCAAAGGCTGCAAGGGTCAATCTGATGAATGCAGCACAAGCGGAGAATTCTTCTGATGTCATTTTGGGTAACCTTCCAGTTAACTCTTTTCCAGCTAAAGTGTTATTTGATTCGGGTGCTTCATGCTCTTTCATGTCTCAACCATTTGCATCCAAGTATAATGTTGATATCCAAAGTCTGCCTCAGAGGTTGCAAGTAATTTCTCCGGGCAAGTGCATGTCTTCCAACATATTTGCTCCGAATGTTTCTATTCGTATGGGAGATTATCGTTTTATGGCTAAACCGGTGATTCTTGGTAATTCTGACATCGACCTCATCCTCGGAATGGATTGGCTTTCTCAGCATGATGCTCACATTGATTGTGCTCAAAAGGAAGTGAAGTTGACTCATTCTGATGAAGATGTGATTATCTTTGCCTCAAGGGATAACACTATCAGGCTTTTCTCTCTTAATGATAAGGGCGAAATTAATGCCATATCTCAAATTCCGGTGGTGAACGAATATCAAGACGTCTTTCCTGAAGAACTTCCAGGCATGCCTCCACACCGCCAGGTGGAATTTGTCATTGAACTCGAGCCGGGTACTGAGCCAGCATGCCGGCGTCCGTACAAGCTCTCTCCGGATGAATTGAAGGAATTGAAGAAGCAGCTTGATAAGCAGGAGAGTATGGGTCTCATCAGGCCTAGTACATCTCCGTGGGGCTGTGGTGTCTTATTTGTCAAGAAGAAAGATGGCACGGAGCGTCTCTGTGTTGACTACCGGCCATTGAACAAGAAGACGATTAAGAATAAATATCCGCTCCCCAACATCAATGAACTCTTTGAGCAGCTCAAAGGAGCTAAAGTGTTCTCTAAGCTTGACCTCCGAATGGGCTATCATCAAATTCGCATTCGCGAGGAAGACATTCCCAAGACGGCCTTCAGAACGAGCTACGGTTCATACGAGTATACCGTCATGTCCTTCGGTCTCGCCAATGCTCCTCCTACCTTTTCAAGGATGATGCATTACATCTTCAACCCCTATACTGGCGAGTTTGTGCTTGTGTATCTGGATGATATTCTGGTGTTTTCCAAGAATGAAGAAGATCACGAAAAGCACTTGCGTCTAGTTCTTGATCGACTCCGAGAGCATAAATTCTATGCCAAGTTCTCCAAGTGCGAGTTTTGGCTCGATAAGGTTTTGTACCTGGGCCACATCATCTCAGCTGACGGTATTGCGGTTAATCCCGAGAAAGTTGAAGCAATTGTCAACTGGGAAGCTCTTCAGAACGTCAAGCAGCTCCGCAGTTTTCTGAGTCTTGCCAGCTATTGCAGAAGGTTTGTGGAGAACTTCTCCAAGATTGCCAAGCCTCTTTCCAACCTGCTTCAGAAGAATGTCAAATACTTTTGGTCTCCAGAGTGTGAAGTGGCATTCAAAACCCTCAAAGAAAAGCTTGTTTCCGCTCCAGTTCTGACTCCTCCGGATGAATCCAAGCCCTATGAAGTATTCTGTGATGCTTCTCTTCAAGGTCTTGGTGGTGTGCTTATGCAAGATAAGAGAATTGTGGCATACACTTCTCGTCAGCTAAAGCCAAGTGAGAAGAACTATCCCACACATGATCTCGAGCTAGCAGCTGTGGTACATGCTCTAATTACGTGGAGACATCTGTTGTTGGGCAGAAAGGTCGACATCTTCACTGATCACAAGAGCTTGAAGTACATCTTCACACAGCCGCACCTGAACCTCCGCCAGACTCGTTGGGTTGAAATGATCCAAGAGTACAATCCCAGCATTGAATACACTCCTGGCAAGGCGAATGTGATTGCAGATGCTTTGAGCAGAAAGGCATATTGCAACAGCCTTCTTATCAAGCCATACCAGCCTGAGCTTTGTGAAGCTTTCAGGAAGCTCAACCTCCAAGTTGTTCCGCAGGGTTTTGTTGCAAATCTCCAAATTGCTCCTACCTTGGAAGATCAAGTCCGTGAGGCCCAGCTCAGTGATACCATGGTGAAGAAAGTGAAACATGGGATTGCAAAGGGAACTCCAAAATATAAGTGCTTCCGTGTTGATGAGAGGGATACCTTGTTCTTCGAGGACAGACTCGTTGTTCCCAAAGGTGATCTCAGGAAGCTCATAATGGAAGAAGCTCATGATTCTCTCCTTTCCATTCATCCTGGCAGTTCCAAGATGTATCAAGATCTCAAGCAATCTTACTGGTGGACACGCATGAAAAGGGAGATTGCCCAATTCGTGAATGAATGTGATGTGTGCAGAAGAGTGAAAGCAGAACATCAACGTCCAGCCGGTCTTCTCCAACCTCTTCCTATTCCCGAGTGGAAGTTCGACCACATTGAAATGGACTTCGTCACTGGCTTTCCTAAATCCAAGCGAGGAAATGATGCTATCTTTGTGGTGATTGACAAGCTTACCAAAGTCGCTCACTTTCTTCCAGTCAAAGAATCAATCAATGCAGCTCAACTTGCAGAGCTGTACACTTCCAGAATTGTGTCCCTACATGGCATTCCTCAAGTTATATCCTCAGACCGTGGAAGCTTGTTCACATCAAGGTTCTGGGACTCCTTTCAGTCCGCCATGGGCACGAAGATCAGGTTCAGCACTGCATTTCACCCTCAGACTAGTGGTCAAGTCGAGCGCGTGAATCAGATTCTAGAAGATATGCTCAGAGCCTGTGTCATCTCCTTTGGCATGAAATGGGAAGACTGTCTTCCATTTGCCGAGTTCTCTTACAACAACAGCTTTCAAGCAAGTGCAGGCAAAGCACCATTTGAAATTCTCTATGGCAGAAAGTGCCGTACCCCTCTCAATTGGTCTGAAACAGGCGAACGTCAACTCCTTGGCAATGACTTGATCTCAGAAGCCGAAGAAATGTACAAAGTCATACGTGAGAATCTCAAGGCCGCTCAGTCGCGTCAGAAGAGCTACTATGACGGAAAGCATCGTGATTTGGCTTTCGACATCGGTGATCAAGTCTATCTCCGAGTTTCTCCGATGAAAGGAACCCAAAGATTCGGTATCAAAGGAAAGCTTGCTCCTAGATACGTCGGGCCTTTCAAGATTCTTGGCAAAAGAGGCGACCTAGCCTATCAACTTGAGCTCCCTCCCAACTTCGCAAATGTTCATGATGTCTTCCATGTTTCTCAGCTTCGCAAATGCTTCAAGGCACCTGAGCGCATGATTCCGTTTGAAGAAATCGATCTTCAACAAGACCTGTCCTACCGAGAGCACCCAGTTGCCATTCTCGAAGAAACCAAACGCAAGACCCGCAACAAGTCCATCAAATTTCTGAAAGTCAAGTGGTCACATCACACCGACCGATAAGCTACCTGGGAACGAAAAGATCATCTTCGTTCCGAGTACCCTTCCTTTTTCCAGTCCTAGATCTCGGGACGAGATCTTTTTGTAGTAGAGGAGAGTTTGTAATGCCCCGGATGTAATACTTTCCCTTTTGGGTATATAATATATCTCCGGCTTCATCTATTTCCATTCCGGGTTCTTTGTCTTTCAGGTTTTCGTCATTTTGTTGTGTGAGTGTGTGGCATTCATTCATATCATGTAGACATGTGCATTGCATTGCATTTGTGTTGTCGGTTGCATCCGGTTCCGCGTGTTTCTTCCCGTTGTCCGTTTCGCGTTCCGGAGCTCCCTCACGTGTCCGTGACGTCCCGTAGGCCTACTTTGTTGTTTGGGCGTGTAACGTTACCGGTGTGCCGCGAGGTTGTTGTGTGTGTTGTTGTTTTGTTGTGTGCAACCCGCCTCTCAAATCTCGTCTCGTTTGGACTCCGTTGGCTATTCCATCCGTTGTACGTGTGGGTCCAAAGTGCCTTCACTTCGTGTCCCGGAAACACCCCTACTGCAGTCTTTTATCTCCTCCTAGGCCTTTTAAATCTACCCCCGCAATCGGATCCATCGGATCGCGATCGGAGGGCTCCTAAACACCCCAAGTCTCCAAACCCTAGCAGATCTGCTATTTATAGACCCCCCTAGGTCTATTCTGGGCATCCCTATTTCCTTTCCCCTTCTTTCCTTTTTTTTCTCAGATCCAATCTGCCATTTGGGCACTCCTCCTCGAATCCCGAGGGAACCAGCCGATCCGGCCAGCTCCCTCGATCGCCACCGCAGCCGCCGGCCTCGACGCCCAGGTCAACGCCCGCATCGAGCGCCCCGTTCCCTCGATCGGCCTGGTCCGGCTGCCGCTCGAACGCCGTGCCAGGCCCGTCTTCGTCTGCCCCGAGCCCATCTTCTTTTTTTCCCAGATCTGCCTAAGGTTGCCCCATTTTCACTAAGTCCCTGTTCTGTTAATCTGAGATGCAATGTTTGACCTGCTCTAACTTTTTGTCTATTGCTCCGATTCGCGCGTATAATATGTCCAGACGTTCGTGGAGACTTGCTCTACGTTTTATCTGTTGTTGTCATGCATGTTAGAGATCATCTAGGTGCTTGTTTTGCTGTTGCAAGAGTGCATCATGATATAAACTGCTGCTATGTGTTATTTTTATGCCACCTTTGCCATGTGATATCTTTTAGCTCGTTTGTCCGAATGATGCAAATGACATGTCCACGTGTTCGTCTTGCCATGATCTATATGTTGTTTGTGATAGGTTGCATGGTAGATTTATTATTGCCTTGTTATCATCGTTGCAAAGTGCCATGTGGCTGTGATGTTATTTCACTTGTTTTGAAATGCCATCTTGTTGAGCTCGTTGCTATCGTTGTGTTTACCTCAATGATGCATGCTTGTGTGTTTCGGGATCACCTTCATGTGTACTTTGATGAGGTGCTTATCTCTTGCCATATTTAGTTTCGAGGTGACTTAAACATGCTCTTTTATATGCCATGATGATATTGCTGTTTTAGGACATAGTGGTTTTTCACTAAGTCTGAAATCTGTAACGTTCCGATGCCATGTTCGTGTGATGTTCTAGGACAAAGCATGATAGTTTTGGAGTGGATCTTGATTGTTCCTTGTAGTATATATTGTTGTCTTTCCATTCATGTCATCACATGTCTATTTAAGTGGCTGTACCATGTTTATCTTTTGCTCCAAAGTTTCAATAAAATTCTGCTGCCAGAATTTTATTGTCAAGTTCAATATGTCCAAGATCATTGCTATTGATCCGTGGCTCCGTTGGGGGTGCACCTTTGGACATAGTTGCTGTAGTATATGTCTAGTTTGTGTTCATGTCCTTTACCATGTTGTTTGAATGCTGTAGCTCAATTATTTTGAGCTCCGAAGTTGCTATGTTGCTGTAATTTTCAGCTTTCGCTCATTTCTTGTTTCGGGCATAACTTTTAGCCCGTAACTCCGATTTCAGCGAATCTTATATCAAACTTGATTGTTTTTCTGTGTAGATTAATAATATCAGATTGTTATCATGTTTTGAGGTGATTTGCTTGAGTGATATTTTCCGTGCTCCGTGTGCATCCTTAGTGCATCCATCATGCATTCATCTTTTTCGAATGCGCATTGCATCTTGTTGATTGGTGCTTGGTGTGATTGTTTTGTTTAGAGCCGGAAGCAGAGTCTGAGTTCGAGTACGAGCACGAGGTTTCCAACGAGGTTGAGCATGAGGACCCTTCTTACGATCCGAACGACTTCTCTTCAGGCAAGATGACCGAACCCCGATAACATTACTATCTTTGCCTATTGCTAGTAGTCTCGATCTATAGTTTTGCCTCGATGCCCATGATCTTTTTGTCAGCCTCCTACTTGTAAACCATTGCCATGTTTAACCAACCTACCTACGCAAACCGTTGCTTGGCTAAGTACGCTTCGCTCAGCCCTTCTTATAGCATTGTTAGTTGCAGGTGAAGATCGAAGATGCTTGCTTCATGTTGAAGTTTGGTTGGGTTATATCACACTATATAAATGCTTAAAATGAAATCATCTATATATTGGCAAGGGTGGAAGGCTAAGCCTTTTGCTTGGTGATTTGTTCCACTCATACCGTTAGGAACCGTATAAACCGGTGTTATGTTCCTTGATTATGCGTTCCTAACACGGTTGGGGTGTATGGGACCCCCTCGATAAACCGCTAAGTGCTAAGTCTTTTCCAGCAAGTCCCAACATTGGTACTATTTGCCTAATAATAAACTAAACTTGCATAGGGAGTAATTAACCCTCTTTCTTAATCAACAACCCCGGGCCAGTGCTCCACATGAGTGTTGGTCCGAAACGAGCAGACTGCGGGGCCGCCTCGGGGCAACCTGAGGTATCTGGCATACACCTGTAGGATGACTCATCCGGTCGTGTCCTGAGACTTAGATACGCGCGGCTACTATCAGGGTGTCGACACGCCGGGAGGATTTGCTGGATTAGCCTTACCTTAGCTCGGTATATCTTGAGCACGTGATTCCGAGGATACTCGGGTCTTCCCACTTTGGAGTTGCGACTCCGCGGATCGTGGGCTTGTAATGGGTCAAGTTGGAACACCCCTGCAGGGTTTGAACTTTCGAAAGCCGTGCCCGCGGTTATGTGGCAGATGGGAGCTTGTTAATTCCGGTTGTAGATAACTTGACACAATGTTTCTAATACACTACCAGCGTGTGTTCCGTGACTGTCAATTTCCGAATAGGGATTCGGGAGTTGAACACGGAGGGGTTATGTTTGCTGAGCTTGTAGCTAGGATCACCTCGTGATCACTTCTCGCCGAGGCCTTCTCTTCTCGCTCTCACTTACGTAAGCTAGATGCTAGTTGCTGCTGCAGACACTTATTCTTTTCTTCAGCCTTATCCTCACCCAAAGGCTTAAATAGTCTTGTTACCCGGGAACGGGATTGCTGAGTCCTCTGTGGCTCACAGTTACTTCACACACCAGATGCAGGTCCAGCTGTGAGCTATCCAGGTGATGGCACCGAGCTGGATTGGGAGTACGACGAGGAGCGTAGTCGGTACTATGTGCGATACCCGGATGATCAGTAGTGGAGTCTCTTAATAGGATTCGATCCGCCTGTGGTTTATTTATCTAAGTTTGGTACTTTGACATTTGGTTTTTGCCCTTAGAGGGTTGTGATGTTCTTAATGTATGATGATTGAGACTTGTACTGTAATTCTGTGACGTGGCGAGTGTAAGCCAACTATTTTCTGTTTACAATCCCCTCTTTTACATGAGATGTGCAAAGATTACCGAACTTGAGATCATTCTAGGATGGATTTATGCCTTTAAGTCGTGCCTCGACACGTAGGAGGTATAACTCCATCCTGGGCATTACAAACCCCTGGGTATTTGATACGGTTCAGTTGCTAAAATTAGTAACTCGAAACGAGAATTGCAGAATGAACAGAGACTAGTTAAAGGTGAAGTGACGATGTGTGTTGGAAGTGGTTCCAAGATTGATATGATCATTATCGCACAGTCCCTATACTTTCGGGATTAGTGTAAAACCTAAATAAATGTTATTTGGCATTTGCGTTGAGCATGAATATGATTTGATCATATTTGTTGCAATACGGTTATTCATTTAAAGTCATAGAATAGTTGTTATTCTGTTTACATGAATAAAACCTTCGATGGTCATACACCTAATGAAAATAGTTTGTTGGATCTCGATCGTGGTGATACACATATTCATAATATTGAAGCCAAAAGATGCAAGGTTAATAATGATAGTGCAACTTATTTGTGGCACTGCCGTTTAGGTCATAATGGTGTAAAGCGCATGAAGAAACTCCATAGTGATGGACTTTTGGAATCACTTGATTATGAATCACTTGGTGCTTGTGAACCATGCCTCATGGTCAAGATGACTAAAACTCCGTTCTCCGGAACAATGGAGCGAGCAACAGATTTGTTGGAGATCATGCATACAGATGTATGTGGACCAATGAGTGTTGAAGGTCGCGGCGGGTATCATTATTTTCTTACCTTCGCTAATGATTTGAGCAGATATGGGTATATCTACTTAATGAAGCAAAAGTCTGAAACATTTGAAAAGTTCAAAGAATTTCAGAGTGAAGTGGAGAATCATCGTAACAAGAAAATAAGAGTTTCTACGATATGATCGTAGAGGTAAAATATTTGAGTTAGCGAGTTTGGCCTTCAGTAAAAACAATGTGAAATAGTTTCACTACTCACGCCACCTGGAACACCACAGTGTAATGGTGTGTCCGAACGTCATAACCGTACTTTATTAGATATGGTGCGATCGATGATGTCTCTTACCGATCTACCACTATCGCTTTTGGGGTTATGCATTAGAGACAGCTACATTCACGTTAAATAGGGCACCATCTAAATCCGTGGAGATGACACCGTATGAACTGTGGTTTGACAAGAAACCTAAGCTGTCATTTCTTTAAGTTTGGGACTGCGATGCTTATATGAAAAAGTTTCAACATGGTAAGCTCGAACCCAAATCGGAGAAGTAAATCTTCATAGGATACCCAAAAGAAACTGTTGGGTACACCTTCTATCACAGATCCGAAGGCAAGGTCTTTGTTGCTAAGAGTGGATCCTTTCTAGAGAAGGAGTTTCTCTCGAAAGAAGTGAGTGGGAGGAAAGTAGAACTTGATGAGGTAATAGTACCTTCTCCCGAATTGGAAAGTGGAACATCACAGAAACTAGTTCCAGTGATTCCTATACCAATTAGTGAAGAAGCTAATGATGATGATCATGAAACTTCAGATCAAGTTTCTGCTGAACTTCGTAGATCAACCAGAGTTCGTTCCGCATCAGAGTGGTACGGCAACCCGGTTCTGGAAGTCATGTTACTGGACCATGATGAACCTACGAACTATGAGGAAGCGATGATGAGCCCAGATTCCGCAAAATGGCTTGAGGCCATGAAATCTGAGATGGGATCCATGTATGAGAACAAAGTGTGGACTTTGGTTGACTTGCCCGATGATCGGCAAGCCATCGAAAATAAATGGATCTTCAAGAGGAAGACTGACGCTGACGGTAATGTTACTGTTTCCAAAGCTCGACTTGTTGCGAAAGTTTTTCAACAAGTTCAAGGAGTTGACTACGATGAGACTTTCTCACCCGTAGCGATGCTTAAGTCTATCCGAATCATGTTATCAATTGCCGCATTTTATGAAATCTGGCAAATGGATAACAAAACTGCATTCTTTAATGGATTTATTAAAGAAGACTTGTATATGATGCAACCAGAAGGTTTTGTCAATCCTAAAGGTGCTAACAAAATGTGCAAGATCCAGCGATCCATCTATGGACTGGTGCAAGCATCTCGGAGTTGGAATATACGCTTTGATAATTTGATCAAAGCATATAGATTTATACAGACTTGCGGTGAAGCCTGTATTTACAAGAAGTGAGTGGGAGCACTACAACCTTTCTGATAAGTATATGTGAATGACATATTGTCGATCGGAAATGATGTAGAATTTTCTGGAAAGCATAAAGGAGTGTTTGAAAGGAGTTTTTCAAAGAAAGACCTTGGTGAAGCTACTTACATATTGGGCATCAAGATCTATAGAGATAGATCAAGATGCTTGATAAGACTTTCGATGAGTACATACCTTGATTAGATTTTGAAGTAGTTCAAAATGGATCAGTCAAAGAAGGAGTTCTTGCCTGACTTGTAAGGTGTGAAGTTGAGTAAGACTCAAAGCCAGACCACGGCAGAAAAATATAGAGAGAATGAAAGTCATTCCCTATGCCTTGGCCATAGGTTCTATAAAGTATGCCATGCTGTGTACCAAACATGTTGTGTACCTTGCCATGAGTTTGTCAAGGGGGTACAATAGTGATCCAGGAGTAGATCACTTTACAGCGGTCAAAATTATCCTTAGTAACTGGATGACTAAGGAAATGTTTCTCGATTATGGAGGTGATAAAGAATTCGTCGTAAAGGGTTACACCAATGCAAGCTTTGACACCAAATCCAGATGACTCTAAGTATCAATCTGGATGCGTATTGAAAGTGGGAGCAATTAGCTAGAGTAGCTCTATGCAGAGCATTGTAGACATAGAAATTTGCGAAATACATACGGATCTGAATGTGACAGACCCGTTGACTAAACTTCTCTCACAAGCAAAACATGATCACACCTTATTACTCTTGGGTATTAATCACATAGCGATGTGAACTAGATTATTGACTCTAGTAAACCCTTTGGGTGTTGGTCACATGGCGATGTGAACTATGGGTGTTATTCACATAACGATGTGAACTATCGGTATTAAATCACATGGCGATGTGAGCTAGATTATTGACTCTAGTGCAAGTGGGAGACTGAAGGAAATATGCCCTAGAGGCAATAATAAAGTTGTTATTTATATTTCCTTATATCAGGATAAATGTTTATTATTCATGCTAGAATTGTATTAACCGGAAACTTAGTACATGTGTGAATACATAGACAAAACAGAGTGTCCCTAGTATGCCTCTACTAGACTAGCTCATTGATCAAAGATGGTTATGTTTCCTAACCATAGACATGAGTTGTCATTTGATCAATGGGATCACATCATTAGGAGAATGATGTGATGGACAAGACCCATCCGTTAGCTTAGCACTATGATCGTTTAAGTTTTACTGCTATTGCTTTCTTCATGACTTATACATGTTCCTATGACTATGAGATTATGCAACTCCCGAATACCGGAGGAACACTTTGTGTGCTACCAAACATCACAACGTAACTGGGTGATTATAAAGGTACTCTACAGGTGTCTCTGAAGGTACTTGTTGGGTTGGCGTATTTCGAGATTAGGATTTGTCACTCCGATTGTCGGAGAGGTATCTCTGGGCCCACTCGGTAATGCACATCACTATAAGCCTTGCAAGCATTGCAGCTAATGAGTTAGTTGCGGGATGATGTATTACGGAACGAGTAAAGAGACTTGCCGGTAACGAGATTGAACTAGGTATTGAGATACCGACGATCGAATCTCGGGCAAGTAACATACCGATGACAAAGGGAACAACGTATGTTGTTATGCGGTTTGACCGATAAAGATCTTCGTAGAATATGTGGGAGCCAATATGAGCATCCAGGTTCTGCTATTGGTTATTGACCGGAGACGTGTCTCGGTCATGTCTACATAGTTCTCGAACCCGTAGGGTCCGCACGCTTAAGGTTTCGATGATAGTTTTATTATGAGTTTATGTGTTTTGATGTACCGAAGGAGTTCGGAGTCCCGGATGAGATCGGGGACATCACGAGGAGTCTCGAAATGGTCGAGACGTAAAAATCGATATATTGGACGACTATATTCGGACATCGGAAAGGTTCCGAGTGATTCGGGTATTTTCGGAGTACCGGGGAGTTACGGGAATAGAGGAGAGAGGCCAAAAGGAAGGAGGCGCGCGCCCCCCTTCTGGTCCGAATTGGACAAGAGGTGCAGCCCCCTTTTCCTTCTCCCTCTCCCCCTCTTTCCTTCTCTCCTACTCCGGAAAGGAAAGGGGAATCCTACTAGGACTTGGAAGTCCTAGTAGGACTCCCCACACATGGCGCGCCCCCTCTAGGGCCAGCCTCTCCCTCCCTCCTTTATATACGGGGGTAGGGGGGCACCTCTAGATACAACAATTGATCTCTTGATCTCTTAGCCGTGTGTGGTGCCCCCCTCCACCATAGTTCTCCTCGATAATATTGTAGCGGTGCTTAGGCGAAGCCCTGCGACGGTAGAACATCAAGATCGTCACCACGCCGTCGTGCTGACGGAACTCTCCCTCGACACACGGCTGGATCGGAGTTCGAGGGACGTCATCGAGCTGAACGTGTGCTAGAACTCGGAGGTGCCATAGTTTCGGTGCTTGATCGGTCGCGCCGTGAAGACGTACGACTACATCAACCGTGTTGTTCTAACGCTTCCGCTTTCGGTCTACGAGGGTACGTAGACTCACTCTCCCCTCTCGTTGCTATGCATCTGGTAGATAGATCTTGCGTGATCGTAGAAAATTTTTAAAATACTACGTTCCCCAACAACTGGGTGGCTATAAAGGTATGCAACGGGTATCTCCAAAAGTATCTGTTGAGTTGGCATGAACCGAGACTGGGATTTGTCACTCCGTATGATGGAGGGGTATCTCTGGGCCCACTCGGTAAGACATCATCATAATGAGCTCAATGTGACTAAGGAGTTGGTCACGGGATGATGTATTACGGAACGAGTAAAGAGACTTGCCATGACGAGATTGAACAAGGTATCGGTATACCGACGATCGAATCTCGGGCAAGTACTATACCGATAGACAAAGGGAATTGCATACGGGATTGAGTGAATCCTTGACATCGTGGTTCATCCGATGAGATCGTCGAGGAACATGTAGGCACCAACATGGGTATCCAGATCCCGCTGTTGGTTATTGACCAGAGAGTTGTCGCAATCATGTCTACGTGTCTCCTGAACCCGTAGGGTCTACTCACTTAAGGTTCGGTGACGCTAGGGTTGTAGAGATATATGCACACGGTAACCCGAATGTTGTTCGGAGTCCCGGATGAGATCCCGGATGTCACGAGGAGTTCCGAAATGGTCCGGAGGTAAAGAATTATATATGGGAAGTCCAGTTTCGGCCATCGGGAGAGTTTCGGGGGTCACCAGTAGTGTACCGGGACCACCGAAAGGGTCCCAGGGGTCCACCGGGTGGGGCCACCTTTCCCGGAGGGCCCCATGGGCCGTAGGGGGAGGGGAACCAGCCCATAGTGGGCTGGCACACCCCCTTGGGCCTCCCCCCTGCGCCTAGGGTTGGAAACCCTAGGGGTGGGGGCGCCCCACATGCCTTAGGGGGCAAGCCTCCCCCTGGCCGCCGCCCCCCTGGCCCCTATATATAGTGGGGGGAGGGAGGGCAGCCGCACCCTTGCTCCTGGCGCCTCC
>LR738709.1:613325951-613338074 GCA_902687465.1 Secale cereale | reverse complement strand
CCCCCCCCCCCCCGTTACACCTCTCCCTCCTCCCGCGGTGCTTGGCGAAGCCCTGCAGAATTTCCGGTGCATCCACCACCACACCGTCGTGCTGCTGGATCTCCATCAACCTCTCCTCCCCCCTTGCTGGATCAAGAAGGAGGATACGTCGCTGCACCGTACGTGTGTTGAACGCGGAGGTGTCGTCCGTTCGGCGCTGGGATCATCGGTGATTTGGATCACGACGAGTACGACTCCATTATCCACGTTCTCTTGAACGCTTCCGCTCGCGATCTACAAGGGTATGTAGATGCCCTCCTTTCCCCTCGTTGCTAGATGACTCCTTAGGTTGATCTTGGTGAAGTGTAGACAAATTTTTGAATTCTGCTACGTTCACCAACAGTGGCATCTGAGCTAGGTCTTTGCGTAGCATCTTGCACGAGTAGAACACAAAGCAATTCTGGGCGTAGATTTGTTCAATTCTCTTGCCGCTACTAGTCCAATCTTGATTCGGCGGCATCGCGGGATGAAGCGGCCCGGACCGACCTTACACGTACGCTTACGTGAGATAGGTTCCACCGACTGACATGCACTAGTTGCATATGGTGGCTAGCGGGTGTCTATCTCTCCCACTTTAGTCGGATCGGATTCGATGAAAAAGGTCCTTATGAAGGGTAAATAGAAATTGACATATCACGTTGTGGTTTTGGCGTAGGTAAGAAACGTTCTTGCTAGAAACCTATAGCAGCCACGTAAAACTTGCAACAACAATTAGAGGACGTCTAACTTGTTCTTGCAGCATGTGCTATGTGATGTGATATGGCCAAAAGATGTGATGAATGATATATGTGATGTATGAGATTGATCATGTTCTTGTAATAGGAATCACGACTTGCATGTCGATGAGAATGACAACCGGCAGGAGCCATAGGAGTTGTCTTATTTATTGTATGACATGCGTGCCACTGAATAACGCCATGTAATTACTTTACTTTATTGCTAAATGTTAGCCATAGTAGTAGAAGTAATGTTTGGCGAGACGACTTCATGAAGACACGATGATGGAGATCATGGTGTCATGCCGGTGACGATGATGATCATGGAGCCCCGAAGATGAAGATCAAAGGAGCAAAATGATATTGGCCATATCATGTCACTTTATTTGATTGCATGTGATGTTTATCATGTTATGCATCTTATTTGCTTAGAACGACGGTAGTAAATAAGATGATCTCTCACTAAAATTTCAAGAATTGTGTTCCCCCTAACTGTGCACCGTTGCTAAGGATCGTTGTACCGAAGCACGACGTGATGATCGGGTGTGATAGGCTCTAACGTTCGCATACAACGGGTGTAAGCCAGATTTACACACGTAATACACTTAGGGTTCACTTGACGAGCCGAGCATGTACAGACATGGCCTCGGAACACGGAAGACCGAAAGGTCGAACATGAGTCGTATAGAAGATACGATCAACATGAAGATGTTCACCGTTGATGACTAGTCCGTCTCACGTGATGATCGGACACGGCTTAGTCGATTCGGATCATGTTTCACTTAGATGACTAGAGAGATGTCTATCTAAATGGGAGTGCATTAAATTTGATTTGATGAACTTAATTGTCATGAACTTAGTCTAAATTCTTTACAATATATCTTGTAGATCAAATGGCTCACGCACCCTCAACTTCAACGCGTACCTAGAGAAATCCAAGCTGAAAGACGATGTTAGCAACTATACGGATTGGGTCCGTAACCTGAGGATCATCCTCATAGCTGCCAAGAAAACTTATGTCCTAGAAATACCGCTAGGTGACGCTCCCGCCCCGGCAAACCAAGATGTTATGAACGCTTGGCAGTCGTGTTGTGATGATTACTCCCTGGTTCAGTGCGGCATGCTCTACAGCTTAGAATCGGGGCTCCAAAAGCGTTTTAAGCACCATGGAGCATATGAGATGTTCCAAGAGCTAAAAATGGTTTTCCAATCTCATGCCCGAGTCGAGAGATATGATGTCTCCAACGCATTCTACAGTTGTAAGATGGAGGAAAATAGTTCTATCAGCGAGCACATACTCAAATTGTCTGGGTTGCACAATCACTTGTCTCAGTTGGGAATGAATCTCCCAGACGAAGCGGTCGTTGACAGAGTCCTTCAATCGCTCCCACCTAGCTACAAGAGCTTCGTGTTAAACTTGAATATGCAAGGGATGGAGAAGTCCATTCCCGAAGTGTATTCAATGCTGAAATCAGCGGAGGTGGAGATCAAGAAAGAGCATCAAGTGTTAATGGTGAATAAAACCACTAAGTTCAAGAAAGGCAAGGGTAAAAAGAACTTCAAGAAGGATGGCAAAGGAGTTGCCACGCCCGGTAAGCCAGTTGCCGGGAAGAAGCCAAAGAATGGACTCAAGCCTGAGACTGGGTGCTTTTATTGCAAGGGAACAGAATTATTGATGTGTACCTTACTTAGTAGATAAGAAGGCCGGTACTAGGTGGCTTCTCACCCCTCGTTGGTTACCCCAAGTGGAAGGTTTGAGATGCAGTGTAGCAGAAGTTTTCCCTTGGTAATACCAAGGATCGATTTCCCAGAGACTCCCAGTTTCAACAAGAAGGTGTCAACTGCTAACGGCGCCGGATATTAGCAATCAACGTGGACCTGCACACAGATACAAATAACTTTGCTCCCAACGAGTACAGAGAGGTTGTCAATCCCTCCGGCCTTGTAGTTTACAAAGGATCAAACGCAAGTGATAATAGTGATAGGTATAATTGCAATAGTAAGTAAATAGCGGAAAAGTAAATAGCGGATGTGATCAATGATGGTAATATGGACCGGAGTCTCATGATGTTCACTAGTGATGTCTCTCTCCCAAAAGACGATAAAACAGCTATGTGAGGTAAACGAATTACTGCTAGGCAATTGACAGGACCATGTGCGCAAACCAATGCTGACTACATTGCAAGAAAGGTTGAGGTTCAAAGCATGGGCGGTACGCCAAAGTAAGTAGACCGAAATCCATCAATATCTACTACTAATCATCCACCTTGAGATATCTATCCAGAACATCTCGCTGGTATTAAGTTGCGAGCCCCACCCATAGTGTAAACTCAAAGCAACAGACAACTACATTAAAAGAACTTTGCGTAAAGTAAACAATCCTTGCACCCGCGGGCACAAGCACCGTTGTTTTCCCTCTTGTGGCAACAGCACATCCCCTAGACTCATGTTTCTGTCACTCAAACTAGTCATCGAGGGGCATGAACCCACAATCGAGCATAACGTTCCCTCTTGGAGTCACTACCTACTACTTGGCCAAAGCAATAAATAACAACGGAGAACATGCAAGAATTACTTACGAACATAAATATAAAAGAGGTAGATCAAATATATTACTCAAACACAATCTGAACATAATCTCATAATCCATCGGATCCCAGCAAACTCATCATAGCAACAGCATAAGGATTACATATGTGCCTCGATCATGTAGGGCAGCTCACGAGGACTAATTAGTGAAGCACAAGAACGGGAGGAGAACATCACATAGCTACTGGTCATGGACTCATGGTCCAAGGGAGACTGCTCACAACTCATCCGGGAGGCGTCCATGGTGGTGGAGAAGCTCCCGGTGGTGATCATCCCCTCCGGCAGGGTGCCGGGAAGAGTTCTCCAGGTGCTCCCGATCTTGGAAGCGGCGGCGGCGGCGGAACAAAGATGGGATCGCGAAAAGAGTTCCTGTTTCGAGGGTTTCGGGAGACGCTTTAAATATATGCCAAAGGGGGGCATCGGAGAAGCCTCGGGGGGCCCAGGCGCCCCCCCCCCGGCGCGGCCCAGGGGGGGCGCCGCTAGGGCGCCTGGAGCCCTGGTGGCCCCCCCGGCTGTCCTTCGGGCGCACGGTAGGTTCTGGAACGCTGATTTTTTATATAATTTTTCTGGATTTTTCCTGGCAGTTCTCGTAACGTGAAAACCTGAAATACAAAAACAGCCGAAAACAGAAAGTGGCACTGGGGTGCACTGAGTTAATAGGTTAGTCCAAATATGATCAAAAGTGTATGGAAGTGTATAAATATCATAGCAATATCACCCAAAAGAGGCATGGAGCAAGCAGAAATTATAGATACGTTTTGGACGTATCAGCCGGCAACGTCAAAGGTATATATGATATACATGTTATTGATGTGTACCTTACCAGCGCTCGTAGTAGCTCCTGGGTATTTGATACCGGTGCAGTTGCTCACATTTGTAACTCAAAGCAGGAGCTACGGAATAATAAGAAACTGGCGAAGGACGAGGTGACGATGCGCGTCGGGAATGGTTCTAAGGTCGATGTGATCGCCGTCGGCACGCTACCTCTACATCTACCCTTGGGATTAGTTTTAAACCTTAATAATTGTTATTTAGTACCAGCTTTGAGCATGAACATTGTATCTGGATCTCGTTTAATGCGAGATGGCTACTCATTTAAATCCGAGGATAATGGTTGTTCTATTTATATGAGAGATATGTTTTATGGTCATGCCCCGCTGGTCAATGGTTTATTCTTGATGAATCTCGAACGTGATGTTACACATATTCATAGTGTGAATGCCAAAAGATGTAAAGTTGATAATGACAGTCCCACATACTTGTGGCATTGCCGCCTTGGTCATATCGGCGTCAAACGTATGAAGAAGCTCCATGCAGATGGACTTCTAGAGTCTCTTGATTATGAATCATTTGACATGTGCGAACCATGCCTCTTGGGCAAGATGACCAAGACTCCGTTCTCCGGAACAATGGAGCGAGCGACCAAGTTATTGGAAATCATACATACCGATGTGTGCGGTCCAATGAGTGTTGAAGCTCGCGGAGGCTATCGTTATGTTCTCACCCTCACAGATGACTTAAGTAGATATGGGTATATCTACTTAATGAAACATAAAACATATCTTGAAGTTAAGACCTCATCTTGAAGGTGGAGTAGGATCGTGGATTCTAGTCGACCATATCTTGAAGGTGGAGTTTCTGGCGCATGGTGGCTGGATCTCCTCGCCTTTTATGGACTCGCGTGAATTCCAAAGAACGGGAAGTGAATTTGACTCGAACCGCGTTCCCTTACACAAAGAGGAAAGAAACACATGTCGGAATCGGATAGCAATAATGCAATTTTTTCCTTCCAAAGAAAATAGAAAGAAACCAAAACCAAAACAAAATGGTTTAGATCTTCCCGGGGTGACAGGCATAAATACTTAATTACCAATACAGCGCAACTCGTATTTATTATCCTTCCTTTTGTATTTGGGTATAAGGTGCATTTTTGTCCGAATACTTTCCAAGAGATGCGGCTTTTCGTATTTTCATTTTTCTTCAGTGCAATCTTCGTCCTTTAACTCCTAAAAACAGGGTTTAGATCTTATAGCGGCATAGTTAAACTAGTTTCATGCATCAACACGTACACCTTTCACATAATGCTATGCGGCCAGCCAAAATGGTATAAGCGCGCGCCCGCGCCCGACCAAAACGGTGCGGGCTGAAATTTCCACATTCCATCCCAAACCCTAACACTAGATCTACAAGCGGTAACGGAGTGGCTTCAACTTAGCGATGACAGCGCGGCTAGACTAGGCTATGTATACACGGCATTGGTTTCTTGGAGCTGAAGGTGGTGACGGCCGAGAGCAACGAAGGTCAACAAACCATCTGTACTACACACATGGCGGTGATTTAAAAGTTTGACTTTGTCTCTATCATCATCATCGCGTGTAGCTCATGATCCTCGTACAGTTCCGTGTCCTAAGTACTTTTTGTGGTACTAGGATACAAGATTGGACCGAAAATAGTACCTTGCAATTCGTTTTCATTTCAAAGAGAAGTTTGCGTACGAAGGTGGGCTCTTGCTTAATGTTGGCGGATCTGCATCGGTTTTAGAGGTAGACCGAGACTTGGGTTCTCTTCCTGAGATTAAAGGTCACGTAAAGGATGATTGCCTTGGGCAAGAAGTAGTAAAATTGTACTCTATTGTAGCATGGGAATGTCTTCAACGATGGTGTGAGATTGTTGTTGAATGATAACATTTGTATGTTGATGTCCATCAGTATTGTTGAGGCATGTGTTGTTGTCGTGTATGTGAGACCATTGGTGTTCTAATCAAATATGAGAAGTTGGTAATCTCCTACCCCACATGGAAAATCGAGAACTTCAAAGCACATATGCAGGAAGAAATGTTTGCGTTTGTTAGCACTTATCGCATCAGGAAACCTAAGAAGACAAGGATGGGAGGTATTATGAAACAAAGGTGAAATATTCTAGCGTTCTTTTATTATCAAGATGTGTTGCTCAAAATTAATCTTAGCAATATAGTGGTAGTTAAGTTAAGACCTCATGAAGAAAAAAGCCTACTTTCATGAGGTTTTACATGTGCTTTGATGCATTGAAGAGATGTTTCACAGCAAGTTGTAGAAAATTCATTGGGCTAGATAGTTGTTATTTTTTCAAAGGTGCAACAAATGGAGAGTTATTGGACGCCATGGGGAAGAGATGCAAACAACCAATAGGAATTGTGTTAGTTGTTTTTCAAAGATAATGAGGTTGGGCATGTAGCCGATCGGGTGTTCATCTTAGACCAGCAAAAGGGCATTCTCAATGCAGTCATCAATTGGTCACCGTTGGCTGAACATAGGAATTTTACAAGGACATACTCCCTCTGTCCCAAAATTAGTGTCTCAGCTTTGTACTAACTTTAGTACAAAGTTGTACTAAAGTTGTGACACTTATTTTGGGACGGGGGGAGTACATGCCAACTGGAGGAAGACTTGCAAGAACAGGGAACTAGGTTAAAACTTGTAGCACTGAAGTATGTGAAGGTTCTAGGTAGAACAAGAAAAGAGAGAAAGATGGAAAGCAATGAGAAGCCAAAAGGAATAAATATGTCTTAAGTTGGTACAATGATCAAGTATAGGATATTCAAAGGAAACGGACACAATAAAATTTCTCATTAACAAATTAGGCCTCCTATTTTCATTTGGGTAACGGTCCAAGTCATGGCCAACCACATTCGGTTTCTCCTCAAAGGTAGGAAAAGTCTTTGTAAGTACATTTGCACTCTTCACTTCTTTGCACTCAATAATTACATTGGTAATTCAGATATCTTTTATGTAGGACTTGTGCAAGGATCACACCATAGCTCAGCTAGAATCACCAAAAGAAGAGGTTATATCCAACCACCATTACAGAAGAAGTGCGCAATTTCTAAGTATAGACCTTCAATTTCAACTATATTAACTTTCTTATTTTTACTTACATCATTACAAACTTTAAATTGTCACCTACCACCTTGTAGTCTTGCACTAGATCAAATAATATGTTGAAGTCAAGTGCTAAAGGAAAAGTTAACACAGTCCCAGCCTCACAGAAGTTGGCACGTCGATCATGAATATCACTACAAGAGGACTATTTCCAAAGCAAGTTCATCAGTTACTATCAATGTGACTACTAGCAATGCTAGTGCATCAGCTTGTGTCTTAGAACCATAAAAAAATTCAAAGAAGTTGAAGAAGATGCCACATATATGCTTTGAAGATAGCGTTATTTTATACATCCAATTATGGTGCTAGAAAATAAGTTGGTTTTGTTTTGGAGTGGTTAACAATTTGCTTTGAGACATTTGTTGTTCAATTTTGTATAAGACTTTATAAACTTGTTGTTGTTAATGTGGTTTAATGCAAATTTTGTGTCATTATGTTGTTGTGGGATTTAAGTTCATAATTATTGCTTCCATCCAGGGCCGGCCTTGGGCATGTGCAGCCGGTGCAATGGCACGGGGCCCCACGACAGTCAGGTGGGGCGGTTCTGGTAGATACTACATGCATACGGTGATGTAGAAATGTCACTAGCTTCTATAAACTAACCAGCCATTAAGGTAAAGCCTACGACACAACATGCAACCAAAGACCAAGTTTAGCCCCAAAAAAGTAATACATGGAGGCCATGTAGCCTGTACGTGGCGCAATACGTGGATAACTTAGCCCTTTTTATTTAGTTCATTGTCGTGGTCGTCAGCTACTCTGCTTCCCACAAACCCTGTAACTCAGACTCATATTTTTCATAATATCTATTTTTGCTGGTGTTTTCTTAATATCTCAACTCACAAAGCTTTTGCAAGTTCTCGGAGAAAGGAAACGACAATGCCAGGGACGATGATGCAACATTAGTTTGTGATTTTCTAAATGTTTTGGTGCAATTCATTGTTCAATTTGCAACGGTCGTGACCCATTTTATATGGAAGTCATGATGCCATGTTAATTCATATGCCATGACCAACACTGCTTCCATCTGATGTATTCCAAGTTCTCCATAGCCTCCAAGTTTTCATTACAATGACATGATGTGTTCCAAGTTTTTCATGTTATCATGTGGGTTCCAAGTTTTTATTACAATGATCTGATGTGTTGAAAGCAAACTATCTTATGTGTTCCAATTTTTTCATAGCTTCCAAGAACTCATTATAAGAAAATGTTACAGTAATTATTGCCTTGCAATTTGGTTTGGGTGGGGAGTATGGAAACATAAATTATTTTTTCCAAAAGATAGAATTTTATCATCATGTGTCATGTCCTCATGCCCAACAACAAAAAGTTTTTTTCATGGCAAACATAAACACATTGTTGAAGTAAGATCGGCCCTTCTCTTGCTGGTAATTTTTTGCCTTTAAATTTTTTAGATGAAGCTCTCTTAACTGAACTACATCTCATCAGTATGTTGCCTAGTCATGGCATCAATTATGAAACCCCTACGGGATCAAAACAATAACCGTATCATCAAAAGAACTCTGTGTTGCCACCCCCAGCAGAAAATCATGCACGACAAGGCATACATCCTCCTTTACCAACGATAGGTGTCATTGATAGAAGATCGCCAACGGCCTATCCGACCCTGGCGCTTTTTTTAGCCCCACATGAAACATTGCTTCCTCAATCTCTTCATCTGTCACAGCCTCCATGAGTTTTCTCTCTCCATCTCATCAGTTATGCAAGGCTCAATGTGATGCAGTATGCGCAGCTGAGCTTTTCGACATGAACATGTGCGTAGAAATCGGTAACCATATATGTCATTTCGTCGTCCATAGTGCACTGAGACCTGTCCGGTTTAAGCAATGCGCGTACCATATTCTTACGCTAGCAATGAGAAGCCATGTTCTGGAAATACAGCATATTTTGGTCTCCTCACTTTAGCTAATCGATCATCGAGCACTGACGATACATCACCTCTTCTCTCTCATAGATTTCATGCGAGCGACCCTACAAATCATGGACCTCCAGTCAGCACCCGGACACATTCGCTCGCTTTTAGTTAACTTCCTCAAGATCATGCTTCAGCGACTTTATTTGACGACGAATTGAACAAAATGCCCTTGTTGCGTGTGAAGCTCGCTAGTTTCTCACAGGTCGCCACTAGCCAATCTATTCATGCCCTTGCCTTGTTCCATTCCTTTGTGACCATCGTGTCAAAGAAATCATGCCGCAGCCACATTCTTCGAACCTGGAAATTTTGCTTCCCATATGTGCCCTATTCTTTTCAAAATGGAGGTACAAGATTTGCCTCATTGATTAATTAAGAAAAAACATAATTTCCCAATTAATTAACCTAAAACTAAATGAAAATCGATACATACAGACCACTTGCGGACTACTCACTAAGAAAGAAGCTCCATGACCCCACGGTCAACCCGACAAACATACATAACGAGCAACAACCATGATCCTTCGCACTTCTACGTCGCAAAGAAAATCCTAGTGAATCCAAATTAAAGACAACGAATACCACCAATTCCACTAAGACGAGCCAACAAGAGATGGTGGTCGAACAGACTGAGTATCATCCATTAAGCAGTCGTGAACACCTTACCAATGGTGCCACTCTTCTTGTCTATGCTCCTTAGAGCCTTCTTTACCTTCTTGATTTTGCCCAAAGAAGCCTCCTTCGCTAGGAGTCAAGAAGTTGCCTTTCCAGCCCAGGGCTAGCTTCCTTCAAGTAGACGAGCAAGACGCCAAGCTTTTTCGCAAAGACAATACCAACTCGCTCAATGGAGTCATCCAGCTCAACACAGAGCAGCTCAGTCTGCTCCACAAGGATGGGCTGCAACACCAAGTCAACCGGGGTTGCATCGCCATCTGATGCAGGCGGTGGGGTGGATGGTGGAGCAACATGTCACGGCGTCGTAGTCCGGTCGGTGCGGTGTTGTGCACGATAGAGACGCTCTTTGTAACCAGATTGGAGGCATCCCATGCATCGGAAAGGATCCCTGCACTCGCGAGTATGATGACCCTTGGAGAGGCACTGGAAGCAACGGTCTCTCAGTCTACCGGGGGAGCAGGCCGTGTGATGGATGGACGCGAATCCACGGAAGGGCACGGGGGAGCAGTTGGAAAGACACATACATAGCAAGTATAACAAGCGCAACATGGTCGGATTCCTCCGTGACCACATGCTTGACCGTAGTTAGGGCATAGTTAACTTCTCCCTTCGTCCCATAATATAAGATCATTTTTCAAGCTATAGCATATTGTGGGACGCTGGGAGTAATACTTAATCACATTGTTCTATGATATTATGAAGGAAAAGCACCTTCTGGTTGCACAACTAATGTAGACGTCAGGGCTGAAGTCACGGACATCGAGTGATATTTCTTGAGGACAAGCCTCATTAGTATCAATTTTGCTGCTCTTCGTTCGGTACCTTTTTTTCCTTTTCGAAGTTTCTTTTTCCGAAAAGAAGGTAAAAACCTTGGGCCTCTGCATCAATCGATGTATACAGCCATCTTTATTTGTTATTCAACAAAGGTCTAACAAAAAATACATTAAGCCACCCGAAGCCACCACTCACACCCAAAAAACTCGATAATATGGAGTGCTCTCACTCCTCTTATCTAAAATCGGTGTCGTCTCCGATCCATCCATATAACGTATCGGAACCAACAACAGGTGCAGCAGACCTAAAGCATACACCACATGCACACGTTTTAGACGCCGCTATCATCACCGGACCGCTGACCCATCTTCAGGACAGAGATCTACATCATCCTTGTTAGTCCGTCCATCTGTCGATGCCACCATGGCGCCCAACAGCGCCACCATCCCACGCTTGTGCATCCAGACGCGAAGATTCTGAAAGATTTGTCGTGCGTAGCACCTATCGACCAGACATCTCCACCGAAGCTTCGTGCAAGATGAAGCCGCTCCACCTCATGCCTCTGTCTTCCAGCACTGCTCCACAAATGATGCTCCCAAGAGAGAAACGACACCGCAGTACCGCTATCGTCTGATCCTAGGGTTTCCCCCAGAGCAGCACGAGTGGGTAAACAGTTGTTACAGGACGTTGCCTTCATCAAGGTAACATCACAAAATGCGACCCTCAAGTTCCCTCGGCTCGGTTTTCACCGGCAACTATGTCTTCCCGGCTCATAGCCGAGACTAGATGACGGATCTCGAGATCTTATCATCCAGCCTCAGGCTGACCACCTCCGGCGGAGGAGCTGGCCACCACCACCGGTTGCACCGGCCAGATCATATCTGACTGGAGGAGCCGCCGACAAGTCCACCAGGCCCTCCATGCCGCCGACTTACCACTATACGACAACGACTTTATTGTTCCATACTTCACTACATACTTATTATCATAAGGATAGACTATTTGCTTCATAAACTAGTCTATAAAAGTACTACTACGTATGTACGATATGTTTCACAATTTATATCATCATATTGTGCAAACACACACAATCCGAAACCGGCGCCAAGCAATAGAATCGAATTTTTTTGTGTTCATGTTCATTTCAAAATAGCAAAGAAACGCATTCCCAAAAAAGAATTAGGAAAGAAACGCTTGTTGGAAAGCACTTGGAAAGAAACGCCTATTTTGCTTTCAAAAAAAGAAAGAAACAATTGGCGGAAATTTAAAATTATACGAAATTGGAAAGAATAAATAAGCACCTATATTTGCTTTCAAAAAAAGAAAGAAACAATTGGGGGAAATTTAAAACTGCACGAAATTGGAAAGAATAAATAAGCACCTATTTTTTTCTTTCAAAAAAAGAAAGAAACAATCGGGGGAAATTTAAAACTGCATGAAATTGGAAAGAATAAAAAAGCGCCTATTTTTGCTTTCAAAA
>LR738709.1:613294721-613325694 GCA_902687465.1 Secale cereale | reverse complement strand
AAAAAAGCGCCTATTTTTCCTTTCAAAAAAAGAAAGAAACAATTGGGGAAATTTAAAACTGCACAAAATTGGAAAGAATAAAAAAGCGCCTATTTTTGCTTTCAAAAAAAAGAAAGAAACAATTGGGGGAAATTTAAGACTGCACGAAATTGGAAAGAATAAAAAAACGCCTATTTTGCTTTCAAAAACTTCCAAAAAAGAAAGAAACAATTGGAGGAAATTTAAAACTGCACGAAATTGGAAAGAATAAAAAAGCGCCTATTTTGCTTTCAAAAAAAGAAAGAAAGAAAGGGGGTATTCTAAAATTGCACGAAATGGGAAAGAAATTGAAAAAGAAAAAGAGGACGACGCCGTTGCCGGGGATCGAACCCGGGTCACCCGCGTGACAGGCGGGAATACTTACCACTATACTACAACGACCTTATTACTAATTCGATTCGTCAGACCTACAAGTCATAAGTCATATTCTTCCCACAAGACATTCAGTCAATGTGTTTGATGTTCTTGTTGTGCTCCTACCACCAGACCAGATTGCTCTCTTCCCCCTTCGTGCGCTGATCCTGGTGCGACCTATGATGAGGAACAAGCACACTTCAGCTCCGAATGCGACTCGACGCACGATCCGCTAGCTGCCTCATCAACCATAGCATCAGAGAAGAAGGTAAGTCCAGAGGCATTGATGTCTTGTATCGTACCGTTTTGAAACAAACCGACGATCATTACCAAGCTTTCTTCAAGGAAAAAAGAACCAGGACAAGCAGCATAGAGCACATGGCACCCTCCAAGCTTTGGTCGAGCTAAAGATCAACACTGACGAGGCGTTCTAACTGGATTTGTACGATAAAAGCATACTTTCCCACACCTCTAACATCATTTGAGATTCTAAATAGAAAGTCACTCTAGCGAGCAATCATATCAGAATTATATTTCAATTGTTTCATAACATTTGCACTGAACTGATCTTGCTTTCTAATATAATTCTCAAACTCATAAAGGCATTGGCTAGGGTGCATATTATGAGGATTATCATTATCATTGAATTTCATTAAAGACTTCACCTGTACCATCTTAGGCAGTGGTGGTGTATCAAGCCCATGTATTTCTTCATAGGAGGTAAATTTTTGACATCCTCAGCTTTAATACATTTTTCCTTCATAGATTTCTTTGCCTCTTGCATATATTTAGGACTGAGACATAATATACTCCTCTTATTCGGAGTGGACTTATGTGGTGGTTCGGGAAGAGTCCAATCATCATAATTTTTCAATATGTTATTCAATAATTCTTCAGCTTGCCCAATAATTTGTTCCCTGAAAACACAACCATCACAACTATCTAGGAAGTGAAGAAAATATGCCCTAGAGGCAATAATAAAGATGTTATTTGTATTTCCTTATATCATGATAAATGTCTTTATTCATGCTAGAATTGTATTAACCAGAAACTTAGTACATGTGTGAATACCTAGACAAAATAGTATGTCCCTAGTATGCCTCTACTAGACTAGCTCATTGATTAAAGATGGTTATGTTTCCTAGCCATAGACATGAGTTGTCATTTGATCAAAGAGATCACATCATTGGGAGAATGATGTGATGGACTAGACCCATCCGTTAGCTTAGCACTATGATCGTTTAGTTTTACTGCTATTGCTTTCTTCATGACTTATACATGTTCCTATGACTATGAGATTATGCAACTCCCGTATACCGGAGGAACACCTTGTGTGCTATCAAATGTCACAACGTAACTGGGTGATTACAAAGATGCTCTACAAGTGTCTCCGAAAGTGTTCGTGGTGTTGGCATAGATCAAGAATAGGATTTGTCACTCCGAGTGTCGGAGAGGTATCTCTGGGCCCTCTCGGTAATACACATCATAATAAGCCTTGCAAGCAAATGACTAATGATTTGGTCACGAGATGATGTATTACGGAACGAGTAAAGAGACTTGCCGATAATGAGATTGAACTAGGTATTGAGATACCAACGATTGAATCTCGGGCAAGTAACATACCGATGACAAAAGGAACAACGTATTGAGATACCGCACGCTTAACGTTTGATGATGATCGGTATTATGAGTTTATGAGTTTTGATGTACCGAAGGTAGTTTGGAGTCCCGGATGAGATCACGGACATGACGAGGAGTCTCAGAATGTCCGAGACATAAAGATTAATATATTGGACGACTATATTCGGACACCGGAAGTGTTCCCGGTGTTATCGGGTAAAACGGGAGTGCCGGAGGGGGTTACCGGAACACCCCCGAGGGAGTATGGGCTATAGTGGGCCAATGAGGGAAAGAGAGGGGCAGCCCATAGTGCTGGCCGCAACCCCCTAGGGTTCCTAGTTGGACTAGGAAAAGGGGGGAGGCGCCCCCTCTCCTTTCCTTCTCCTCTTCCCCTTTCCTTCCCTACTCCTAGTAGGAATAGGAAAAGGGGGTTCCTATTCCTACTAGGAGTAGGAATCCTACTCCCTTGGCGCGCCCTAGGCCCGGCCGCACCCTTGCTCCTTTATATACGGGGGTAGGGGGCACCCAAAGACACACAAGAAACATTGTTCTAGCCGTGTGGGGTGCCCCCCTCCACAGAAACACACCTCGGTCATACCGATGCAGTGCTTAGGTGAAGCCCTCCGCCGGTAGCTTCATCATCTCCGTCACCACGCCGTCGTGCTGACGAAACTCTCCCATGAAGCTCAACTGTATCAAGAGCTCGTGGGACGTCATCAAGATGAACGTGTGCTGAACACGGAGGTGCCGTACGTTCGGTGCTGGATCGGTTGGATCGCGAAGAAGTTCGACTACATCAACCGCGTCACTAGACGCTTCTGCTTTTGGTCTACGAGGGTACATAGACACACTCTCCCCTCTCATTGCTATGATTCTAGTAGATAGATCTTGCGTGATCGTAGGAAATTTTTTAAAATACTACGTTCCCCAATAGTGGCATCATGAGCCAGGTCTATGCGTAGATGATATGCACGAGTAGAACACAATGAGTTGTGGGCGATAGTTGTCATACTGCTTACCAGCATGTCATACTTAGGTTCGGCGGTATTGTGAGATGAAGCGGCCCGGACCGACATTACGTGTACGCTTACGCGAGACTGGTTTCACGGTTATGAGCAATTATTGCTTAAAGGTGACTGGCGGGTGTCTGTCTCTCTCACTTTAGCTGAATCCAGTGTGGCTACGCCCGGTCCTTGTGAAGGTTAAAACAGCACAAACTTGACGAAAAATCGTTGTGGTTTTGTATGCGTAGGTAAGAACGGTTCTTGCTAAGCCCGTAGCAGCTACGTAAAACTTGCAACAACGAAGTAGAGGACGTCTAACTTGTTTTTGCAGGGCATGTTCTGATGTGATATGGTCAAGACATGATGAGTTATATGTTATTGTATGAGATGATCATGTTTTGTAAAGTTATCGGCAACTGGCAGGAGCCATATGGTTGTTGCTTTATTGTATGAAATACAGTTGCCATGCAATTGCTTTACTTTATCACTAAGCGGTAGCGATAGTCGTGGAAGCAATAGTTGGCGAAACGACAACGATGCTACGATGGAGATCAAGGTGTCCCGCCGATGACGATGGTGATCATGACGGTGCCTTGGAGATGGAGATCAAAAGCACAAGATGATGATGGCCATATCATGTCACATATTTTGATTGCATGTGATGTTTATCTTATTATGCTTCTTATTTTGCTTAGAATGACGGTAGCATTATAAGATGATATCTCACTAAATTTCAAGGTATAAGTGTTTTCCCTGAGTATGCACCATTGCGAAAGTTCGTTGTGCGGAGACACCACATGATGATCGGGTGTGATAAGCTCTATGTTCACATACAACGGGTGTAAGCCAGTTTTGCACACGCAGAATACTCGGGTTAAATTTGACGAGCCTAGCATGTACAGACATGGCCTCGGAACCCTGGAGACCGAAAGGTCGAGCGTGAATCATATAGTAGATATGATCAACATAAGATGTTCACCATTGAAAGCTACTCCATCTCACATGATGATCGGACATGCTTTAGTTGATTTGGATCACGTGATCATTTAGATAACCAGAGGGATGTCTATCTAAGTGGGAGTTCTTTAAGTAATATGATTAATTGAACTTTAATTTATCATGAACTTAGTCCTGATAGTTTTTTGCATATCTATGTTGTTGTAGATCAATGGCCCGTGCTACCGGTCCTTTGAATTTTAATGCATTCCTAGAGAAAGCTAAGTTGAAAGATGATGGTAGCAATTACACGGACTGGGTCCGTACCTTGAGGATTATCCTCATTGCTGCACAGAAGAATTATGTCCATGAAGCACTGCTAGGTGACAAGCCCCCTCCCGCTAATGTAGACGCTTTGAACGTCTAGTAGACACGGTCTGATGACTACACGATAGTTCAGTATGCCATGCTTTACGGCTTAGAATCGAGACTTCAACGACATTTTGAACGTCATGGAGCATATGAGATGTTCTAGGAGTTGAAGTTGATATTTCAAGCAAATGCCCGGATTGAGAAATATGAGATTTCCAATAAGTTATACAGTTGTAAGATGGAGGAGAACAGTTCTATCAGTGAACACTTGCTCAGAATGTCTGGGTACTACAATCATATGACTCAACTTGGATGCAAAGTTGATGAGGATAGTGTTATTGATAGTGTTCTTCAATCACTGCCACCAAGCTATAAAGGCTTCGTGATGAACTATGACATGCAAGGGATGCATAAAACAATTCCCGAGCTCTTCGCTATGCTCAAGGCTGCGGAGGTAGAAATCAAAAAGGAGCATCAAGTGTTGATGGTTAACAAGACCACTAGTTTCAAGAAAAAGGGCAAGGGAAAGAAGGGGAACTTCAAGAAGAATAGCAAGACAGTTGCTACTCCCACGAAGAAACCCAAGTCTGGAGCCAAGACTGAAACTGAGTGCTTCTACTGCAAAGGGACTGGACACTGGAAGCGGAACTGCCCCAAGTATTTGGCGGATAAGAAGGATGGCAAGGTGAACAAAGGTATATGTGATATACATGTTATTGATGTGTACCTTCCTAATGCGCGTAGTAGTACCAGGGTATTTGATACCGGTTCGGTTGCTAATATTTGTAACTCGAAATAGGAACTACGGATTAAACGAAGATTTGCTAAGGACGAGGTGACGATGCGCGTGGGAAATGGTTCCAGAGTCGATGCGATCGCCGTCGGCACGCTACCTCTACATCTACCTTCGGGATTAGCTTTAGACCTGAATAATTGTTATTGGGTGCCAGCGTTAAGCATGAACATTATATCTGGATCTTGTTTATTGTGAGACGGTTATTCATTTAAATCTGAGAATAATGGTTGTTCTATTTATATGAGTAATATCTTTTATGGTCATGCACCCTTGAAGAGTGGTCTATTCTTGTTGGATCTCGATCGTAGTGATACACATATTCATAATATTGAAGCCAAAAGATGTAAGGTTAATAATGATAGTGCAACATATTTGTGGCACTGCCGTTTAGTTCATATTGTTGTAAAGCGCATGAAGAAACTCCATAGTGATGGACTTTTCGAATCACTTGATTATGAATCACTTGGTGCTTGTGAACCATGCCTCATGGGTGCTACCTCTTGAGCTTGTGTTGTATTCCCTCGAAGAGGAAAGGGAGATGCAGCACAGTAGCGTAAGTATTTCCCTCAGTTTTTTAGAACCAAGGTATCAATCCAGTAGGAGACCACGCGCGAGTCCCTCGCACCTGCACAAACAAATAAGAACTTCACAGCCAACGCGATAAGGGGTTGTCAATCCCTTTACGGTCACTTACGAAAGTGAGATCTGATAGAGATGATAGTTTATATTTTTGGTATTTTTGTTATAATAAAACAGCAAATAAAAGCGGTAAAGTAAAGTAGATGTAGATTGATATGTTGAGAATAGACCCGGGGGCCATAGTTTTCTCTAGTGGCTTCTCTCATGATAGCGATATTCAACGGCGGGTAAACAAATTACTGTCAAACAATTGATAGAAAAGCGAATAATTATGAGACTATCTAGGCATGATCATTGTATATAGGCATCACGTCCGAGATAAGTAGACCGACTCCTGCCAGCATCTACTACTATTACTCCACACATCGACCGCTATCCAGCATGCATCTAGTGTATTGAGTTCATACGAACAGAGTAACGCCTTAAGCAAGATGACATGATGTAGAGGGATAAACTCAAACAATATGGTGTAAACCCCATCTTTTTATCCTCGATGGCAACAATACAATACGTGCCTTGCTGCCCCTACTGTCACTGGGAAAGGACACCGCAAGATTGAACCCAAAGCCAAGGACTTCTCCCATTGCAAGAACTATAGATCTAGTAGGCCGAACCAAACCAATAATTCGAAGAGACTTGCAAGGATATTATGAGCACACATAAAAAGTTTAGAGAAGAATTAAATATCTTTCATAGATAACCTTGATCATAAACTCACAATTCATCGGATCTCGACAAACACACCGCAAAAAGAGATTACATCAAATAGATCTCCTCGAAGACCGAGGAGAACTTTGTATTGAGATCCAGAGAGAGAAGAAGCCATCTAGATACTAGCTATGGACCCGAAGGTCTGTGGTAAACTACTCACAACTCATGGTGAGGGCGATGATGATGATGATGAAGGCCTCTGTGATGGATCCCCTTCCTGTGGAGCTCCGGAACAGGCTCCAAGATGGGATCTCCACGGGAACAGAAGCTACGACGGTGGAATTAGGGTTTTCTCTCTGCGTATGGAGTTTCTGGGGTACGTGGATATATATTGGAAGAAGGAGGGCACCAGGGGCCACACGAGGAAGCCTCGAGGCAGGGGGGCGCGCCTTGGGAAGGGGCGCCCCCCCACCCTCGAGGGCAGCCCCTCTGTCCCCTAACTTGGCCCTAAAGTTTCCCATGCGTGATTTTCTCCAAAAATATCTCTCGCGAAGGTTTCATTCCGTTTGGACTCCGTTTGATATTCTTTTTCTACAAAACCCTGAAATAGGCAAAAAAACAGCAATCTGGACTGGGCCTTTGGGTTAGTAGGTTAGTCCCAAAAATGATATAAAAGTGAATGATAAATCCCATTAAATATCCAAGACTTCATAAATAATAGCATGGAACAATAAAAAATTATAGATACGTTGGAGACGTATCAAGCATCCCCAAGCTTAATTCATGCTCGTCCTCGAGTAGGTAAATGATAAAGAAAGAATTTTTTATGTGGAATGCTAACCAATATAATGTTTCAATGTAATTCTCTTAATTGTGGCATGAATGTTCAGATCTGAAAGATTCAAGATAAAAGTCTATATTGACATAAGAAATAACAATACTTCAAGCAATACTAACAAAGCAATCATGTCTTCTCAAAATACTATGGCTAAAGAAAGTTATCCCTACAAAATCATATAGTCTGGCTATGCTCCCTCTTCATCACACAAAATATTCATATCATGCACAACCCTGATTTCAGCCAAGCATTTGTTTTCATACTCTATCTTTTCAAACCTTTCAACTTTCACGCAATACATGAGCATGAGCCATGGATATAGCACTATGGGTGGAATAGAGGTAGTTGTGGAGAAGACAAAAAGGTGGGAGATAGTCTCACATCGACTAGGCGTATCAACGGGCTATGGAGATGCCCATCAATAGATATCAATGTGAGTGAGTAGGGATTGCCATGCAATGGATGCACTAGAGATAAATATGAATGAAAGCTCAACAAAAGAAACTAGTGGGTGTGCATCCAACTTGCTTGCTCACGAAGACCTAGGGCATTTGAGGAAGCCCACCGTTGGAATATACAAGCCAAGTTCTATAATGAAAAATTCCCACTAGCATATGAAAGTGACTAAACATGAGACTCTCTACAATGAAGAACATGGTGCTACTTTGAAGCACAAGTGTGGAAAAAGATAGTAGCAATTGTCCCTTTTTTCTTTTCTCTCTTTTTTTTGGGCCTTTTTTTTTTCTTTTTGGCCTTTCTTTTTTTTTCCTTTTTTTTGCGGAGGGGCTTTATAGATTAATCCTTTCCTCCCATGGGACAATGCTCTAATAGTGATGATCATCACACTTTTATTACAACACGAAATTACAACTCGATACTACAACAACAAAGTATGACTGTATATGAATGCCTCCGGCGGTGTACCGGTATGTGCACTGAAACAAGAGTGACATGTATGAAAAGTTATGCATGGTGGCTTTGCCACAAATATGATGTCAACTACATGATCATGCATGGCAATATGACAATATTGTTGGGGAACATAGTATTTTAAAATTTTCCTACGATCACGCAAGGTCTATCTACCAGATGCATAGCAACGAGAGGAAGAGTGTGTCTACGTACCCTCGTAGACCGGAAGCGGAAGCGTCAAGTGACGCGGTTGATGTAGTCGAACTTCTTCGCGATTCAACCGATCAAGCACCGAACGTACGGCACCTCCGCGTTCAGCACACGTTCAGCTTGATGACGTCCCACGAGCTCTTGATCCAGTTGAGCTTCACGGGAGAGTTTCGTCAGCACGACGGCGTGGTGACGGATATGATGTATTCACCGGCGCAGGGCTTCGCCTAAGCACCGCGACGGTATGACCGAGGTGTGTTTCTGTGGAGGGGGGCACCGCACACGGCTGGAACAATTCAACTTGTGTGTCTTTGGGTGCCCCCCTGCCCCCGTATATAAAGGAGCAAGAGGGGAGGGCCGGCCGGCCTCCTATGGTGCGGCTAGGGCAATCCTACTAGGAATAGGATTGCAATCCTATTCCTAGTAGGAGTCCACCAAGAAGGAAGAGAGGGAAAGGAAAAGAGGGAGAGGTGGCGCCCCCCAATCCTAGTCCAACTAGGATCCCTAGGTGGGGCGCCGGCCAGCCTCTATGGGCTGCCTCTCTCCTTTCCTCAAGGCCCACTATGGACCATCCCCCCTCGTAGGGGGTTCCGGTAACCCCCTCCGGCAATCTAGTTAAATCCGAAACTTTTCCGGAACACTTCCGGTGTCCGAATATAGTCGTCCAATATATCAATCTTTATGTCTCGGACATTCCGAGACTCCTCGTCATGTCCGTGATCTCATCCGGGACTCCGAACTACCTTCGGTACATCAAAACTCATAAACTCATAATACCGATCGTCATCAAACGTTAAGCGTGCGGACCCTACGGGTTCGAGAACTATGTAGACATGACCGAGACTCATCTCCGGTCAATAACCAATAGCGGAACCTGGATGTTCATATTGGCTCCTACATATTCTACGAAGATCTTTTATCGGTCAAAACCGCATAACAACATACGTTGTTCCTTTTGTCATCGGTATGTTACTTGCCCGAGATTCGATCGTCGGTATCTCCATACCTAGTTCAATCTCGTTACCGGCAAGTCTCTCTACTCGTTCCATAACACATCATCTCGTGACTAACTCATTAGTCTTTTGCTTGCAAGGCTTATTGTGATGTGTGTTACCGAGAGGGCCCAGAGATACCTCTCCGACACTCGGAGTGACAAATCCTAATCTTGATCTATGCCAACACCACGAATACTTTCGGAGACACCTGTAGAGCATCTTTATGATCACCCAGTTACGTTGTGACGTTTGATAGCACACAAGGTGTTCCTACGGTATTCGGGAGTTGCATAATCTCATAGTCATAGGAACATGTATAAGTCAAGAAGAAAGCAATAGCAGTAAAACTAAACGATCATAGTGCTATGCTAACGGATGGGTCTTGTCCATCACATCATTCTCCAAATGATGTGGTCCCGTTGATCAAATGACAACTCATGTCTATGGCTAGGAAACATAACCATCTTTGATCAATGAGCTAGTCTAGTAGAGGCATACTAGGGACATACTGTTTTGTCTATGTATCCACACATGTACTAAGTTTCCGGTTAATACAATTCTAGCATGACTAAAAGACATTTATCATGATATAAGGAAATACAAATAACATCTTTATTATTGCCTCTAGGGCATATTTCCTTCAGTCTCCCACTTGAACTAGAGTCAATAATCTAGATTACAAAGTGATGATCCTTACACCCATGGAGTCCTGGTGCTGATTATGTTTTGCCCGTGGAAGAGGCTTAGTCAACGGGTCTGCAACATTCAGATCCGTATGTATTTTGCAAATCTCTATGTCTCCCTCCTTGACTAGATCGCGGATGGAATTGAAGCGTCTTTTGATGTGCTTTGTTCTCTTGTGAAACCTGGATTCCTTCGCCAAGGCTATTGCTCCAGTGTTGTCACAAAAGATTTTCATTGGACCCGATGCACTAGGTATTACACCTAGATCGGATATGAACTCCTTCATCCAGACTCCTTCATTTGCTGCTTCAGAAGCAGCTATGTATTCCGCTTCACACGTAGATCCCGCCACGACGCTCTGCTTGGAACTACTCCAACTGACAGCTCCACCGTTCAATAAAAATACATATCCGGTTTGTGACTTAGAGTCATCCGGATCAGTGTCAAAGCTTGAGTCGACGTAACCGTTTACGACGAGCTCTTTGTCACCTCCATACACGAGAAACATATCCTTTGTCCTTTTCAGATACTTCAGGATGTTCTTGACCGCTGTCCAGTGATCCACTCCTGGATTACTTTGGTACCTCCCTGCTAGACTTATAGCAAGGCACACATCAGGTCTGGTACACAGCATTGCATACATGATAGATCCTATTGCTGAGGCATAGGGAATGACTTTCATTTTCTCTCTATCTTCTGCAGTGGTCGGGCATTGAGTCTTACCCAACTTCACACCTTGTAACACATGCAAGAACCCTTTCTTTGACTGATCCATTTTGAAATTCTTCAAAACTTTATCAAGGTATGTGCTTTGTGAAAGTATAATTAAGCGTCTCGATCTATCTCTATAGATCTTAATGCCTAATATGTAAGCAGCTTCACCGAGGTCTTTCATTGAAAAATTCTTATTCAAGTATCCTTTTATGCTATCCAGAAATTATATATCATTTCCAATCAACAATATGTCATCCACATATAATATCAGAATTGCTATAGAGCTCCCACTCAATTACTTGTAAATACAGGCTTCTCCAAAAGTCTGTATAAAACCATATGCTTTGATCACCTCATCAAAGCGTATATTCCAACTCCGAGATGCTTGCACCAGTCCATAGATGGATCGCTGGAGCTTGCATACTTTGTTAGCACCTTTTGGATCGACAAAACCTTCTGGTTGCATCATATACAACTCTTCTTTGAGATATCCATTTAGGAATGCATTTTTGACATCCATTTGCCAGATTTCATAATCATAAAATGCGACAATTGCTAACATGATTCGAACAGACTTAAGCATCGCTACGGGTGAGAAAGTCTCATTTTAGTCAACTCCTTGAACTTGTCGAAATCCTTTCGCAACAAGTCGAGCTTTGTAAACAGTAACATTACCGTCTGCGTCGGTCTTCCTCTTGAAGATCCATTTATTTTCGATGGCCTGCCGATCATCGGGCAAGTCAACCAAAGTCCACACTTTGTTCTCATACATGGATCCCATCTCAGATTTCATGGCCTCAAGCCATTTTGCGGAATCTGGGCTCATCATCGCTTCCTCATAGTTCGCAGGTTCATCATGGTCTAGTAACATGATTTCCAGAACTGGGTTGTCGTACCACTCTGGTGCGGAACGTACTCTGGTTGATCTACGACGTTCAGCAGAAACTTGATCCGAAGTTTCATGATCATCATCATTAACTTCCTCACTGATTGGTGTAGGAATCACTGGAACAATTTTCTGTGATGTACTACTTTCCAATCCGGGAGAAGGTACAATTACCTCATCAAGTTCTACTTTCCTCCCACTCACTTCTTTCGAGAGAAACTCCTTCTCTAGAAAGGATCCATTCTTAGCAACGAATATCTTGCCTTCGGATCAGTGATAGAAGGTGTACCCAACAGTCTCTTTTGGGTATCCTATGAAGACACATTTCTCCGACTTGGGTTCGAGCTTATCAGGTTGAAGTTTTTTCACATAAGCATCGCAGCCCCAAAATTTAAGAAATGACAACTTTGGTTTCTTGCCAAACCATAGTTCATAAGGTGTCGTATCAACGGATTTAGATGGTGCCCTATTTAACGTGAATGCAGCTGTCTCTAAAGCATAACCCCAAAACAATAGTGGTAAATCGGTAAGAGACATCATAGATCGTACCATATCCAATAAAGTACGGTTACGACGTTCGGACACACCATTACGCTGTGGTGTTCCGGGTGGCGTGAGTTGTGAACTATTCCACATTGTTTCAAATGAAGACCAAACTCGTAACTCAAATATTCTCCTCCACGATCAGATCGTAGAAACTTTATTTTCTTGTTACGATGATTCTCTACTTCACTCTGAAATTCTTTGAACTTTTCAAATGTTTCAGACTTGTGCTTCATTAAGTAGATATACCCATATCTGCTCAAATCATCAGTGAAGGTCAGAAAATAACGATACCCGCCGCGAGCTTCAACACTCATTGGCCCACATACATCAGTATTTATGATTTCCAACAAATCTGTTGCTCGCTCCATAGTTCCGGAGAACGGAGTTTTAGTCATCTTGCCCATGCGTCATGGTTCACAAGCACCAAGTGATTCATAATCAAGTGATTCCAAAAGTCCATCACTATGGAGTTTCTTCATGCGTTTTACACCAATATGACCTAAACGGCAGTGCCACAAATAAGTTGCACTATCATTATTAACCTTGCATCTTTTGGTTTCAATATTATGAATATGTGTATCACTACAATCGAGATCCAATAAGAACAGACCACTCTTCAAGGGTGCATGACCATAAAAGATATTATTCATAAAAATAGAACAACCATTATTCTCTGATTTAAATGAATAACCGTCTCGCAACAAACAAGATCCAGATATAATGTTCATGCTCAACGCTGGCACCAAATAACAATTATTTAGGTCTAAAACTAATCCCGAAGGTAGATGTAGAGGTAGCGTGCCGACGGCGATCACATCGACTTTGGAACCGTTTCCCACGCGCATCGTCACCTCGTCCTTAGCCAATCTTCGTTTAATCCGTAATCCCTGTTTCGAGTTACAAATATTAGCAACCGAACCGGTATCAAATACCCTGGTACTACTACGAGCATTAGTAAGGTACACATCAATAACATGTATATCACATATACCTTTGTTCACCTTGCCATCCTTCTTATCCGCCAAATACTTGGGGCAGTTCCGCTTCCAGTGTCCATCCCCCTTGCAGTAGAAGCACTCAGTTTCAGGCTTGGCTCCAGACTTGGATTTCTTCGTGGAAGTAGCAACTGTCTTGCTATTCTTCTTGAAGTTCCCCTTCTTTCCCTTGCCCTTTTTCTTGAAACTAGTGGTCTTGTTAACCATCAACACTTGATGCTCCTTTTTGATTTCTACCTCCGCAGCCTTGAGCATAGCGAAGAGCTCGGGAATTGTCTTTTTGCATCCCTTGCATATTATAGTTCATCACGAAGCTTTTATAGCTTGGTGGCAGTGATTGAAGAACTCTATCAATAACACTATCCTCGTCAACTTTGCAACCAAGTTGAGTCATATGATTGTAGTACCCAGACATTCTGAGCAAGTGTTCACTGATAGAACTATTCTCCTCCATCTTGCAGCTGTAGAACTTATTGGAAATCTCATATTTCTCAATCCGGGCATTTGCTTGAAATATTAACTTCAACTCCTGGAACATCTCATATGGTCCATGACGTTCAAAACGTCGTTGAAGTCCCGGTTCTAAGCCGTAAAGCATGGCACACTGAACTATCGTGTAGTCATCAGACCGCGATTGCCAGACGTTCAAAGCGTCCACATTAGCAAGAGGGGGCTTGTCACCTAGCGGTGCTTCAAGGACATAATTCTTCTGTGCAGCAATGAGGATAATCCTCAGGTTACGAACCCAGTCCGTGTATTTGCTACCATCATCTTTCAACTTAGCTTTCTCTAGGGATGCATGAAAATTCAAAGGAACGGTAGCACGGGCCATTGATCTACAACAACATAGATATGCAAAAACTATCAGGACTAAGTTCATGATAAGTTAAAGTTCAATTTAATCATATTAAGGAACTCCCACTTAGATAGACATCCCTCCGGTCATCTAAATGATCACGTGATCCAAATTAACTAAACCATGTCCGATCATGACGTGAGATGGAGTAGTTTCAATGGTGAACATCTTATGTTGATCATATCTACTATATGATTCACGTTCGACCTTTCGGTCTCCAGTGTTCCGAGGCCATATCTGCATATGCTAGGCTCGTCAAGTTTAACCCGAGTATTCTGCGTGTGCAAAACTGGCTTACACCCGTTGTATTTGAACGTAGAGCTTATCACACCCGATCATCACGTGGTGTCTCGGCACGACGAACTTTCGCAACGGTGCATACTCAGGGAGAACACTTATACCTTGAAATTTAGTAAGGGATCATCTTATAATGCTACCGTCGTTCTAAGCAGAATAAGAAGCATAATAAGATAAACATCACATGCAATCAAAATATGTGACATGATATGGCCATCATCATCTTGTGCTTTTGATCTCCATCTCCAAAGCACCGTCATGATCACCTTCGTCACCGGCGCGACACCTTGATCTCCATCGTAGCATCGTTGTCGTCTCGCCAACTATTGCTTCTACGACTATCGCTACCGCTTAGTGATAAAGTAAAGCAATTACATGGCGATTGCATTTCATACAATAAAGCGACAACCATATGGCTCCTGCCAGTTGCCGATAACTTTACAAAACATGATCATCTCATACAAAACCGTATAACTCATCAAGTCTTGACCATATCACATCACAACATGCCCTGCAAAAACAAGTTAGACGTCCTCTACTTTGTTGTTGCATGTTTTACGTGGCTGCTACGGGCTTAGCAAGAACCGTTCTTACCTACGCATACAAAACCACAACGATGTTTCGTCAAGTGAGAGAGACAGACACAAGGACCGGGCGTAGCCACACTTGATTCAGCTAAAGTGAGAGAGACAGACACCCGCCAGTCACCTTTAAGCAACGAGTGCTCGTAACGGTGAAACCAGTCTCGCGTAAGCGTACGCGTAATGTCGGTCCGGGCCGCTTCATCTCACAATACCGCCGAAGCAAAGTATGACATGCTGGTAAGCAGTATGACTAGTATCGCCCACAACTCATTGTGTTCTACTCGTGCATATCATCTACGCATAGACCTGGCTCATGATGCCACTGTTGGGGAACGTAGTATTTTAAAATTTTCCTACGATCACGCAAGATCTATCTACCAGATGTATAGCAACGAGAGGGAAGAGTGTGTCTACGTACCCTCGTAGACCGGAAGCGGAAGCGTCAAGTGACGCGGTTGATGTAGTCGAACTTCTTCGCGATTCAACCGATCAAGCACCGAACGTACGGCACCTCCGCGTTCAGCACACGTTCAGCTTGATGACGTCCCACGAGCTCTTGATCCAGTTGAGCTTCACGGGAGAGTTTCGTCAGCACGACGGCGTGGTGACGGATATGATGTATTTACCGGCGCAGGGCTTCGCCTAAGCACCGCGACGGTATGACCGAGGTGTGTTTCTGTGGAGGGGGGCACCGCACACGGCTGGAACAATTCAACTTGTGTGTCTTTGGGTGCCCCCCTGCCCCCGTATATAAAGGAGCAAGGGGGGAGGCTGGCCGGCCCCTCTATGGTGCGGCTAGGGTGCAATCCTACTAGGAATAGGATTGCAATCCTATTCCTAGTAGGAACTACCAAAGAAGGAAGAGAGGGAAAGGAAAAAGGAGGGAGAGGTGGCGCCCCCCAATCCTAGTCCAACTAGGATCCCTAGGTGGGGCGCCGGCCAGCTCCTATGGGCTGCCTCTCTCTTTTCCTTAAGGCCCACTATGGACCATCCCCCCTCGTAGGGGGTTCCGGTAACCCCCTCCGGCAATCCCGTTAAATCCGAAACTTTTCCGGAACACTTCCGGTGTCCGAATATAGTCGTCCAATATATCAATCTTTATGTCTCGGACATTCCGAGACTCCTCGTCATGTCCGTGATCTCATCCGGGACTCCGAACTACCTTCGTTACATCAAAACTCATAAACTCATAATACCGATCGTCATCAAACGTTAAGCGTGCGGACCCTACGGGTTCGAGAACTATGTAGACATGACCGAGACTCATCTCCGGTCAATAACCAATAGCGGAACCTGGATGTTCATATTGGCTCCTACATATTCTACGAAGATCTTTTATCGGTCAAAACCGCATAACAACATACGTTGTTCCTTTTGTCAACGGTATGTTACTTGCCCGAGATTCGATCGTCGGTATCTCTATACCTAGTTCAATCTCGTTACCGGCAAGTCTCTTTACTCGTTCCGTAACACATCATCTCGTGACTAACTCATTAGTCTTTTTGCTTGCAAGGCTTATTGTGATGTGTGTTACCGAGAGGGCCCAGAGATACCTCTCCGACACTCGGAGTGACAAATCCTAATCTTGATCTATGCCAACACCATGAATACTTTCGGAGACACCTGTAGAGCATCTTTATGATCACCCAGTTACGTTGTGACGTTTGATAGCACACAAGGTGTTCCTACGGTATTCGGGAGTTGCATAATCTCATAGTCATAGGAACATGTATAAGTCATGAAGAAAGCAATAGCAGTAAAACTAAACGATCATAGTGCTATGCTAACGGATGGGTCTTGTCCATCACATCATTCTCCTAATGATGTGATCCCGTTGATCAAATGACAACTCATGTCTATGGCTAGGAAACATAAGCATCTTTGATCAATGAGCTAGTCTAGTAGAGGCATACTAGGGACATACTGTTTTGTCTATGTATCCACACATGTACTAAGTTTCCGGTTAATACAATTCTAGCATGAATAAAAGACATTTATCATGATATAAGGAAATACAAATAACATCTTTATTATTGCCTCTAGGGCATATTTCCTTCAAATATGATGCATGTCATATAAGCGGAACGGTGGATAGTTGCATGGCAATATATCTTGGAATGGCTATGGAAATTCCATGATAGGTAGGTATGGTGGCTGTTTTGAGGAACAATATGGTGGCTGTTTTGAGGAAGGATATATAGTGGGTTTATGGTACCGGCGAAATTTGCGCGGTACAAGAGAAGCTAGCAATGGTGGAAGGGTGAGAGTGCGTATAATCCATGGACTCAACATTAGTCATAAGAACTCATATACTTATTGCAAAAATCTACGAGTCATCAAAACAAAGCAATAAACGCATGCTCCTAGAGGGGAGGTTGGTAGGAGTTAACCATCGCGCGCCCCCGACCTCCACACAAAGGTTGGCACTTTACAAATACCTCATGCTCTAACTTCGTCACGTAGCGGTTCACCATACATGCATGATACGGGAATCACTAACCTTAACACAAGTATTTCTCAATTTCATAATAACTCCACTAGCATGAATCTAATATCACTGTCCTCATGTCTCAAAAGAATTATCAAGCATCCAACATCTCTTTCTATTCAATGCACTTGGTGTGAATTTTTTTACTACATTGACATTGGATGTTTATCATGTGAAGACTAGTTTCTTTAGCCTAAACACATTACCATTCAGTTATAATATACTCTAAAATAGATATAAGTGAAGCATGAGATTTCAACAATTTCTTCAAAATATTATCACCACCATGCTCTAAAAGATATAAGTGAAGCACTAGCGCAAAAACTATTCAACTCAAAAGATATAAGTGAAGCACATAGAGTGTTCTAAAAATTTCTAGGCCATATTTAACTCTACCAAATAGGTGTGCCCAGCAAGGATGATTGTGGCAAACTAACAAGCAAAGACTCAAATTTTACAAGACGCTTCAAGCAAAACAAATATCATGTTGCGAATAAAAATATAGCTCCAAGTATAGTTACCGATGGATGAAGACGAAAGAGGGGATGCCTTCCCGGGGCATCCCCAAGCTTAGGCTTTTGATTATCTTGAATTTAATTGGTGTGCCATGGGAATCCCCAAGCTTAGGCCTTTGCTACTCCTGTTGGGGAACGTTGCATGGGAAACAAAAAATTTTCCTACGTTCACCAAGATCAATCTAGGAGATGCTACTACGAGAGGAGAGTTGGATCCACGTACCCTTGTAGATCGCTAAGCGGAAGCGTTAAGAACACGGTTGATGGAGTCGTACTCACCGCGATTCAGATCGCCGAAGATCCTAGCACCGAAGCAACGGTGCCTCCGCGTTCTTCACACGTACGGCTCGGGGACGTCTCCTCCTTCTTGATCCAGCAAGGGGTGGAGGAGAGGTTGATGGAGAGACCGGCAGCACGACGGCGTGGTGGTGATGGTGGAGGAGGATTCCAGCAGGGCTTCGCCTAAGCACCGCGGGAAGACGAATATGTTGTGGGAGAGGAAGGGCAGCACCGAGGCACAAACGTGTGTTGGCTGCCCTCCCTCTGCCCCTCTATATATAGGGGGAATAGATGAGAGGGGGGCGCCCTAGGGTTTCCCCTAGGGGGGGCCGGCGGCCAGGGCAGTGGGGGGGCGGCGGCCAAGGGCTGCGCAGGCCCTAGGGTTTCCCCCCCTAGGTGCCTTGCCCCCCAAGCCAGGGGGTGCGGCTGCCCTAGGAGGGGCCAGCCCCCCATGCGCCATAGGAGAGGGCCCAGGGGGGGCGCACAGCCCTATGAGGGCTGTGGTGTCCCCCCTTTGTGGCCCATTAGGCCCAGAACCACTTCCGGGACCCCCGAAACCCTTTTCGGTAATCCGCCGATTTCCCGATGCTCCCCGGAACACTTCCGGAATCCGAAACCTTTCATCCTATATATCAATCTTCGTCCCCGGACCATTCCGGAGACCCTCGTCACGTCCGAGATCTCATCCGGGACTCCGAACAACCTTCGGTAACCATGCACTGTTCTCACTAACAACCCTAGCGTCACCGAACCTTAAGTGTGTAGACCCTGCGGGTTCGGAAACCATGTAGACATGACCGAGACACTCCCAGGTCAATAACCAATAGCGGGATCTGGATACCCATATTGGTTCCCACATGTTTCTCGATGATCTCATCGGATGAACCACGATGTCAAGGATTCAGGCAATCCTGTATACAGTTCCCTTTGTCTCGTCGGTATGTTACTTGCCCGAGATTCGATCGTCGGTATCTCTATACCTAGTTCAATCTCGTTACCGGCAAGTCTCTTTACTCGTTACCGTAATACATAATCCCGTGACCAACTACTTAGTCACTTTGAGCTCATTGAGATGACGTATTACCGAGTGGGCCCGGAGATACCTCTCCGTCACACGGAGTGACAAATCCCAGTCTCGATCCATGTCAACTCAACAGACACCCTCGGAGATACCTGTAGAGTACCTTTATAGTCACCCAGTTACGTTGTGACGTTTGGCACACACAAAGCACTCCTATGGTGTCAGTGAGTTACATGACCTCATGGTCATAGGAACTTATACTTGACATGCAGAAAACTATAGCGATAACTGACACGATCAAAAGCTATGTTTAACGTTTGGGTCTTATCCATCACATCATTCTCCTAATGATGTGATCCCGTTATCAAATGACAACTCATGTCTATGACCTGGAAACCGCGGTCATCTTTGATCAACGAGCTAGTCCTGTAGAGGCTCACTAGGGACACAAAGTCTGTCTATTCATCCACACATGTATTTGAGTTTCCAATCAATACAGTTATAGCATGGATAATAAACGATTATCATGAACAAGGAAATATAATAATAACTCTTTTATTATTGCCTCTAGGGCATATTTCCAACAGTCTCCCACTTGCACTAGAGTCAATAATCTAGCATTACAAGGTAATGAATCTAACACCCATAGAGTCTTGGTGTTGATCATGCTTAGCCCGTGGAAGAGGCTTAGTCAACGGATCTGCAACATTCAAATCCGTGTGTACTTTGCAAATACTTATGTCCTCCTCCTTGACCGAATTGCGGATGGAATTGAAGCGTCGCTTTATGTGTCTGGTCCTCTTGTGAAACCTTGGTTCCTTGGCTAGAGCAATGGCACCAGTGTTGTCACAGAACAGAGTCATTGGGTTCAGTGCACTAGGCACAACTCCAAGATCTGTCATGAACTCCTTCATCCAGACACCTTCCTTTGCCGCCTCCGAGGCAGCTATATACTCCGCTTCACATGTAGAATCAGCTACCACGCTCTGCTTGGAACTGCACCAGCTTACCGCTCCCCCGTTGAGAATATATACGTATCCGGTTTGAGACTTAGAGTCATCCGGATCAGTGTCAAAGCTTGCATCGACGTAACCCTTTACGACGAGCTCTTGATCACCTCCATAAACGAGAAACATCTCCTTAGTCCTTTTCAGGTACTTTAGGATATTCTTGACCGCTGTCCAGTGATCCATACCAGGATTACTTTGAAACCTTCCGGCCATACTTATGGCAAGGCTGACATCTGGTCTTGTGCACAGCATTGCATACATGATAGAGCCTATGCCTGAAGCATAGGGGACGACACTCATCTTTTCTCTATCTTCCGCAGTCACTGGGCATTGAGTCTTACTCAACTTTGTACCTTGCAATACCGGCAAGAACCCCTTCTTGGATTGATCCATTTTGAACTTCTTCAAAACTTTATCAAGGTATGTACTTTGTGAAAGTCCTATCAAGCGTCTTGATCTATCTCTATAGATCTTGATGCCCAATATGAAAGCAGCTTCACCGAGATCCTTCATCGAAAAACTCTTGTTCAAATACCCCTTCACGCTATCCAAAAATTCTATATTGTTTCCAATCAGCAATATGTCATCCACATATAATATTAGAAACGCTATAGAGCTCCCACTCACTTTCTTGTAAATACAAGCTTCATTGTAAACTTGTATAAAACCAAACGCTTTGATCACCTCATCAAAGCGAAGATTCCAACTCCGAGATGCTTGCACCAGCCTATAAATGGAACGCTGGAGCCTGCATACTTTGTCAGCATTCTCTGGATCGACAAAACCTTCCGGTTGCATCATATACAACTCTTCCTTAAGAAAACCGTTAAGGAACGCTGTTTTGACATCCATCTGCCAAATTTCATAATCGAAATATGCAGCTATTGCTAACATGATTCGGACGGATTTAAGCATCGCTACGGGTGAGAAAGTCTCATCGTAGTCAATCCCTTGAACTTGTGAAAAACCCTTTGCCACAAGTCGAGCTTTATACACGGTGACATTACCGTCAGCGTCCGTCTTCCTCTTAAAAATCCATTTATTCTGAATGGCCTTCCGCCCTTCAGGTAATACTTCCAAAGTCCATACTTTGTTTTCATACATGGATCCCATCTCGGATTTCATGGCCTCTAACCATTTGTCGGAATCCGGGCCCACCATCGCTTCTCCATAGCTCGTAGGTTCACCGTTATCTAACAACATGACCTCCAAGACAGGGTTACCATACCACTCAGGTGCAGTGCGTACCCTTGTCGACCTACGAGGTTCGGTAGTAACTTGATCAGAAGCTCCTTGATCATCATCATTGGCTTCCTCTTCAACCTCTGCAGGCTCCACAAAAACATCTTTCTGTGCTGTGCTACTCTCTGGTTGAAGCAGAGGTTCAATAACCTCATCAAGTTCTACCTTCCTCCCACTCAATTCTTTCGAGAGAAACTCTTTCTCGAGAAAGGACCCGTTCTTAGCGACAAACACTTTGCCCTCGGATCTGAGATAGAAGGTGTACCCAACTGTTTCTTTTGGGTATCCTATGAAGACACATTTGTCCGCTTTGGGTTCGAGCTTTTCTGGCTGAAGCCTTTTGACATAAGCATCGCAACCCCAAACCTTGAGAAAAGACAACTTAGGTTTCTTACCAAACCACAGTTCATACGGTGTTGTCACAACGGACTTAGATGGAGCCCTATTTAAAGTGAATGCAGCTGTCTCTAACGCATATCCCCAAAACGATAGTGGCAAATCGGCAAGAGACATCATAGAACGTACCATATCTAATAGGGTTCGATTACGACGTTCGGACACACCATTACGCTGTGGTGTTCCAGGTGGCGTCAACTGTGAAACAATTCCACATTTTCTTAAGTGATCACCAAACTCATAACTCAGATATTCTCCCCCTCGATCAGATCGTAGGAACTTGATCTTCTTGTTACGATGATTTTCAACTTCACTCTGAAATTGTTTGAACTTTTCAAAAGTTTCAGACTTATGCTTCATCAAGTAAATATACCCATATCTACTTAAGTCGTCAGTGAAGGTGAGAAAATAACGATATCCACCGCGCGCCGTTACACTCATCGGACCGCACACATCAGTATGTATGATTTCCAATAAGTCACTTGCCCGTTCCATTGTTCCTGAAAACGGGGTCCTTGTCATCTTGCCCATGAGGCACGGCTCGCATGTGTCAAGTGATTCAAAATCAAGAGATTCCAAAAGTCCATCAGCATGGAGCTTTCTCATGCGTTTTACGCCGATATGACCCAGACGGCAGTGCCACAAGAAAGTGGTACTATCGCTAACTACTCTACATCTTTTGGCATCAATGTTATGAACATGTGTATCATCACTATCGAGATTCAATAAGAATAAACCCCTCACTTCGGGTGCATGACCATAAAAGATATTACCCATATAAATAGAACAACCATTATTCTCTGATTTAAATGAGTAACCGTCTCGCAATAAACAAGATCCAGATATAATGTTCATGCTTAACGCAGGCACTAAATAACAATTATTCAGGTTCATAACTAATCCCGATGGTAATCGAAGAGCGAGCGTGCCGACGGCGATCACATCAACCTTGGAACCATTTCCCACGCGCATCGTCACTTCGTCCTTCGCCAACCTCTGTTTATTCCACAGTTCCTGTTTAGAGTTGCAAATGTGAGCAACCGAACCGGTATCAAATACCCAGGCACTACAACGAGAGTTGGTAAGGTACACATCAATAACATGTATATCACATATACCTTTGTTGTTGTTGTTGGCCCCCTTCTTGTCTGCCAGATACTTGGGGCAGTTCCGCTTCCAGTGGCCGTTGCCCTTGCAATAGAAACACTCAGTCTCTGGCTTGGGCCCAGCCTTGGGTTTCTTCACTGGATGAGCAACTGTCTTGCCACCCTTCTTAGAGTTACCCTTCTTGCCCTTGCCATTCTTCTTGAAACTGGTGGTTTTATTGACCATCAACACTTGATACTCCTTCTGGATGTCTGCCTCAGCGACTTTCAGCATCGAAAACAGCTCGGCGATGGTTTTGTTCATCCCTTGCATGTTATACTGCTGCACGAAGCTCTTGTAGCTTGGCGGGAGTGACTGGAGAATTCTGTCAATGATAGCCTCATCCGGGAACACAAGTCCCAGATCAGCTATGCTGGTATAGTAACCAGACATCTTCAGTAAGTGTTCACTGACAGACGAATTCTCCTCCATCTTGCAAGCAAAGAATTTATCGGTGGTCTCATACCTCTCGATCTTAGCATTCTTTTCAAAGATGAACTTCAACTCCTGGTACATCTCATATGCACCATGACGTTCAAAACGCCTTTGAAGTCCTCCTTCCAAGCCGTACAACATGGCACACTGCACTATCGAATAGTCATCCGAACGCGACTGCCAGGCGTTCAAAACGTCTGCAGTGGCTGTAGGAGCGGGGGGGTCACCTAGCGGTGCATTTAGGACATAAACCTTTTGGGCAGCTGTGAGGATGATCCTCAGATTGCGGAGCCAGTCCACAAAGTTGCTCCCATCATCTTTCAGTTTAGCTTTCTCTAGGAACGCATTAAAATTCAGGGGAGCTACTGCGCGAGCCATCTACAACAAAAGATTTGCAAAGACATTTTAGACTATTGTTCATGATAAGTGAGTTACTACCTAATCAAATTATTATAACTCCCACTCAAATTGACATCCCTCTGGTCATTCGAGCGTGACATGATCCAAATTCACCAACCCAAGTCCGATCATCACGTGAGATGAGGTGGTGTCAATGGTGAACATCAACATGTTGATCATATCTACTATATGACTCATGTTCGACCTTTCGGTCTTCCGTGTTCCGAGGCCATGTCTGTACATGCTAGGCTCGTCAAGTCTAACCCGAGTGTTCTGCATGTGCAAAACTGGCTTGCACCCGTTGTATGCGAACGTAGAGTCTATCACACCCGATCATCACGTGGTGCTTCGAAACGACGAACCTTCGCAACGGCGCACACTCGGGGGGAACACAATTTTATCTTGAAATTTTAGTGAAGGATCATCTTATAATGCTACCGTCGTCCTAAGCAAAATAAGGTGCATAAAAGGATTAACATCACATGCAAATCATAAGTGACATGATATGGCCATCAACTCGTGCTTTTGATCTCCATCTCCAAAGCACCGGCATGATCTCCATCGTCACCGGCGCCACACCATGATCCCCATCATCATGATCTCCATCATCGTGTCGCCATCGGGGTTGTCGGCGCCCACCATGCTCTTACTACTATTGCTACCGTTTAGCGATAAAGTAAAGCATTACAAAGCGCTTAATGATTGACACGCAGGTCATACAAAAATTAAAGACAACCCTATGGCTCCTGCCGGTTGCCGTATGCATCGACATGCAAGTCGATATTAACTATTACAACATGATCATCTCATACATCAAATATATTTCATCATGTCATTGGCCATATCATATCACATACATACCCTGCAAAAACAAGTTAGACGTCCTCTAATTTGTTGTTGCATGTTTTACGTGGCTGCTATGGGTATCTAGCAAGAACGCTTCTTACCTACGCAAAGCCACAACGGTGATATTCAAGTTGCTATTTAACCTTCTACAAGGACCGCCTTGTTCTGTTCCGATTCAACTAAGATAGGAGAGACAGACACCCGCCAGCCATCTTATGCAACAAAAGTCACATGTCTGTCGATGGAACCGGTCTCATGTACGTGGACATGTAAAGTTGGTCCGGGCCGCTTCATCCCATAATACCGCTGAATCAAGAAAGACTAAGGAGGGAAGCAATCTAAACATCAACGCCCACAAACCCTTTTGTGTTCTACTCGTGAAAGCATCTACGCAAGATCCTAGCTCATGATGCCACTGTTGGGGAACGTTGCATGGGAAACAAAAAAATTTCCTACGTTCACCAAGATCAATCTAGGAGATGCTACTACGAGAGGAGAGTTGGATCCACGTACCCTTGTAGATCGCTAAGCGGAAGCGTTAAGAACGCGGTTGATGGAGTCGTACTCGTCGTGATTCAGATCGCCGAAGATCCTAGCACCGAAGCAACGGTGCCTCCGCGTTCTTCACACGTACGGCTCGGGGACGTCTCCTCCTTCTTGATCCAGCAAGGGGTGGAGGAGAGGTTGATGGAGAGACCGGCAGCACGACGGCGTGGTGGTGATGGTGGAGGAGGATTCCAGCAGGGCTTCGCCTAAGCACCGCGGGAAGACGAATATGTTGTGGGAGAGGAAGGGCGGCACCGAGGCACAAACGTGTGTTGGCTGCCCTCCCTCTGCCCCTCTATATATAGGGGTAATAGATGAGAGGGGGTGCCCTAGGGTTTCCCCTAGGGGGGGACGGCGGCCAGGGCAGTGGGGGGGCGGCGGCCAAGGGCTGCGCAGGCCCTAGGGTTTCCCCCCCTAGGTGCCTTGCCCCCCAAGCCAGGGGGTGCGGCTGCCCTAGGAGGGGCCAGCCCCCCATGCGCCATAGGAGAGGGCCCAGGGGGGGCGCACAGCCCTATGAGGGCTGTGGTGTCCCCCCTTTGTGGCCCATTAGGCCCAGAACCACTTCCGGGACCCCCGAAACCCTTTTCGGTAATCCGCCGATTTCCCGATGCTCCCCGGAACACTTCCGGACTCCGAAACCTTTCATCCTATATATCAATCTTCGTCCCCGGACCATTCCGGAGACCCTCGTCACGTCCGGGATCTCATCCGGGACTCCGAACAAGCTTCGGTAACCATGCACTGTTCTCACTAACAACCCTAGCGTCACCGAACCTTAAGTGTGTAGACCCTGCGGGTTCGGAAACCATGTAGACATGACCGAGACACTCCCAGGTCAATAACCAATAGCGGGATCTGGATACCCATATTGGTTCCCACATGTTTCTCGATGATCTCATCGGATGAACCACGATGTCAAGGATTCAGGCAATCCTGTATACAGTTCCCTTTGTCTCGTCGGTATGTTACTTGCCCGAGATTCGATCGTCGGTATCTCTATACCTAGTTCAATCTCGTTACCGGCAAGTCTCTTTACTCGTTACCGTAATACATAATCCCGTGACCAACTACTTAGTCACTTTGAGCTCATTGAGATGACGTATTACCGAGTGGGCCCGGAGATACCTCTCCGTCACACGGAGTGACAAATCCCAGTCTCGATCCATGTCAACTCAACAGACACCCTCGGAGATACCTGTAGAGTACCTTTATAGTCACCCGGTTACGTTGTGACGTTTGGCACACACAAAGCACTCCTACGATGTCAGTGAGTTACATGATCTCATGGTCATAGGAACTTATACTTGACATGCAGAAAACTATAGCGATAACTGACACGATCAAAAGCTATGTTTAACGTTTGGGTCTCGTCCATCACATCATTCTCCTAATGATGTGATCCCGTTATCAAATGACAACTCATGTCTATGACCTGGAAACCACGGTCATCTTTGATCAACGAGCTAGTCCTGTAGAGGCTCACTAGGGACACAAAGTCTGTCTATTCATCCACACATGTATTTGAGTTTCCAATCAATACAGTTATAGCATGGATAATAAACGATTATCATGAACAAGGAAATATAATAATAACTCTTTTATTATTGCCTCTAGGGCATATTTCCAACAACTCCTTGTTCCATAGTCCATCAAAGCAATACTCAAAACTTGAAAACTTCACAACACAAAACTTAGACAAAAATTCTCATGAGCTCCGTTAGTATGAGAAAGCAAACCACTACTCAAAGGTACAGCAATGAATTCATTCTTTGTTTATATTGGTGTTAAACTACTGTACTCCAACTTCTCTATGGTTCATATCCTCCAATATCACTCATAGATGCATCAGAATAAGCAAACAACACACGAAAAACAGAATCTGTCAAAGACAGAACAGTCTGTAGTAATCTGCAGGGTTCTCCTACTTCTGGAACTCCAAAAACTTCAACCTAAATTGGTAAATTTGCTAAATTTGCCTACCAATCATCAGCAAAAAGAATCAACTAAAAATCACGCTCCGGTAAAATCCCACGACTACTTTAGCGAGCGCTAACGATTCTGTTTTTCACGGCAAGATCAATTAAACTTCACACAAGACTTCCCAAAGGTTCTACTTGGCACAAACACTAAAAAAACATGAAACCACATCTAATCAGAGGCTAGATGCAATATTTATTCCCTAACAGTAACAAAAACAAAAAAAATTGGGTTGCCTCCCAACAAGCGCTATCGTTTTACGCCCCTAGCTAGGCACGATACAAGATAGATCTAGGTATTGCCATCCTTGGAAGGCAATTCTTTAATTAAGCACTTGTGATTCTTGGGCACTTCTTTGTCCCTATGAATAATCAAACTCTTGGGCAAGAAATCAAGAAATTCTAAAGTTTCAAAATGGTCTCTTGTAAAAGTAAGAAAATTAGGATGAACGCTTATAGATTTGAGATCCGCAAGTCTAGAAGTTTCACCCTTGTCTTTAGGGACATACATGAACTTAGATAATTTAGTGGAGGTATTTGGAGTGGTTTTTATAGAGGAAATAGCGGAACCCACATTAGTGATAACATCCTCAAGCTTATTGATTCTAGTGGAATCCTGATCTAGCTTTTCTTTAACTATGGGCTCTTTTTCCTTAAGATTTTTCAGAACAACTCCTACCTTGGATCCATATTGGGTGATTTCATTATGAATTTTTCTTTCCAAGTTTTCTACCAATTCTACAGTAGCAACTTTGTTTTCAATGATTTCCAACCTTTGCATAACATGCTCCAAAGTTAAAACGGTCCCATTACCCATAAGAGGTGGTGAGCCAAATAATTCAGTCATAGCCTTATAAGAATCAACGGTGTGGCTACCCAAGAAATTCCCTCCGGTAATGGTATCTAAGATAAATCTATTCCACGGAGTTACGCCAACATAGAAATTGCGAAGAAGCACGGAAGTGGAAAGCTTCCTATTAGATCTATCTTGAGCATTGTAAATTCTATACCAGGCATCTTTTAAATTTTCTCCCTCCCTTTGTTTAAAGTTGAGGACCTCACTCTTGGGAGTGGTGATAATGATAGGTGTGCTAGACATGATCACAAGCATGCAAGCAACACACACAAGCGAACAAGAAGCAAGTGAACGATAAACACATGGTGGAAGAAGGGCGAATAAAACGGCAAGGGTGAAGTGGGGGAGAGGAAAACGAGAGGCAAATAAATGTAATGCGAAGGATAAGGGTTTGTGATAGGTACTTGGTATATGACTTTAGCGTAAGCCTCCCCAGCAACGGCACCAGAAATTCTTCTTGCTACCTCTTGAGCTTGTGTTGTATTCCCTCAAAGAGGAAAGGGAGATGCAGCACAGTAGCGTAAGTATTTCCCTCAGTTTTTGAGAACCAAGGTATCAATCCAGTAGGAGACCACGCGCGAGTCCCTCGCACCTGCACAAACAAATAAGAATTTCGCAGCCAACGCGATAAGGGGTTGTCAATCCCTTTACGGTCACTTACGAAAGTGAGATCTGATAGAGATGATAGTTTATATTTTTGGTATTTTTGGTTTAATAAAAAAGCAAATAAAAGCGGTAAAGTAAAGTAGATGTAGATTGATATGTTGAGAATAGACCCGAGGGCCATAGTTTTCTCTAGTGGCTTCTCTCATGATAGCGATATTCTACGGCAGGTAAACAAATTATTGTCGAGCAATTGATAGAAAAGCGGATAATTATGAGACTATCTAGGCATGATCATTGTATATAGGCATCACGTCCGAGATAAGTAGACCGACTCCTGCCTGCATCTACTACTATTACTCCACACATCGACCGCTATCCAGCATGCATCTAGTGTATTGAGTTCATACAAACAGAGTAACGCCTTAAGCAAGATGACATGATGTAGACGGATAAACTCAAGCAATGGTGTAAACCCCATCTTTTTATCCTCGATGGCAACAATACAATACGTGCCTTGCTGCCCCTACTATCACTGGGAAAGGACATCGCAAGATTGAACCCAAAGCCAAGCACTTCTCCCATTGCAAGAACTATAGATCTAGTAGGCCAAACCAAACCGATAATTCGAAGAAACTTGCAAGGATATTATGAGCACACATAAAAATTCAGAGAAGAACCAAATATCTTTCATAGATAATCTTGGTCATAAACTCACAATTCATCGGATCTCGACAAACACACCGCAAAAAGAGATTACATCGAATAGATCTCCTCGAAGACCGAGGAGAACTTTGTATTGAGATCCAGAGAGAGAGAAGAATCCATCTAGATACTAGCTATGGACCCGAAGGTCTGTGGTAAACTACTCACAACTCATGGTGAGGGCGATGATGATGATGAAGAAGGCCTCTGTGATGGATCCCCCTCCTGTGGAGCTCCGGAACAGGCTCCAAGATGGGATCTCCACGGGAACAGAAGCTACGGCGGTGAAATTAGGGTTTTCTCTCTGCGTATGGAGTTTCTGGGGTACGTGGATATATATAAAAAGAAGGAGGGCACCGGAGGCCACACGAGGAAGCCTCGAGGCAGGGGGCACGCCCTGGGAAGGGAGGCGCGCCCCCTACCCTCGAGGGCAGCCCATCTGTCCCCTAACTTGGCCCTGAAGTTTCCCGTGCGTGATTTTCTCCAAAAATATCTCTCGCGAAGGTTTCATTCCGTTTGGACTCCGTTTGATATTCTTTTTTGCAAAACCCTGAAATAGGGGAAAAAACAGCAATCTGTACTGGGCCTTTGGGTTAGTAGGTTAGTCCCAAAAATGATATAAAAGTGAATGATAAAGACCATTAAACATCCAAGACTTCAAAAATAATAGCATGGAACAATCAAAAATTATAGATACGTTGGAGACGTATCAATGGGCAAGATGACTAAAACTCCGTTCGCCGGAACAATGGAGCGAGCAACAGATTTGTTGGAAATCATACATACTGATGTATGTGGACCGATGAGTGTTGAAGCTCGCGGCGGATATCGTTATTTTCTGACCTTCACTGATGATTTGAGCAGATATGGGTATATTTTCTTGATGAAACACAAGTCTGAAACATTTGAAAAGTTCAAAGAATTTCAGAGTGAAGTAGAGAATCATCGTAACAAGAAAATAAAGTTTCTACAATCTGATCGTGGAGGTGAATATTTGAGTTACGAGTTTGGTCTTCATTTGAAACACTGTGGAATAGTTTCACAACTCACGCCACCCGGAATACCATAGCGTAATGGTGTGTCCGAAGATCGTAACCGTACTTTATTAGATATGGTGCGGTCTATGATGTCTCTTACCGATTTACCACTATCATTTTGGGGTTATGCTTTAGAGACAGCTGCATTCACGTTAAATAGGGCACTATCTAAATCCGTTGAGACGACGCCTTATGAACTGTGGTTTGGCAAGAAACCAAAGTTGTCGTTTCTTAAAGTTTGGGGCTGCGATGCTTATGTGAAAAAGCTTCAACCTGGTAAGAGCATCTCCAGCCGCGCCCCCAACAGCCCCCCCCCCCAGGCCACTTTTCGGCGCCAACACCGAAAAATCGGCTCAGCCGCGCCCCCAGGACTCATTTTTTCGCCGGATTGGGCCAAAACTGGCGCCGGCAGACCCAGGGCGAACCCGGCACGTTGGGGGGCACCTGGGGACGCCGGACGAAGCGAAAAGGCGCGTGGGTCCTGCTTGTCGACGAGTTTCTTCATTTTCCTGCCGTTTCCTCCTCTACTTCCCTCCATTCCCCCC
>LR738709.1:613262658-613282630 GCA_902687465.1 Secale cereale | reverse complement strand
TGTGGTTTTTGTTTTTTTTTTGAAAGGGGAGGGGGGGTTTTAGGTTTTGGGGGGTTAATTTAGGTGTTTCATATATTGTGTTAGCTAGCTAATTAATAGAGAGAAGTGTTCTCTCTTATGTCCGTGCTTGGTCGACGCTACATACTACACATACGTATATAGAGAGGACTAGAGTCACGCTAGCTAGCTAGCTAGCTGCTAGCTACTAAGCAAACGAAGGAAACAGAAGATCATATAATCAACATATATATATATATGCATACAGAGAGAAGTAATATCGACCACCTCTCCTTCTCCGAGAGATTGGTCGAACAACAAGTTCTCGTATATCTATCCGACACTACCGGGCACATATATACAATAATTTTCCCTTACAAAAATAATCTCCTAACACATGGATGCATGGTCCACATAGTATTCTCCGTCTTCAGCGATCACGTGTTCAAGGAAGAATGCCGCCAATTCCTCTTGAATTGCTCGCAGTCGATCTGGTGTTAGGAGTTCATCCCGCATCCGAAACATCTAATTTGAAGTAGGGGGTCAATACATGAAATGATGCTATAAATTTGTGAATATTATTGATTGCTTACGCACTTCAAATTGTTCATCAGTGTAGCCCCGCTCACAGGTCGTGTGGCGGATGGACTCGCAAATGTAGTATCCACAATAATCATTCCCGGGTTCCTGCCACAACCACTTTACAAGAAATAGAGGTCAATCAAACTGATAAGCAAGAATGCCAAATTGGTATTGATGAAACTAGCGCTTGAATCAAGATATAGGAGATGCGCGCGCGGAACATGCTACTATATAGTACTTACTTTCGGGTATCTAAATTGTAGCTTCTTCGGCAGTCCCGGAGCTTTTTTGGTGAATTTTTTCCATGCCCTGCCAGACAAAGAAAACAATTAGTTGATATCAGAAATGAAGTTGCTGATATATATGCATGGTGGATAATATTGATCGATTTAACTTACCTGGCTAGCATTTGAGTCATGTCCGCATACTCCTCGGGATCTTTACGTTTAGAGTCGAAGACAGTTACTACTCCCTTCTCAAGCTTAATCTCTAAGAGAATATAGTGGAAGCTGTGCACGAATGCATGAGATCATCAATTACATCACTATAACCTTGACTGATATATAAGGGAAACCAAATATGCACAAGACATTAACACTCACTTGAAGTTGTAAGGAAAGAGTATTATATCTTTGTTTTCATTTACCACCAACGATCGTAGCAAGTTGGTCTCGGTATCGTCGGGACGCAATTTAACCTCGGTTGCATCTATGAGGTATGTGTTAAAAAAACCAATATCACCTACTTGTCTTTTCTTCAATTCGACGATTTTCAATCTGCATAATATAGTGAGGATAATTATAAATACATGCAATGAAGATCAGCTATATAGAGAAACTTAATGACAGAAGTAGTACTACTTACAGACAGTAGCAGGTGACCGTTGTTTTATCGAGGGCCAATTGATTGAAAAATTGATAGAACTCCTCAAATGGAACAGGCAACAGGTCAATTCCAACGAGGTCATGCTCCGGTTTAACTCTCAAATACAAGTTATTCCTCCCCCCAGACTCTCTGCAGATTTTCAAGTACCAATCATGCAATCTTCGCATATTCGTTGATAGAGATCTTTCATTTTTGACGAGAGGCTTTTTGTACTCGTATCTTTCTATCTGCACTTCCAAGAAATCATAGTGTACATCGTCGGACGCGTAATCTGCAAGATTGGTATAACCGGGCACCATCCTCGGATCATTAGCGACCATGTCGCTAGACACCTTGAGCGGGGGGCACGATTGGTCCGCTTGTTCGCCGAGCTGGGCAATTTGTTTCCCAGCTCGCCCTTCTGCTAACCTCTGATCACTTTTAGTACTTCTCGACCGCTTCGCTGCTTGATATGACTTTTGGATCATGCGGTCATAGTTGTCCTGCGGCTTACTTTGCGCTGGTTGCTTCAGGGCAGCAAGAGTGCGCTTTGCTTTCACCGCATCTATCTTCTCCTCCGGAGGTGGATGTCTCTGTGCTTTCAACCCTTCAAAAAAGTCCTTCACTTGGCCTTGAGCGATCTTCGTGTTTTCCTCGTCGGACCTCTCGTACGGTAACTTCTCTAGAGGCGTGAGAGAAGGACCGAATCTGCATCGCCTCCCGCCTCTGGCACTGGTAGACGTCGCCGGACCAGACGAAGCGGCTGTCTTTTTTACTTGCTTACACGCCGGAGCAGGAGCAGCCGGAGCGGCGGCAGGTCTCTTCCGCCCTTGCTGATTAGGCGGAGAAGGAGGAGCAGGCTGGCTGCTCGGGCGCGCCGGCGGCGAAGGAGGCGGAGTGCCGCCACGCGCCGGCGGCGAAGGAGGCGGAGTGCCGCCACGCGCCGGAGAAGGAGCCGGAGTGCCCTGATGGTCACTCGCCGGAGGAGGAGGCGGTGGAGGAGGCGTAGTGCCCTGACTCGCCGGAGGAGGAGGAGGAGGCGGAGGCGTCCAGTTGAGAATGTTGATTAGGTCCTTCCGCCATAGGCATGGAGTCTTCAGTGAAGAACCCAGCCGAGTCTCCCCTTCACCGGTAGGGTGGTCAAGCTGGAGCTCCTCAAATCCCTCCGTTATTTCGTCGACCATCACCCTAGCATATCCTTCTGGAATCGGCCGGCAGTGAAAAGTGTCGTCTGGTCCAGAAGGATAAACAGAGCCAGCAGCCGCCTTGACCTTCAGATTCATCCACTGTGCCATAAGGTGGCAATTTTGTGCCTGCGTGATAGCATCCACAGGATTCCTGGCAGTAGCCGTCAAGGCAAGCTCTGGCTGAAGCAGCTCGGTGGAAGCCACGCTGCTTCTCCGCTGAGATGGCGGGGTAGCTTCGGGGGAAGCTTCGGCAATTCTTTTCTCCCGATCTGCTTCCCGTTCCTCTATCGCTTGTATTCTAGTGTCAAAGGATTCAACAAACCAATACTTCATCATTAGGCGAAAGTAACAGTAGCATGATGGTACGAAGCTCTCCAAAGTTGTTTTGGAACGGAGTCCCAGATAAGATAATCCGTAACAAAAGACGGATTATCCTATCAGGAACTCCGTTCCAAAACATCTTTGCATAACTTCGTACCAAAATGCCCCGGTTACTTCTGGCAAATGATGAAGTCATGGAATTTTTCAATACTTTGACACTAGCTAGGCAACCTCTCTCGACCCCTCGACCCCCGACTGCTCGGCGATCCACAACCCTAGACCCCCTCATGTCACATTTTGTCGAGTGTCAAAGGATTCAACAAAACCAATACTTCATCATTAGGCGAAAGTAACAGTAGCATGATGGTACGAAGCTCTCCAAAGTTGTTTTGGAACGGAGTCCCAGATAAGATAATCCGTAACAAAAGACGGATTATCCTATCAGGAACTCCGTTCCAAAACATCTTTGCATAACTTCGTACCAACATGCCCCGGTTACTTCTGGCAAATGATGAAGTCATGGAATTCTTCAATACTTTGACACTAGCTAGGCAACCTCTCTCGACCCCTCGACCCCCGACTGCTCGGTGATCCACAACCCTAGACCCCCTCATGTCACATTTTGTCGAGTGTCAAAGGATTCAACAAAACCAATACTTCATCATTAGGCGAAAGTAACAGTAGCATGATGGTACGAAGCTCTCCAAAGTTATTTTGGAACGGAGTCCCAGATAGGATAATTCGTAACAAAAGACGGATTATTCTATCAGGAACTCCGTTCCAGAATATCTTTGCATAAATTTGTACCAAAATGCCCCGGTTACTTCTGGCAAATGATGAAGTCATGGAATTCTTCAATACTTTGACCCCCGACTGCTCGGCGATCCACAACCCTAGACCCCCGACTGCTAGGCAACCTCTCGACCCCTCGACCTTCGGCCTCTCGGTCCCTCGACGACCCTCGACCCCTCGACCTTCGGCCTCTCGGTCCCTCGACGACCCTCGACCCCGGCCCCCCCTAATGTCGAAGTTATCGGGGAGGGTGTATATCGACATAGACATATCCGATAAAAAAAAGAGGAAGAAGAAGAAAAAAGGAACCGCTAGAGGAGAAGATCGAAGAAAAAAAAAAGGAGAAGAAGAAAGGAATAGAGGAGAAGAAGAGATCTTTTTTTCTTTTTTTTCTTCTTCTTATTTATTTCTCCTCTTCTTCCTCTCCTCTTCTTCTTTCTTTCCTCTTTCTTATTTTCTTCTTTCCTATCCTTCTTTTTCTAAATTTGTAACTTTTGCATATATAAAACTTTCTATATATATTTAGCATATATAAACAAAAAACTATATAGCCACATACACATATATATACATCACATATACACACACATATATACAGCAACTTCCTAAGAAAAAATATATTTATATACACATACATATATATTTAACATATATATTTAGCAAATTCCTAAGAAAAAAAAAGATATACACATACATATAAATACAGCAACTATATATACTGCAATTTATATAAACATAAAAAAAATATACACATATATACATATATACACAGCAACTATATATATATATATACAGCAATATTAAACATAAAAAAAAGGGAGCCCCTCACATCGGCGGGGCTGGGCGGCGCGACGGCGGCGGGGCAGGGCGGCGACGAGGCGGCGTCGGGGCGCGGCGGCGCGACGGCGGCGGGGCGGGGCGCGCGGCGCGACGGCGACGGGCCGGCCGGGGCGCGGCGACGGCGCGGGGCGGGGCGACGAGGCGGCGTCGGGGCGGCGTCGGGGGCGACGGCGACGGCGACGGCGACGGGGCGACGGGGGCGACGGCGACGGCGACGGGGGCGGGGAAGGAGAGGGAGGCGTCGGGGCGGGGAAGAAGAACTCAACGAAATTTTCGCAAGTGTTAGTTTATATAGGAGGCGTATTAGTCCCGGTTGGTGGCTGAAACCGGGACTAATACCCCCCTTTAGTCCCGGTTGCTGCCACCAACCGGGACTAAAGGTCCCTTTTCAGCAGCCCAAAGGGCGGGAAGGAGGGGCCTTTAGTCCCGGTTGCTGCCACCAACCGGGATTAAAGGCCTTGCCGCGGTGCGGTGGGAAGTTTAGTCCCACCTCGCTAGTTGAGGGAGAGCAGCACCAGTTTATAAGCCCCGCTGTCTCTCTCCTCTCGAACTCCTCTAAACTGCAGGCCTAAGGGCCTAAACTGACACTGCTTTGTCTGTGGTCTTGCTGGGCTTTCTACGGGCCTGAATCCTGGCCCATGGTTGGGTTTCTAGTTGTATTCAGGCCGTGTGGGCCTAGCAGGTGGCATATTTTTTATTTTTTTCTTTGTTGCTTTATTTTTTTGTTTTGTTTCTACTTTCAACAAAATACTTACTGTTGCTATTTTTATTTATTTGTTTTCTTTGTTGCTTTATTTATTTGATTTTGTTTTATACTTACAAAAAAATACTTATTTCATGTTTTTTTGTTTTGTTTTCAGCATTATTTATTTTCTTTTGTAAAACCAATTACAAACTTTCTGTTAGTGCAAGTAGTATTCAAATTTGAATAGTTTAAATTTGAAATTATTTGTTTTCTTTGTTGCTTTATTTATTTTATTTTGTTTCTACTTACAATGAAATACTTATTGTTGCTATTTTTTATTTTTTTGCAAGTTTTTTTTTCTGCATTATTTATTTTCTTTTGTTTTTTGTTTTATTTTTTAATTCTTTCTGGTAAAACCAATTACAAACTTTATGTTAGTGCAAATTTGAATAGTATAAACTGACAATGGTATCATACTCGTTTGTTACAAAGTTGGCATGGTATCATCATAATAGTTGCGGAAAAAAGTCTTCACTTTTTCTTCGCTTGTGTCATTTGCTTATTGCGCCGTAACCATGGATAATCTTCAACGCACCTCCCCAAGGGCTGGACGAGCACAGCATTGCGGTCGGCAGGTGCCCGACCGACGGTGTGAGGTTGATGTGGCGTTGCGACGTGTGTGGCAACGACTATGGTGGCGAGCAGAGCCAAGTCGCGGCATGTCCTTCTGATGCCGACGGTCCGGTGCGTCAATGGATGCGTCTATGCTGATTTCTGGCTGTGACAGAGAAGTCGAAGCTGCGAGCGGCGGGGCCACTGCGGCAACGATGACTCCATGAGAGCGGATTTTAGCGGGCGGTGCTCCCCGGATGTTGCGCTTGACTAGGTCGGTGCGAGGCTTGCAACTTTCTTTGTGTAGCTCGTGAGCAAAATCGGAGCTGCCTTGTCCTCGATGCTTCGGTCGACTGTTTGGCGTTTGTGGCCAGGTCGTCCGCGTGCCCCTCTTGTGGGGTTTGTAATCTAGGTTTTCGCCCGGTTTTCCTCTAATTAACCGGACAACTCTCTTCTTCTTAATCAATGAAAATGGCAAATCTTTTGCCTTGTTTCAAAAAAAAAAAGTTGGTATACGAACTACCAATTAAATATTCTAGGATGACTAATATTTGCACAACAAGCTAGAACCAAAAATGCACCATATAAGATTATCCACTTTGTTCTACGTGTTTTAGGCGTAGGAGCCACATTCAAACTATTGAGAAAAATGAATGCACCTTTTTAGTTAAAAAATACATATAATTTGGTTTTCCTCTTTGTGTGGTCATTTTCACACAGAAAAATAAACTTATAGATTCATTGTCTTCTTCACCCCCCCTATGATCAAATCCTGACTCCGCCCCTAGTTCTCGTTCTCGTCCATGCCGCTCTGCTTTGCATGGTGCGCCACCGGCATAGCCGTGTTGCAGAGCGTAAGGTCTTTGCTCCGCGGCTGTACGTTGTACTAGTTGGATTGCATCCTTGGTGACTGTAACATCGAGCTTGGACCAGTCTAATCACTCTTCCTGGGCATATTTTTTTTTCATCAGGCTAATCACATAACCAGGCCAGGCAAGTATTTTCTCTCCCAGGCAGAAACCAAACAACTACCAAGCCAACTCCAGGCACTATCCAGGCCAGGCATATGTGGGTGTGGATGCAAACCAAACTGACCCTTAGTCCGTGGTTGTACTAGTTTGTGCATTCTGGTGCTCTGTGCATGGCTGATCGTCAGCTTGCATCTCTAGATAGCTAGCAACGCGAGAGTTTGCAAGCTAGTTAATTTTAGTTGGCGCATATAAGCTCTTGACAAACAGGTGCACAGTATTTCTAATACTTTAAAATAATTTGTTATATCAAACCTATGGTTTTTACACTGACCGATTAAATTACCGTAATTTTCAATACTTTGGTTTTTACTATACTTTGCTATCAAACACAGCCTGAGCATGAACACAACACAAAATCAAATGCAACACTTACCCCAGATTTCTCACATTTCTGATATATGTCTATCACTCCAAGAGATCCATCTTGCCGCCTTGTTCTCGTATCAACACAATTGCATCGACTTGCATGCTAGTTTGCACTTGTGGTACAGAATTGGAGAGGAGTAACGATAGTCATGGCGCTCCACATAAAGAGGAGGAGTGCGTGCCAGTCATCTGGTATGTGACCGCACCGCCGTCACCATCACCATTGGGAGATCCGATAAAGCCGTTGGATCATTGCAGCATGGAGCTAGGGTTAGAGGTCAAGGGGGGAGGTCGGCGTGACATCGTTAAAGTTGGCTGGGGTTCATGTGCATACCGTTTTAGGTTGGGGTGCGGGGCATCATGTGGGGTCGTTATTGAGTAAATAAGCCCGTACTAGGAGTTGGGCAATGAAAATGCACCTTGCCCTTTACTTTCTCATAATAAGCATGTCTTACATTTTAGTCAAAAATAAAGTAGCAATGTCTTAATTTTTAATCAAAAATAAAGCGGCCATGTCTAACGGTCGTAGAAGTGTACTAACATATTGATTGGTTGCACTTCCTAGGCTCCCAGCTAATCAATTGGTAAGCAACCATGGATGCTAGTCTTTGTACCATGTGGATTTAATTTGCCCATTTAATATCTAATCCTTGTGAAATTTTAGCTAACTGAGGTCATACCATATGTCATACACTACAACTACTAGATGATATTGGGAGAACATTGAAAATCAGATATAAATGACATACGTTCATGGCAAGTATATGGCATGTCACTTTTTTAGAATGATTGCAAGGCCTAATATAAGCCATAATATCATTCGTGAATGAAGTTAGGTCATTCTATCATTTTGCATGTGATGGGTTGCACCCAACAAAGCTCATGTGGATGATTTGAGTTTTGAGGCTTCAAGCGCATTGTTCTTCTTCACCACGGACCACCTTCGATTGAGATTGAGGTTTTCCTAGGAAGATAGGCCATAATTAACTAATTGGTAATCACATTTTTCATGTTGTTTGGAGGAAAATCACGTTAAGTTTGTAGGCATCAAGGCTGAAGCCATGGACATCGAGTGATATTTCTTCAAGGGAATTTGGAGCTTAGATATTAACAAGGTTGTATATATTACATTCTTAGTACTTTGTACATTGCCAGGGCTGCAAATATACCCACGGTTGTGCATTATGTCTATCAGTGTATGTAATGTTGTAAACCAGGGTGGCACTGACATGATTGCTGCTCTGCTCCCCAAAAGGATTAATGCCATCTACACTTAAACCAAATCATATGTTACTTGTGTCATCTGCAAACTCCTGCCACTTTCTCTCGATTTTTCTCCACTGTGACCCGTCAGCGGGTACTCTCAACATCCAGTCTTTCTTACGGCCTTCTTTGTGTCATCGCAACTGCTTGGCATGCTCTTTGTTTCTGAATAGACATTTCAACCGTGGTATTATAGGAGCATACCACATCACCTTGGCAGGAACCCTCTTCTTGAGGTGATCTCCCTCAACATCACAAGGGTCATCTCGTTTGATCTTATACTGCAATGCACCGCATACCGGACATGCATTCAAATTCTCGTACTCCTCACCGCGGTAGAGGATGCAGTCATTAGGGCATGCATGTATCTTTTGCACCTCTAATCCTAAAGGGCAGAGAACCTTCTTTGCATCGTACGTACGGTCAGACAATTCATTATCCTTTGGAAGCTTCTTCTTCATTATTTTCAGTAGCTTCTCAAATCCCTTGTTAGATACACCATTCTCTGCCTTTCATTGCATCAATTATATTGTGGTATCAAGTTTTGTGTTGCCATCTTCGCAATTTGGGTACAACTATTTTTTGTGATCCTCTAACATGCAATTGAACTTCAACTTCTCCCTTTCACTTTCGCATCCTCTCTGTGCATCAAAAATGACCCGGCGAAGATCATCACCGGGCACATCTGGTGCCTCTTGATCTTCAGCTTCCCCCGTTTCTGTATCATCATATTCAGGGAATATAGGATAGTTGTCATCATCCTCTTATTCTTCATTGTCATAATTGTCATAAACACTAAATGAAACAAATAGTTATATAAGATAATATACCACATCCGAATCATAGACCGGATGAGAGCCTACGGGGGCGGATACCAAAACCATGGCACTATATAATAACAAACAACAATAGAAGTAAAAAAATTATACAAGTAGCTATATAACTCATACAACAAGTAAGAATTTTTTATTTAAAAAAGAAGATAAGAACAAGAGGCTCACCACGGTGGTGCCGGCGACGAGATCGGCACGGGCGATCGACGATGGTGAGGACGGGGACAAATCTTGAGGAAAATGGAGCTTGGAGGTCGAGCTTAGAGAGGGAGCAAGCTTAAGTGTGGCTCAGGCATTTCATCGAACACCTCATGTGCATAGGAGGTGAGAACAGAGTAGCACACACCTCCCACACGCTCGTCGGCCATAAACAGAGGAGAAGGTGGGCAAGGGCGGGGTATATACAGGCATTTTATTAGTCCCGGTTCGTGTCTACAACCGGGACTGAAGACAGACCTTTAGTCCCGGTTCTAGACACGAACCAGGACTAAATGGGTTGCGCCATGAGTGCCATGAGCAAGGCCCTTTAGTCCTGGCTGGTGTCTGGAACCGGGACTAAAGGCCACAAACGAACCGGGACTGATGCATGCTGATACCCGGTTGGCGTCCTGGCCGCTCGAACAGGGACTGATGCCCCAATTAGTCCCGGTTCGTAACACGACTGGGGTTATTGCTCCGAACCGGCAAAAACCATAGCCATGTTTTCTACTAGTGATATATATATCGTTCGTGAATGAAGTTAGGTCGTTGTATCATTTTTCATCTGATGGGAATCACCCAACAAAGGTCATGTGAACGATTTGGGTTTTGAGGCTTCAAGTACATTGTTCATCTTCACCATGGACCACCTTCGATTGAGATTGAGATTTTCCTTGGAAGATGGGCCATAATTAACTAATTAATAATCACATTGTTCAAGTTGTATGAAGGAAAATCACCTTACATTCATCAAGGCTGAAGTCCTGGACATTGAGTGATATTTCTTCAAGCGAATTAGGAGCTTAGATATTAACAAGGTTGAATATATTTACATTCTTAGTACTTAGTATGTCGCCAGGGATGCAAATATACCCACCGTTGTGCATTGTGTGTATCAATGTATGTAATGTTGCAAACCAGGGTGACACTGACATGTTTTCCTCTTATTTTTGAGATTACACAACCAGAAAGTTATTACAATCAGCGAGTTCTAGCTCAAGTGCAATTGGCGGGCCAAATATAATCCAAGTCATGGTTCTAACTACCATTCCAGCAAAATTCGCTAAACTATCACTAACCTTATTTGGAGATCGGTTAACATGGGTAATACAAGTTTGTGGAGTACGTTCATGGCATATGAGATGATATCAAATGTCATACACAACAACTTGTAGATGAGGTTGGGAGAACAATATAAAATCAGATACAAATGGCATAGTATTTTTTTATGGCAGGTCACATGTTTAGAATGATTGCTAAGCCTGATATAAGTGGGTCATATATCATCCGTGAATGAAGTTAGGTTGTATCATTTTGCATATGATGGGATGCACCCAACATAGGTCATGTGAATTATTTGGATTGAGACGCTTCAAGTACATTGTTCTTCACCACGGACCACCTTTGATTGAGATTAAGGTTTTGCTTGGAAGATGGGCACACTGTTCATGTTGTATGGAGGAAAATCAGCTTAACGGTTGAAGACATCGAGGCTGAAATCATGGACATCGAGTGATATTTCTTCAACGAGTTCTGGAGCTTAGGTGTGAGACATCGATTTGCGTCTTGTAGCGATTGGCTGATACAGATTTATGGCACATGCAATAGATTAACAGGGTTGTATATGTTTACATTCTTACTTCGTATGTTTCCAGGGCTGCAAACATCCTCACGGTTGTGCATTGTGTGTATCAGTGTATGTAATGTTGTGAACTAAGATGACACTGACAGGCTTTGAACATGATGCTCGCCCGCTGAACTAGCTGGCGTTTATTCATCCAGAGCTACTTCTTATACCTGAGAGTAAAACTTAAAACTACAATGCTCCTTGCATCATCTTCACACAAGTAAAAATAAATAAAAAATCGATGCATAACTGCATATCTCAACATGCATTCTCCATTGATTAAAGCCAGGAATTTCTTACAAGTAATATCTTCGATCCAAAATTCCAAATACAATCCAGAGCAGGCATAATAATTCATGAATCTAAACAATTGTTTTAAAACAGAACCGGCCGGCATATATAATCTATGAATCTGAAGAATGCAGTCCTTCAAACAAAATTAGGAATAAATCTGATAAAGAATGCTCCTGAATCTGATCGACTTCAGCTTGCATGCAGGAGCAGGAGGAAGGCACTTCTTCCCTAGACCTGTTCATCCGGAGCCGACAGCCTGCGCCTGCAGAGAGGGCACATCTCGCTCCTCGTGAGGGCGTGCACGAGGCACGCGCCATGGAAGACGTGGGGCTGGAGGCACCCGGGCCACACGGCGACGTCCCTCTTGAGCAGCTCGAAGCAGATGGGGCACCTTTCTGCGACGAACTTCCGTCGCTTCGCCGGCCGTTCGCCGTCGGCGGCCTCACCTTCGTCCGCGCAAGCGCGGTGCACGCGCACGGGCTCTGGCAGGCGCAACTCCATGCCGACATGGTACCCGGGCCATGGCTCCTCTGCCATGTCCCGCAGCACCATGGACACGTCGTACATGCGTTCCTGCGTGTAGTCCTCACGCCGGAGGATGCCTACGTCAGCGATCACCTTGACACACGCGGCCTTCTTCGGGAAGCTATTGCTACCGCCGCTCGAGATCAACATGGGCCAAAGGGCCTGGAGCTCGCGGCTGTGGCCAGAGGGGTATATCAGCGGCGCCAGGGACGACCAGGCCCACCGCACCGAGCCCGCGGGCGACGCGGCGGGCGGGACGGCGAACCGGAGATAGTGCAGCTTCGTGCTCCCGCAGACCTCCACGCCGTCGGGGACCGCCGAGAAATGGGTGTAGCGGTAGAGCACCAAGATCTGCTTACCTCCTCCTTGTCCTTGGCTATCAGCGGCCGGCAGATCACCCGGCGGCGGCACCACGGCGGCGAGCTTCAAGAGGCCGACCGTGTTCCCCGCGTAGGCGATCCGCCGTCCCGGCCCAAGGGACCGTCCTTCGGCTGCGTACAGCACCCGGTGAACCGGCGGCCCCCAAATGGCGTGCGCCCCGGCCGCTACGTCCCCGTCGATCTTGAGTGGCACGTCGACCTCGCCGTCGCCCTCCATCGATCGGTCTGCACCGTCGTGGACCGTGATCGGCCGATAGACAGCGGCGCGGGCAGAGTAGGATCGAGGATTCTAGTCGACCATATCTTGAAGGTGGAGTTTCTGGCGCATGGTGGCTGGATCTCCTCGCCTTTTATGGACTCGCGTGAATTCCAGAGAGCGGGAAGTGAATTTGACTCCAACCGCGTTCCCTTACACAAAAAGAAAAGAAACACATGTCGGAATCGGATAGCGATAATGCACGTTTTTCTTCTTTCCAAAGAAAATAGAAAGAAATAAAATGGCCGTTTTGCCGGGGTCGTATTTAATATCCTTCCTTTCGTATTTGGATAAGGTGCATTTTTCGTCCGAATACTTTCCAAGAGATGCGGCTTTCGTATTTTCATTTTTCTTCAGTGCAATCTTCGTCCTTTAACTCCTAAAAACAGGGTTTAGATCTTATAGCGGCATAGTCAAACTGGTTTCATGCATCAACACGTACACCTTTCACATAATGATATGCGGACAGCCAAAATGGTATAAGCGCGTGCCCGCGCCCGACCAAAACGGTGCGGGCTGAAATTTCCACATTCCATTCCAAACCCTAACACTAGATCTACAAGCGGTAACGGAGTGGCTTCAACTTAGCGATTACGGCGCGGCTAGACTAGGCTATGTATACACGGCATTGGTTTCTTGGAGCTGAAGGTGGTGACGGCCGAGAGCAACCAAGGTCAACAAACCATCTGTATTACACACATGGGGGTGATTTAAAAGTTTGACTTTGTCTCTATCATCATCATCGCGTGTAGCTCATGATCCTCGTACAGTTCCGTGTCCTAAGTACTTTTTGTGGTACTAGGATACAAGATTGGACCGAAAATAGTACCTTGCAATTCGTTTTCATTTCAAAGAGAAGTTTGCGTAGGAAGGTGGGCTCTTGCTTAATGTTGGCGGATCTGCATCGGTTTTAGAAGCAGACCGAGACTTGGGTTCCCTTCTTGAGATTAAAGGTCACGTAAAGGATGATTGCCTTGGGCAAGAAGTTGTAAAATTGTACTCTATTGTAGCATGGGAATGTCTTCAACGATGGTGTGAGATTGTTGTTGAATGATAACATTTGTCTGTTGATGCCCATCAGTATTGTTTAGGCATGTGTTGTTGTCGTGTATGTGAGACCATTGGTGTTCTAATCAAATATGAGAAGTTGGTAATCTCCTACCCCACATGGAAAATCGAGAACTTCAAAGCACATATGCAGGAAGAAATGTTTGCGTTTGTTAGCACTTATCGCATCAAGAAACCTAAGAAGACAAGGATGGGAGGTATTATGCAACAAAGGTGAAATATTCTAGCGTTCTTTTATTATCAAGATGTGTTGCTCAAAATTAATCCTAGCAATATAGTGGTAGTTAAGTTAAGGCCTCATGAAGAAAAAAGCCTACTTTCATGAGGTTTTACATGTGCTTTGATGCATTGAAGAGATGTTTCACGGCAAGTTGTAGAAAATTCATTGGGCTAGATAGTTGTTATTTTTTCAAAGGTGCAACAAATGGAGAGTTATTGGACACCATGGGGAAGAGATGCAAACAACCAATAGGAATTGTGTTAGTTGTTTTTCAAAGATAATGAGGTTGGGCATGTAGCCGATCGGGTGTTCATCTTAGACCAGCAAAAGGGCATTCTCAATGCAGTCATCAATTGGTCACCTTTGGCTGAACATAGGAATTTTACAAGGACATACACCCTCTGTCCCAAAATTAGTGTCTCATCTTTGTACTAACTTTAGTACAAAGTTGTACTAAAGTTGAGACACTTATTTTGGGACGGAGGGAGTACATGCCAACTGGAGGAAGACTTGCAGGAATAGGGAACTAGGTTAAAACTTGTAGCACTGAAGTATGTGAAGGTTCTAGGTAGAACAAGAAAAGAGAGAAAGATGGAAAGCAATGAGAAGCCAAAAGGAATAAATATGTCTTGAGTTGGTACAATGATCAAGTATAGGATATGCAAAGGAAACGGGCACAATAAAATTTCTCATTAACAAATTAGGCCTCCTATCTTCATTTGGGTAACGGTCCAAGTCATGGCCAACCACACTAGGTTTCTCCTCAAAGGTAGGAAAAGTCTTTGTAAGTACATTTGCACTCTTCACTTCTTTGCACTCAATAATTACATTGGCAATTGAGATATCTTTTATGTAGGACTTGTGCAAGGATCACACCATAGCTCAGCTAGAATCACCAAAAGAAGAGGTTATATCCAACTACCATTACAGAAGAAGTGCACAATTTCTAAGTATAAACCTTCAATTTCAACTATATTAACTTTCTTATTTTTACTTACATCATTGCAAACTTTAAATTGTCACCTACCACCTTGTAGTCTTGCACTAGATCAAATAATATGTTGAAGTCAAGTGCTAAAGGAAAAGTTAACACAGTCCCAGCCTCCCAGAAGTTGGCACATCGATCATGGATATCACTACAAGAGGACTATTTCCAAAGCAAGTTCATCAGTTACTATCAATGTGACTACTAGCAATGCTAGTGCATCAGCTTGTGTCTTAGAACCATAAAAAAATGTCAAAGAAGTTGAAGAAGATGCCACATATATGCTTTGAAGATTACCTTATTTTATACATCCAATTATGGTGCTAGAAAATAAGTTGGTTTTGTTTTGGAGTGGTTAACAATTTGCTTTGAGACATTTGTTGTTCAATTTTGTATAAGACTTTATAAACTTGTTGTTGTTAATGTGGTTTAATGCAAACTTTGTGTCATTATGTTGTTGTGGGATTTAAGTTCATAGTTATTGCTTCCATCCAGGGCCGGCCTTGGGCATGTGCAGCCGGTGCAATGGCACAAGGCCCCACGACAGTCGGGTGGGGCGGTTCTGGTAGATACTACATGCATACGGTGATGTAGAAATGTCAATAGCTTCTATAAACTAACCAGCCATTAAGGTAAAGCCTACGGCACAACATGCAATCAAAGACCAAGTTTAGCCCCAAAAAAGTAATACATGGAGGCCATGTAGCATGTACGTGGCGCAATACATGGATAACTTAGCCCTTTTTATTTAGTTCATCGTCGTGGTCATCAGCTACTCTGCTTCCCACAAACCCTGTAACTCAGACTCATATTTTTCTTAATATCTCTTTTTGCTGGTGTTTTCTTAATATCTCAACTCACAAAGCTTTTGTAAGTTCTCGGAGAAAGGAAACGACAATGCCAGGGACGATGATGCAACATTAGTTTGTGATTTTCTAAATGTTTTGGTGCAATTCATTGTTCAATTTGCAACGGTCGTGACCCATTTTATATGGAAGTCATGATGCCATGTTAATTCATATGCCATGACCAACACTGCTTCCATCTGATGTATTCCAAGTTCTCCATAGCCTCCAAGTTTTCATTACAATGACATGATGTGTTCCAAGTTTTTCATGTTATCATGTTGGTTCCAAGTTTTTATTACAATGATCTGATGTGTTGAAAGCAAACTATCTTATGTGTTCCAATTTTTTCATAGCTTCCAAGAACACATTTTAAGAAAACGTTACAGTAATTATTGCCTTGCAATTTGGTTTGGGTGGGGAGTATGAAAACATAAATTATTTTTTCCAAAAGATAGAATTTTATCATCATGTGTCATGTCCTCATGCCCAACAACAAAATGTTTTTTTCATGGCAAACATAAACACATTGTTGAAGTAAGATCGGCCCTTCCCTTGCTGGTACTTTTTTGCCTTTAAATTTTTTAGATGAAGCTCTCTTAACTGAACTACATCTCATCAGTATGTTGCCTAGTCATGGCATCAATTATGAAACCCCTATGGGATCAAAACAATAACCGTATCATCAAAAGAACTCGGTGTTGCCACCCCCAGCAGAAAATCATGCACGACAAGGCATACATCCTCCTTTACCAACGATAGGTGTCATTGATAGAAGATCGCCAACGGCCTATCCGACCCTGGCGCTTTTCTTAGCCCCACATGAAACATTGCTTCCTCAATCTCTTCATCTGTCACAGCCGCCATGAGTTTTCTCTCTCCATCTCATCAGTTACGCAAGGCTCAATGTGATGCAGTATGCGTAGCTGAGCTTTTCGACATGAACATGTGCGTAGAAATCGGTAACCATATCTGTCATTTCGTCGTCCATAGTGCACTGAGACCCGTCCGGTTTAAGCAATGCGTGTACCATATTCTTACGCTAGCAATGAGAAGCCATGTTCGGGAAATACAGCATATTTTGGTCTCCTCACTTTAGCCAATCGATCCTCGAGCACTGACGATACATCACCTCTTCTCTCTCATAGATTTCATGCGAGCGACCCTACAAATCATGGACCTCAAGTGAGCACCCGGACACATTCGCTCGCTTTTAATTAGCTTCCTCAAGATCATGCTTCAGCGACTTTATTTCACGATGAATTGAACGAAATACCGTGCGACTCCAGTGTTGCATGTCGCGTGTGAAGCTCGCTAGTTTCTCACAGGTCGCCACTAGCCAATCTCTTACTAGCCAATCTCTTCATGCCCTTGCCTTGTTACATTCCTTTGTGACCCTCGTGTCAAACAGATCATGCCGCAGCCACATTCTCCGAACCTGGAAATTTTGCTTCCCATATGTGCCCTATTCTTTTCAAAATGGAGGTACAAGATTTGCCTCATTGATTAATTAAGAAAAAATATTATTTCCCAATTAATTAACATAAAACCAAATGAAAATTGATACATACAGACCACATGCGGACTACTCACTAAGAAAGAAGCTCCATGATCCCACGGTCAACCCGACAAACATACATAACGAGCAACAATCATGATCCTTCGCACTTCTACGTCGCAAAGAAAATCCTAGTGAATCCAAATTTAAAGACAACCAATACCACCAATTCCACTGAAACGAGCCAACAAGAGATGGTGGTCGAACAGACTGAGTATCATCCATTAAGCAGTCGTGAACACCTTACCAATGGTGCAACTCTTCTTGTCTATGCTCCTGAGAGCCTTCTTTACCTTCTTGATTTTGCCCAAAGAAGCCTCCTTCGCTAGCAGTCAAGAAGTTGCCTTTCCAGCCCAGGGCTAGCTTCCTTCAAGTAGACGAGCAAGACGCCAAGCTTTTTCGCAAAGACAATACCAACTCGCTCAATGGAGTCGTCCAGCTCAGCACAGAGCAGCTCAGTCTGCTCCACAAGGATGGGCTGGAACACCAAGTCAACCGGGGTTGCATCGACATCTGATGCAGGCGGTGGGGTGGATGGTGGAGCAACATGTCACGACGTCGTAGTCCGGTCGGTGCGGTGTTGTGCACGATAGAGACGCTCTTTGTAGCCAAATTGGAGGCATCCCATGCATCGGAAAGGATCCCTACACTCGCGAGTACGATGACCCTTGGAGAGGCACTGGAAGCAACGGTCTCTCAGTCTACCGAGGGAGCAGGCCGTGTGATGGATGGACGCAGATCCACGGAAGGGCACGGGGGAGCAGTTGGAAAGACACATACATAGCAAGTATAACAAGCGCAACATGGTCAGATTCCTCCGTGACCACATGCTCGACCGTAGTTAGGGCATAGTTAACTTCTCCCTTCGTCCCATAATATAAGTTCATTTTTCAAGCTATAGCATATTGTGGGAGGCTGGGAGTAATACTTAATCACATTGTTCTATGATATTATGCAGGAAAAGCACCTTCTGGTTGCACAACTAATGTAGACGTCAGGGCTGAAGTCACGGACATCGAGTGATATTTCTTGAGGACAAACCTCATTAGTATCAATTTTGCTGCTCTTTGTTCGGTACATTTTCTTCTTTTCGAAGTTTCTTTTTCCGAAAAGAAGGTTAAAACCTTGGGCCTCTGCATCAATCGATGTATACAGCCATCTTTATTTGTTATTCAACAAAGGTCTAACAAAAATATACATTAAGCCACCCGAAGCCACCACTCACACCCAAAAAACTCGATAATATGGAGTGCTCTCACTCCTCATATCTAAAATCGGTGTCGTCTCCGATCCATCCATATAACGTATCGGAACCAACAACAGGTGCAGCAGACCTAAAGCATACACCACATGCACACGTTTTAGACGCCGCTATCATCACCGGACCGCTGACCCATCTTCAGGACAGAGATTTGCATCATCCTTGTTAGTCCGTCCATCTGTCGATGCCACCATGGCGCCCAACGGCGCCACCATCCCACGCTTGTGCATCCAGACGCGAAGATTCTAAAAGATTTGTCGTGCGTAGCACCTGTCGACCAGACATCTCCACCGAAGCTTCGTGCAAGATGAAGCCGCTCCACCTCATGCCTCTGTCTTCCAGCGCTGCTCCACAAATGATGCTCCCAAGAGAGAAACGACACCGCAGTACCGCTATCGTCTGATCCTAGGGTTTCCCCCAGAGCAGCACGAGTGGGTAAACAGATGTTACAGGACGTTGCCTTCATCAAGGTAACAGCACAAAACGCGACCGTCGAGTGCCCTCGGCTCGGTTTTCACCGGCAACTATGTCTTCCCGGCTCATAGCCGGGACTAGATGACGGATCTCGAGATCTTATCATCCAGCCGCAGGCTGACCACCTCCGACAGAGGAGCTGGCCACCACCACCGGTTGCACCGGCCAGATCATATCTGACTGGAGGAGCCCCCGACAAGTCCACCAGGCCCTCCATGCCGCCGACTTACCACTATATGACAACGACTTTGTTGTTCCATACTTCACTACATACTTATTATCATAAGGATAGACTATTTGCTTCATAAACTAGTCTATAAAAGTACTACTACGTATATACGGTATGTTTCACAATTTATATCATCATATTGTGCAAACACACACAATCCGAAACCGGCGCCAAGCAATAGAATGAATTTTTTTGTGTTCATGTTCATTTCAAAATAGCAAAGAAACGCATTCTCAAAAAAGAATTAAGAAAGAAACGCTTGTTGGAAAGCAATTGGAAAGAAACGCCTATTTTGCTTTCAAATAAAGAAAGAAACAATTGGCGGAAATTTAAAATTGCACGAAATTGGAAAGAATAAATAAGCACCTGTTTTTGCTTTCAAAAAAAGAAAGGAACAATTGGGGGAAATTTAAAATTGCACGAAATTGGAAAGAATAAATAAGCACCTATTTTTTCTTTCAAAAAAAGAAAGAAACAATTGGAGGAAATTTAAAAATTCACAAAATTGGAAAGAATAAAAAAGCGCCTATTTTTGCTTTCAAAAAAAGAAAGAAACAATGGGGGGAATTTAAAACTGTATGAAATTGGAAAGAATAAAAAAGCACCTATTTTTGCTTTCAAAAAAAGAAAGAAACAATTGGGGAAATTTAAAACTGCACGAAATTGGAAAGAATAAAAA